>PVJL010000119.1:0-102662 GCA_004026885.1 Lyroderma lyra
ACTTCATTTCTGTTTTGTTTGTTTATTTTTTTCTTTACATTCCACTTAAAGGCAAAAATCACATTGCATCTGTCTTTCTCTGCCTGAAAATTTATAGTTAGCACAATATCTTCCAGGTCCATCCATGCTGCCATGGTTGGCAAGAACCCATTCCTTTCCATGGCCAAGCAATATTCCATTATATGCACTCCCTTCCCCCCCCCCCCCACACACACACACTCTGGCACAAAGGTTATTGCTGACTAGGGACTTCAGCACATTATAAGTTTCCAACTTCCACTTTTACTAGTCAAGTAAACATGCACTTAGACATTCAGAAAAACAATATTGCAAAGGTATACTGCCTCTTCCCAAATCTGACCAGAGCCTTCAAATCCTCATTTGTCAATGCAGTGGCAATCTGTTTCTTGGACTTACCACTTACCTAACTCTCACTCATTAATTACCCTAGACATTAGGAATCTCAAGGATATAGTTATATTCTCAATCTTTAGCATTTTTATTAGATGGCTTGCAACTTGTTTGAGAGATACAGTACACAGGGCCTCTTCTTTTCATTTACAATATTTTAGGGGACTGCTATAAATTGGCCAAACAGTGAATTGTTTAAAAATTACTAACAGAATAAAAGGCTTACCCAGATAAATATTCTAATGAGCTATAAATCCTGAAAATGTGATTTTAATTTGATAGGCTACCTAGAGCTAAGCAGTCAGGCTGTATACACTAAAATCTCACTAAATACTAGCATGCGTGTCAAGCAATTACTACATTTCAGATTTTCTATTTAGGAAAAGATTATGTTTAAACAAAGAAGCCTTCAAATTTGAAAAGTGAGATTGACAGTCTTAAACCTAACAACTTGGACAGTTTCTCTTCCACTGATCTGATGGCTTTAACTATAAAAGAAAAGGATAGAAAAGAGATATTTCAGTGAGTGAAGGGTCTTTAAATGTCCACATGGGTACCAGGAGAATTTGCTTAAAATCTCTTATAAAGATGGTAGAGAGAATGAGCCCCATCCTATTATTCAATAACCATGTTTGTGATGCATCTGCATAATCTAACCATGCATAAATTAGTATGTGTAATACAACACTTATTTGCATAATAATAGCAAGTTAATAGATGCTTAAAGAGCAGAGACCAACACCACCTTTAAATCAGACATGCCTCCAGGCACTTTGGCCTGTACAGACCAAGATGCCAGAAAAACAGTGAGCGTCAACCAGAGGAAAACAGTCAAATTGTTCATTTTTCATCCTTCTAGACATTTCACTTATTTCTCCACACACACTGGGGAATCATTTCAAATAAAAAAACAGCTTTATATTTTAAGTGTTAGCACTCTTCTATAATAAAAATCATAAAGAAATTAAAAAGATTATCGCCAGCAATGTAATACAGTATTTTATATTCTTAAAGATGTGAACAGGAAGGGACAAATTTTTTAAAAAAGGCATGTTCAAAATCACACCCACATAAAATTAGGGGCCTGTCTATTTGCGTAACAAAAACAATGACCTATTTAGATATTTTCACCCTTCATCTCAATCCTCTAATTCAAGTCATTTTAATGAATCCAAAAGCTCCAACAGTGTATTAGAAAAAGGCCATGCCTCTCTCCCTGAGTCTCGCTAAGAGCACAAGGCACTGGGCTAGGATACGGGAAAGCATCACCAATGTCACACAAAGAAGAGCACAATGATGGCTTTCAGCCTTTAACAAAGAGGGAAAAAAATCTGGAGTTTAAAAAAATCAAAAATCAATAGAGACTTCTAAATGACTCCTTTAAGATATCACTTTTCAATTTAACAGGACAGATTTATTTGTATGTGGCTCAAATGTTCACAATTGCTCCCTGCACCTTCATACATAGGAATGAATGTCACAGTGGCAAACGGCAGTAATGAACAATCTTACCTGAGGATATGGAAACCTCCCAAGAGCAAGCTGGGAAAGGAAATAATATTTGTCTAGTTATAGATTTGCATGCAGGGCAGATCTCCTTAAGACAGACAAGTACTGAAATTTCAGAATTGCAACCAGCAAATATAAAAAGCTCACAACCTCGAATGCACGAACTAAATGATTACTGTAATTACATTAAGAATTGTATTTAGAATGGACATTTTCAATGGACAATGTTATATCACCAATCAAACATCCCAATTTTAACAACTAAACATTATACTTATATGTTTTCCCATAGGAATATTCTCAGCCATACGGGCATTATTCATATTCACATGTGTGTGACAGTTTCTTCCAGACAGAGATATAAAACTACAGATGGAGACCGCTGGCTTTTCCTTTTGTAAAATGGGGACACCTATTTGTTCCCAGCACACAACTCTGTAGAGTTTCAACCTCAAGTATATAGGAAGGGTTGTAGGAAATTGGGAATAAAACATATGAAACAGAAAAGTTTGCCATGATTCCCATGTAGTTTCATCTGTTTTTCTATCTATAATTAGAAGGAAAGAATGACTGCCAGTGGGAAAATGTCCATTTCAAGACTGTGAAGTCAGAACTGTAGGTCTAAATCTGAAATTGTAAAAGTGAATCCTTAGAGCTTCCAATTTTGCTTGATTTGTAAACTGCTATGTGTTTAATAGACCAGTCATTTTGGTCTTTGCATCCTCACCTGTAAAATCAGAATGATTTGACCAAGAACAGGATTGATATAAAGCAATAGGATCAAATTTATCAAACATACCATAACTTACTTAAAGAAAATAGTGGCAAAATTTTGCAATGGCACAATGTGGCCCATCCTCAGGCCTAAAATTCTTCGCATGTATTTGCAACTACTTTGAAAGTAGAATTGCCACAACCGGGAACTCTGAAGCTTGAACGAATGCAAGAGAACATCAATTCATTTTACAGAATAGAACCTGAGTCCCACTGAAGAAGTTCCCACAGAGTTCATCAGGAGTAGCCTAGGGACCAACCTCAAGGCGTGCAACTTAATCCAGTCTTCTTTACCAGCATAGCACACTGCTTGCCTAGGTCTTGAGAAATTGTATATTTATTTCAAAGTCACTGACCCTGCTAAACATTTGTGAACTCCTCTTTTTGGAATTATGTTTAAAATCATTTCAACTAACAGAAGAACAATTACTTTATTTTATTAGAATTGCATCTTATCTTGGACTTAAAATTACACCTGTCAGCTTTTTGATCGTGTATAGTACGTGTATTTGCTGACTAAGGTTTGAAAGCCTATGGCTATCACCAAAACCCTAAGCCACTTTCAAAGAATAAATATTTTGTTCCTTACTCAGGATAGACAGGAAGGTGCTGAGGTTAATCTTTAAAGTTCTAAAACCAGTTTGAACAATAGCAATATAATAGGAACAAACCACATAACCACAAAAGGTGACTACTCTGAAAGGGCCAACACTCATTTGGATGTATACATATGTTTGGAATACCTGATAAATTTCATTACCTTGTACTTATTTGTTGTACATTCAGAGTTCATTGATTTCCAAGATATAAAGTTATATTGTCAATATTTATTTGGTGAATATCATTAATCCCTTCAAGTATACTGATAAATAGCAAAAACATCACAAGATGCAGTGAAGGAAAAAGAATGTGAATGTTACCCAAACTCTCTTTCACAGTTCTGTGTGATCATGTTCATTGTCTATATACTTTTGTTAATTAGTAATGGGAGGCACTCAACTCTCCACTGCCCCTACTCCATCCCCACTACCCAATACAGGCCACTGACTTGCCTTATATTTTGTAAATACAGTGTGTCTCTGGCCAGTGAGAGTGTGCACACTGATTCAGGGGAGTCACTGTGGTGTGCTACGGAAATAGGTGGACTAGGAGTTTGCACCATTCTGTACTGACCTGACAGGCAGTGACAGCTCACTAAAAGCTGTCACCTATTATCATTGATCTGTGGATTACGAGCTTTGCATATTCTTCCTTTTGGACTTAGAAAACTACCAAAAGAGTCTCTTACCAAAAAAGGCTAGTAGCTACATAACTACTAGAAAAGATTTAGAACAGGTATGTCCGTCCAATCTGCAGCCCACGATGGTTCTGAATGCGGCCCAACACAAATTCTTAAAATTTTATGAGATGTTTTGGCAACTTTTATTTTTAATTTTTTTTAAAGCTCATCAGCTATCATCAGTGTTAGTACATTTTATATGCGGCTCATGACAATTCTTCCAGTGTGGCCCTGGGAAGCCAAAAGGTCGGACATGGCTGATTTAGAACGTTCTACCTCAAGCCCTTCTGTGGATACTGTGCTATTTACCTGGGTACATGTTGAGTACACCATTAGGGTTTATGGAAGAATTTTGCCCATATGGCTCACCAGAAGAAGAAATCTGCCCACCATAAATATAGTTAAGATCTAAACTAGTTGGCAGGTGACAACACTGGCCATTAGTTCGTGCAATTTAAAGAACTAAGCAATGATAAATGGAAGGCTTAAAAATAGGGTGGATAAGGTGAGGAATGTGAATTCTTCCCAGAAAGCCTCAGTTCTCAAGCCACCACTATTCTATGGAGGAGCCATGCTTCAGCTGTCTTGGGAACGTGCCTTCATCTACTTGGCCCCCTCTGGGTAACAAGGATGGCCAATGTCATGCATTTACTCTGTAAGGTAACACCATGCAGAGAAAATGCAGTGCAGGCTGGTCAGCTGGGAGCCTCTCAGTACCAGTCTGCTTGGGAACAGGTGGCAATACTTGAACTAGTGAATGCATCATTCTCGAGACTGGCTTTGCTTTGTGTGTACTTTCCTGACAGCCTGTGGAATCTCAGTCCTACTTGTCAACCACATTCCTGGGACAACTACTTTTAAGACATCTTGCAGGTATGACATCTTTTGAGTGAGAGGACAGAGAATGGTTCCTTGACCAGAGCAGCACGGCCCTCGTTTCCTCTCTCACAGAGCATCACCACGGGGCTGCTCCAACAGCAGGCCAAGGATTCCAATTCTGCACCAGTGAAAACTGGCAGTGGTATTACCAGGCTGACACCAAAAGCAGTCATTTTAAGGCCCCAGGAGAGGGAGCTGCCTTCCGTGTATGTCCCTGTCCTTCCAGGTTTAATGCAGCGGCAGTGTGTATGCTCCACACTGTTTGTCTTGTGGCAAAACAGAAGGAAATATACTGCCTGGCCCTAGAATGCTTTTATCAACTTCAATTAGGAGACGGTAAAAAAGGAAAAGGTCTCTTATCTCATATGGCTGCCTGAAGAAGTACTTCATGAGGCTGTCAAAAGTCAAAATAAACATGGAACCCTCACAGGGAGAGGGAGCACATATGCTACGAGTGAGTATTTCAGAGACAGGCGAAACGGGGGCCATTCTGCCTTTTACCCCTTCTGGTCTATTAATCTACTTGCATTTCCCAGTTTTTGTTGTCAAGGTATTATAAATTAGGAAACTTACAAAAGAGAGTATGTAATCTTCTCTGAAATGGCCTGCAGATATGTCACTGTACTAAATGTGTTTCAGATTTAATGAAGCTTTAATGTCCTTTTTAATTTTGCCTGTTTCTGTATCACCAGGGGTCGGGCAAGGCAATCAGCACTCAAGAGGGTGGTTTGGTTTAAAACTAGGGAAAAACTCATTTGCTTATGAGTTGCACTGTATTTTCTTAATTAAATTTACTGAGTAAAATGGTTTAAGTTCAGCCAACCAATGACCTCTGTATGTAGATTTAGATTTATAAATAGGTTAACAGTTAAAGAAAAAAAAAAAAGAATCACAACAAAGCAAACAGATTAGGGCTAAGCCAATAGAAATCTTTGCTCTCTTTATCATCTTTACAAAAGAAGCATTTAAATATAGGCAGCTTAAGTCCAGTAAAAAAAAAAAAAAGCATATTGAAAAAATGTGGGCTCACATAAGTGTCAACAATTTATTAAAGGACTTTTACATCGTTTTTGTTCCCAGGAGGGGATTGGCTCACTTGCAAAAAAATCTGAAAAAGCTTTATTTGGGGGTGGGGGGTGGGGTTGGGTGGGTGGAGGTAGAGCTGGGGGAAGAAGAGGGTTCTATTTAATGTTAAATAAAAAAGAGCATTTTAATTCCAAATACTTAAGATTCAGCAAACTGCTAAATACTCTATTTGTTGTGGGAGATTGACTATGTAAAAGGCAGAAAAAGAATGCTCTGAAAACATTTACCAGTTGGGAATACATTTAAATAACAGTAAGCCACTAACATTTCACTGTACAACTAAGACTGTTCCTTAGTGTCATCTTACTGATCTTTGATTTGTCCAATGAAATACTCTTTAGTAGCATTTGAATATGTTGGATTTTCTAATTTAAATAACAAGTATATTTGTGTGTGGGTGTGATCATAACATTTGCCAAATACATAATAACTGCGATGACAGAAACCTGTATATTAACAAAAAGTTAGAAGATATTTATTTACAAAGCAAAAAAATGGTTTGTTGGTAATAAGAACATTATCGCCATGAAGTCGTAAATCACAAAGAGAAAACATGTACTGTATCCAGAAAGTAAATGCAGGACACAAATTCAGGATATGTTCTTAGTGATCAAATCTCCCACTCAGAATATCAACAATGTGGGAGTAATTTTATAGTTATACTGAAGAGCACCGGATTTTTTAAATTCTTAATTTAGGCCTACTGTATGTTTCTCTGCATTACTGCAAATTGAAAATAAGCATTTTCAATATAGCCAGTGACCTAGCTGAAGGAGGACTTTATGTTCTGAAATGTTCTAAAATTTGTTCTTAATTACCTTGTGTATATTGTACACAATTAAATGTCTATCTAAGGACTTTGCATTTAGATTGTGCACTGCAGATAAACCTTTATTTTCTAGAAATACAGCAGCCACTTTGGAACATTTGGACACAGGGAAACTTTAAAAAATCAGACTTAACTACCGGATTACATAAAATTCCCTAGGTGAGATTTCATCCCAAGACCAATTTACACAGTCCTAGGGAGAGAGTTTAAATCATCTGAAACTATGCCAGTGAAGAACCATAATAAATATTAAATACCTCAAAATCTACCGTAAGAGTTTACTTTTCTGGCCATGTATCAATTTCACTGTCCTCTTACTGAATGGTTTAAAAACAATCCAAAGGATATAACAGCAATTTACCAGTGTTAAAGTGTTTTGGAGGTTAAACTGACGACAAAGAACACAGAAACGCAAAGCATCTTGAAGTAGGGTTTCAATTAAATGTGGAGGATTTAGTAATGCAGGACCAAAAAAAAAAAAAAAAAAAAAAAAAAAAAAAAAAAAAAAAAAAAAAAAAAAAAAAAAAAAAAAAAAAAAAAAAAAAAAAAAAGAGTTACAAATTAATTTAATCTTCTGCCTATAGTTTGCAGCTGCACTCCAAAGCGTCTAGGGCTTAAGAACAAAGCCTTGAAAGGCCTCGGAGTGAGGAGAGCTTCAATTTTTAATGTATAACGCCATTAGCTGATAACTTGTGGAATCTACAACCCCTGCGGAGGGGCATAAGTGCGAGTAACAGAGACTGATGACGTGACATATTTGCTCATGTCTAGAACCATGAGGAAGAGGGTTATTACTAACACCATCAGGCCCAACAGAAATATGCCCTAATAACCTCTGGGACCTTCCGCTTTATCCGTTCTCACTACATTAAATATATTAAAGTCAAAACCTAATTCAGTTTAATTAAAGACAATTAGTTTGCTTTACTATTATTGTTTTAACTTGTATGATATTATAATATGTTGCAAATTAAAGATGGGATAATAAATATAATGAAACTGTGTATACCTTTCCACCCATGCTTGATGAAATTAGCTTATCACTTGGTTTCTACTTAAGGAAATTCAAGGACACCATCACTGAAAGTGGGGTAGAAACAGTTCACTCTAAAAAGAATACAGTGAAACCAAGCATATCCTTTCCTTGCACAATTTATACTTCTTTTCACATAACACTTTCCAATAAACTCTCAGGATTTAACACAAACAGACTATGGCCCAATGGTGGCACCAGAAGCTTAATTAATTTGCCCAAGGTCATACGTAGGTTGGTGGCAAAGCTTGTTAAATTACTAGGAACTCTGGGCTCTACAGATGTTCCAGCAGTGGCAAAGGACCCTGCCTGCAAAGGCCCAAGAGACTTCTAGTGCACTGGGTGAACCATGGCAAATAACTCATTATGCCTGTGCAAAGAGTGCCAAGTGCTACTGAGAGCTCGCAAATAATGTTTTCTTTGTGTAGAAAGAGCCTAAATGTGAGGTTCCCCATCAGGAGTACTTTTAGCATGTGCCAATACTGAAAAAGAACTACTCGTCCTCACCAGAATCTACAGATTAAAAGAAATTTATTTTAACTTAAGAAGCCTAAACACAGTAGCACAGTGAAATAAATCAAGCAATTCTCCATCATTCAGAAAGTCCTACATTCTATCCCACAGAGTACTAATAATAATGGAGAAAAGACAGCATTACAAATAAATGTTTCTAATAGAATTTTTTGTTTTAAATTAGAAATAGGCTTATTACAGTGGACACTTAAATGGGGAGAGGGCAACAGTAATTCACAAGTACAATATAACGCTGCTCCTTTAATTGCTTTATTTGTTTCACCGTTAAAAATGATAGCTTGCTGTAGCCTAACCATGAATGCTGAAAAGCATGATACATTGAGGTCTCAACCTGGGCAAACTGTACCTAAACTTACACTTTATTGCAGCTTAGTTCACAATCTTCACCTAATATAGGGTTATATCCCAGTGCAGCAGGAGGATAAATCATCCTGGAATATTACTCCGGCAAAGTTTAGCTGTGACTGGAGCATATGTGCTTTCGAGCCACTGAAGCAAAGGCCCATAAAATACACTAATTACTGGAAGTTATGGTCACTGAGTGATTGATAGCGCTCTGCAAGGCAACTTCCTCATTTTCAGCTCTTCTGACGGGGCTCATCCGCCACACAGCAATTATTAATTCATGACCCACCCCTCAGGCACTAGTACCTTTACTTCTAATTCTCCTGCTACCAAACTACTGCTACAGCTGGACACTGTCTTTCTTCATTCTGATGGCTGGGTAAGGATGATAAAAAGTAGATTTTATGCTAAATGCTATTGTTTGACTCTTGAAACGTTGCTTGGTCTCACTAACCCTGCTGTCCCCAAACACATAATTCTCCTTCCTCTCCCATAATGCTATTTCACTTGCATCATTTTCCCCCCTTAAAATGAATGTGTGCATATATAGAGACTGACCGGAAAGTATTCAGCCATGTAATAAGAAAAACAGAGGCATTTATGGCTGCATTTTTTCTGGACAGCCTGTGTATATATGTATTTGTATGCATGTGTGTATGTGTGTTTGTGTGTGTGTATATATCAAACTATACTCTGAATAATTTTTTGGTTGAATACTGTGGTTTAAATGCAGTATGTAATTTCAACTAGGCCATAGTAAATAATGAGGCCACTAATAGATTTTTTAAAAAAGAAAAAAACACCCTCCACTTAGAGAACCACTTTGTCAAAAGCTTTGAAGACACTCTAATCATTCCAAGTGGATTTCCATTAATAGCTCTACTCAGAGCAATGCCAATTAAAATATCTGGGTATATATAACTAAATGTCTAACAAGTCACTTAAAAACAACTGCAAAGGTCTCTTTTTGATGATGTTCTGCTGTGTGCAGTGGGAAGAAATTTAGTGAAAGACTGAATTAAATGAGACAAAGGTCAGTCATGCTAGATGAAAGCAAACATTCTACTTTTCTAACAGAATGTTCTTCAAATTTTTGCACACCTGAAAATGTAACACTGAGGGTGTTTTCCTATCTGGAATCTGAGATGGTATAACAGGTGAGTAGATGGAACTCCAATCTACCTAATTTTTCAGGACTTGATTCAAATTTTTCCTCCTCTTCCGTTGGGAGTCAGTCCCAGAAGACAATTTTGAGAACAATTCATACCATTCCCTGTCTATACCATTTACTGGGTAAGGAATCACTTCCTATACCTAGTGACATTTCCTAGTGTTCTACATCTTCCTACTCTCTAATGCCATGTACAGTGTCACATGTTGAAGGGCAAAGTCTAAGTCATGAACTTTATATATTGTCTACGACACCAGGGACACCAACAGTACCCCACAGTAGGCTGCTATTAAGTATTTGTTGATCAGGATAAGCTCCCGGATGGTGCTCTCCTAGAGCCTGGGCAGCCTGGCGGGACACGATCTGGTTGTTTCTGTGCTACAATACTTTAATGAACACAGTATGCAAACTCTTCAGTATAAGGGCTTGACAGCTTAACTGGCAAGGCCCTCTAACACATCACTTCTTAAAATAACCACTTTCACATATTTAAGCATTATGATTAATTTAGGTGGCTTATTTCTTATTAAAGACTAAAGAGTCGCAAGAAGGAAAAGGATTAGAGTTAACTGTCCCCAAATCTATCTCATGTTCTTAATAAGCATTTTGATCTTCATATTAAGAATTAAGAAATGACACTCTTTCCATAGGTTTGTGTAATGGTGACCTATGTAATCTGACAGTGGGTAGTTTTAATCGTAACAGCCCCTACAGACCTAGCTGGAGGTGGGAAGGTGAAGGATGTCTCCATTTCTAAACTGCTCCCTGGAGTCATGCAGTGGTGGGTACTTGAGAAAACATCAGTGCTAGGGTATCGTCTACTGAGCTCAATCTAGCCTACACTTATATTTCCAGACTTTCCAAAGTCAAAGAAGTATAACCAGGTACATTCTTATACTTCTGATCTGAGAGAGAGAGAGAGAGAGAGAGAGAGAGAGAGAGAGAGAGAGAGAAGAGAGAATACAGAGAGAGAGGTATCAATCTCAGCCCTCCCTGTCCTATGCACTTCCCTTGCACATTTATTTGCCTTTTCCCCTACTAGTCAAGGAGCTCCCGAGGACAAAGTTTGTATCCTTACTGCCAACACAGGGTAGCACTACGTAGAGTTTACTGATGAGATGGATTCTCACCTACCCATTTCCTATTACAGCTGAAATATTGGAGATTAGGTTAATTTTTGTGTTCCTTAAAAAGAAAAAAATAAACTAAGCCTTAGTTTCTGAAAAAAAACAGCAGCAATTATACATTTTAAAATACGGTAAAACTGAACCAGCTATAGTGTAGGTAGTAATCCTGTGAAAAGCAGTCTTGACTGATGACCAGGGTCATGATAAACAAGTCTTTTCTTTTCTCTAACTTCCTGCTCATTTGCATTTGTGATTCATCTCTTCTTTTTACAAATTACTGGATCTTATTTATTTTTGATAGCATAATAGAAGAAGCAGACTTTAATCCCGAGTCAGGATACAAGACTACTGCCGTCTGTCAGATTTTCCTGGAAAAGTCCTTTAACTTCTCTGGACCTCACTTTCCTCACTTGCAAAATGGGTACACTGATGCTTATACAATGGAACAGTGTTGGGTGCCTTAAATTACTGATTTTTCAGTCATTTCCTATCATAGTGGAAGAAGCTCATATGAGATTATGAATATCAAATGGCTCTGTTAGGTGTTACATATACATAAAATGTCATGTTATCACCCTTCCTGGTAGGATGGCACTGAGCAAGATGTCAACAGCTAGGAATGACAGAAAAGAGTACCAGGCTGCACATCCCATGTCCCAGATTCCAGGCTCTTCTGCACTGTACTAGCCGCGCACTGTTATTGCGGGTGCATTCCCTCTCATGTCTGGACACTGCTTCCTCAGTGGAAAGAGGAGGAATGTGATATAACAAGTTCTAAAGTCTCTATTCTAGTTAAAAACCATTCTAGTTTCTAAATCAAGGTAAGGTATGTAAAAGAATTCACTAAGTAAATTCTATAAAAACATTCAAGTTATTATTATCCAATTCAGAACCAAAGTATCTAATATGGCCTGTAGGATCTTTGAGAGGATTTTGAAAGCCAATACCAGCTCTCTGGATTAGAGTCTTGAAAGAATTATGGGAGCAGTGGTTTGTATCAGCTGGATACCTCAAAGGTAGCAGCAGCGCTTCCCCAAATTATCACACCCAAATAATTTAGAGTTGAAAACGTCACTAAGCAGGCTGGCCTCTTTTTTATCTTTTCGATCTCAACTCAAAAGTAACTTCACACTACTCAGTTAACCTGATGATATAATGCTGTTTACTTCTAACAAGTTACTATTGTCAAGCACCCTTCTTTAAGATGCAGGCTCCATGAAAGCAGGGATTTTGTTAGATTCATTCCCCAAGTGTCTAGCACTGTGCCTGCCACATAATAGGCACTCAATAAAAATTTTCTGACTGACTAAAGGATAAATGAATGCATCTTGTCTAAACTTATACCTGTTACTTCTACAAAGCATTTTTTTCCCTTAAAAACAAAATAAAACAAAACAAAAAGCCCGGAGACAAGTGGCTATTCCAACACTACCTACATGCCCCCCAGGGGATGGTGTACTTTTACCCCTAAAGGCAACAATTCCACTGCTGGGGAGGAAGGGTGTAGCGATCTATCTATTAGAAAATTCTTCGTTATATTCAACAGAAAATCACATTTTCGTTTTGTTTTTTTAATTCTTGTTTTTGTTAGCTTCACGAAGTTCAGCCAGCCAGTCATAAAGCAGCAGCTTGCCTCTTCGCTGCTGAAAACCCTTCAAACATCTGAATATGGGTTGTCAAATGGTTGCTTTGTCTATTCTTTATTTCTTTATTCTTCATATCAAGGCTTTGTTGATTTAATGGGGTTTTTTAAAAGTCCAAGTTGTGTGTGTTTGTGTGCATACACAACTTGAACATGTGCTGTTGGAAAAACTTTAAAAATCAGTCTGAAATCCATCGAAATAACAAAATGCTTAGCTGGGACTGCTAGCACCTGTTCATCTTGTTTTGTCAATCTCATGGTTGTTCCCAATAGCTCTGAGCACAAAGAAAGCTCAATAATGCCACATTCAGTGGGAAACTCTTCACTTTGTCTGCCAGTTTCACATTCACTACACTCACTGACAACCTTGGAAAATGCACATTTAGGCATGGTAATCTGAGACAGCTGGATCCCTTCACAAACCTTGCAAAGGGCTGAACTAGTCCATCCATCATATGCCAGAGGTCATTCAACAGCTCCTTCTTGCAGTAAGTTACAGACATTTTTACAAAAAAACAAAAACAAAAACAAAACAAAACAAAAAGGACAATGGAAAAAAATCAAGTTAGAATTGTAGAAAGGGGAGTAAGAGCAGAGAAATAAAGAGACAGAAACTGTTACATGTTCTTTTCCTCAACACTCTCCAGCGAAGGGAAGGAGGCCCTGGACCAGGACTCTAGAATCACACTCCTGCCTACTTTCCTAGACAGTCTTCCAGGGAAATGTCCTGGGTGTCTGTCTGACCCTTTCAGCTTTGATCCTTCTGCCTTCTGATGGTTTTCAGCAGAAAACTTCCGGTTACCAGGTAAGATGTTTCACTAGATGGAGCAGCAGACTAAACATAGTAAGATTCAACTTCCACTCACATTCTTGACAAAATTGTAGACAAAGGGGAAAATATCACTATTTAAGTGGATTACATGAAATGCCAAGTTTTTATGGTCTAGAGAAGCTGACAGCAGCTGCTCATGGGACATCCGGAGCCATCCGTCACCTCTCAGCCCAGGTTCATAATCACAAGGGCTAGAGAGGCACACAAAGCCGCAGCTGTAGGCCACTAGAGACAGCTGGGTCTCGGGCACCTTTCTGTAGCAAGAGGGGGAATAGGTGCTCCTGTATATTTAGAGGCAGAAACCAAGTCTAGATAAGGCTCCAAAATTCCTGTCACCTGGTAAACACCCAATACGTAGATGAGGATGTTATCGCAAAGAGAAGCTTACTTCTTAAAGTAACCTTACGGGGTTGTTAATATTAAATAGAAGTGTTTATAAAAGAGCCAAGAACATTAAAGTGCTTGCTTTAAAAAAATAAGCGCTTAGTATTATTGTTTATCATTTGCCTCCTTCATTACATTGTAGGTTCAACAAGAAAAGGGAACATGCCTATTTTATTTATCACTGTATCCCCAGCACTTAAAGTGTTTGGCACATGAAAGGTGCTCAATAAGTATTTGAGAAATGAACGAATTCTAATATTATCTTCATTTTACAGGTAAGAAACTGACAGTTGGAGTAGCAAAATGACTCGGTCAAGATCACACTGATTGTTAAGTGGTGGTGCCAACATATCGGGTTAATGCAAAGTCTGAGCATTTTAACAGTTCAAGAACTAGGATGACAGCCCTTGAATCTGGAAATGGCATCACAGAAAGATTTACACACTCTTTATCAAACTTCTCCAAAAGCTTTTGTCAAGGATACTGGGCTGGGTGATCCATGCCACTTTTGAAAATACTTTTATTTTCATTTCACACTGCTTTATGTGTTTGCTCATAAATGTAGAGAGATCACATTTCATTTTCTTGGTTATCTAATGAGTCTTATCTGGCATCCATTAAACAATATATGTAAAAATAAAATAGCACAAAATGAGGTATTTTCACAACTTTTAACATTTCCATATAACAAGGTAATTATATCCAACTATTTGTGCTTTTTATGCTCATGTTTCCTCTGGAAAAATTCTATTACAGATATCTACAGAAAATTTTAAACCTTACCATTGCTCCCCAAAACTCACTAGGGCAGTGGAATTGTGCTAGAGAGTGTAGGAGAGTTTGAGAGAATCAATTTGACTTCTATCATAAGGAACTATGACATTGTAATACAAAGTGGAACAGCCACACTACACAACTAAGATGCAGATGACAGTCAGAAGATGTTATCTTTCAGCTGGAGAGGTCAGAGTCAGAGTCATGAAGGATGGGTATTTAAATCATGAGGAAGCTCTGGAGCCATTTGCCTGCTTGAGTCCTCTCCTACCTCTTAGGAGTGTACTTTCTCTTTTAATAAACTATCTCTTTGTTTCACCTTATTTTCCTTTGAATAAACTGCTTCTTGGTTTCACTTCTACAAAAAAATCATGGGGAAATGAAGAAAAACGATATTCCATGTAGACTGAGTAGCACAGTATTTATTCCATGAATTTATTTTTAACTTGGTAAAAGCAATAGAATATTGTTTTGACAAGAAAAACTCTGTCAAAACAATAGAACCCATAAAAATCTTCAGAAGACGGTGTTACTTTGATGACAATGACCTTGAGTGGCTCTCTGACTATGTTCTTCACCTTAGAGACATTTTTCTAAGCGATGGACCTTGCTTTCATCATTTAACACATCATTCAAACCACTTCAATAAAACAGGGATCATGCTGAAGAGGGGTCTCAGAGAACTAGATGACACTCCAATTAACCAAGCACATCGAGCCAGATTATTCTACACGTCAGACTCAAGAGACTGGCAGAGAGAGCAGGCAAACAAAGGCAGAAAGAGCAAGGACCCAAGTGAAAAGAGCAAAATTCATGTGCTACAGATGGAGCTTTCAGTCTGACTCCTGCGGAAAAGCCTCTCAGATCATTCACCACTAACCTTAATAAGATTTATAATAACCCACCAGATAGAATCACAAACCAGAACATAGTTGTAGAGCATGCTCACTGAGAATAAGAACATTACAGGACTGGCCTGGTGCCTTTTTAAATATATATGCATTGTCCTGGGTACTACAAATGCAGGGCTAGAGGAGGATTGTTTTGATTTATTTTTTGACCCAAGAAGGGCCAACTATAATCTAGCTTTTGCAAATATGACTGTTTACCTCCCACCTACAGACTTATGTTGTGCCTCTAATGACACAAAAATACAAACGGAGTAACTAATTAGTAAAAAACAACAGTGGAGCTCTCTCCTCAAGCCATTTTGTGGGAAAGAAATAAGCACTGAGCTGCCTGTGAAATTAAGAAATTGTGCCCTAAAATATTTTAGGTACTTCCTACCCTTAAGGATTAAATAAACTCATGAAACTTAGTAAAACAAAGCCCTTGTTATGTACCGAACTCATTTTCATTTTAAAGTTTAGCTCTGAAGTCTTGAGTAGCAACCGCCACGGTGAACAGACCCAGTCGACAGAAACATTCTGAGCTTTCTATAACAGATGAGTCAAACAAATATTCTGGGGTCAGGATTAATCCTCCCGGTTTATCTGAGTTTAGGAATCCTGTACTCTTGTTAATAGGTCTTGCTTCTTTTTTTTCTTCTTCTTTTTTTTTTGTATTTCCCCACTAATTCCTGTAATGCAGGTTCAAAGAACAAGTGCCATCCACATGGGTTTAAAGATATGAGTTGAAAACCATAAGCAAAAAACACAGAAAGGGACCAAATTCTTTTCATCTAGTAAAACTACTGTGCTCTGATCAAGCTGACTAATCTCATTTTTTCCCCCTTCTTAAGGGTAATTTCCATCTTTAAATTACTTCTGCCAACTCCCAAAATTACACATAGCTGATAAGATTTTGAAAAAGACCCACTTCACCCCAGAAACAGAGGGATGCTGAGCAGAGAATGCAGGACAGTTCTGCCCTTCGCTAAAAGATAGTCTGATAGTAAAGATCTTTTGCTTAAGGCACAAATGTACCTGACTGTGACTTTTAAATGGCACATTTTAGTGGCATGCAGCATCACCTTTTATGAAAGAGTGTGGCGAGAGGCCTTGTTATGACTCCCCAGGGGGACACTGCCAGCACATGAACAAGGGAAGGGGCAGTATAACGCAGGCAAGCAAGGGTGAACTTAGGAGTTTAAAACAATGAAGGCAACCTTCTGATTCCTACACCACCAAAACTCAGGGATGGATCAAGATTTATGGAGTTGGGGCAGGAGGTAGAACACTTGAGTTTCCGTTTTGTCTCTATTTGATTCCTGTGTAATTTCAGGAATTTCTCGGCTCAGTTTCATATATTTTTATCTCATTTTTTTTCTAGCACCTTAGAGGAATAAACTGATTGACTCAGAACGCTTGGAGGAAGGTATCTACACCAGTAGGTAGTGAAACGGCCTAGCTGAGAGCATGCATAATCTGATATGTGATTTCTCCTGACGGGCTTCAGAGACCCGTCCTAGAATGTGCTAGGAGATGGGGAGGGGCTCCTTCATCTTTCTCCCAGGGGCAAACTCCCTTCAAGACCAACCCTGCTCAACTGCCACCTCCCCTGAGAACTGTCCCCCCTCCCATCCCCTGGGGTCAGTCCTTCACACACGTTTCACTGAAGACTTCACCACACTGCTCTAGGCATTAGGTGTCTGTCCCCTCTAACAGCAGCAGGCTGTCCTCTGCTTTGTATGCCCCACTTTCCAAGGCCAAGCACGTAAGTGCTAAAGTAGTAACTATTGAATGAATGAAAGCTTCGTCTCTTCAGACTGCACACCCAGAAAGGGGCTCTTGTTTTTACAAGTGAGGATAAAGAGAGAAGCAATTCTTCCACGATGCTGACAATTTGTGACTCAGAATTTTAAAGTGCTATTGAGATTCACATTTCTAACTATAGTGATTTTTAAACAGTTTTTTTCTTTCTTTTTAAAAATCACATCTACTCCAAGTGTGCTGTGGTAAGAACAACACACTTAGAATCTTCGCCTTCGAGTGCTTCTTTTGGACCAGCTTCCCACTTTTCAGGTAACAGTCTCATCACATCTGCCCCTAAAATAACCCGGGTGCTCTCTTATTACTGAATCACCCACAATTTCTCATCTGTGGATTCAAAGCCTCCTACTGCCCTTCCCTATCACATATTTTTTGGCACCTTATACCACCACCTGACAAGTTATTCATTTAGTTATCCTTCTGTTTTCTGAGAGTCTTTCTTCTCACACCCCAACCCTCACTAAATGCAACTCCATGACAGTCAAGACTAGAGTGTCCTCTCACTACTATATTCCCATTGTCTATCTAGCAGGGATAGCAGGACCTCAATATAAGGATGAGAAAATAAATGTGGAAGGAATGCATGGTGAATGTGTATACATGCTCTAAATCTAAAATTAGTATTTTAGTAACTCACAGTATTGCTGTGCCTCTGTAGATTATGCCATGCTAGGGTATACCACTGTCTAAGTCACACAACTCTAGAGTTGCTGCAGTAAGTTTAAGAAAGACAACTGCAGACTGTTAAGAGTCATCAAACGTTAGCCTGAAAAGGGGCTTGGAAATTATTACTTTACAGATGAAGAAGCCGAGGGACAGTGGCTCGCACAGGGCCACCTAGAAAGCCAGCAGCGAAGTAGAATGGCAGTCTAGGCCTTTCACTCCCAGTCGAGGATTCTTATCTCTACACCACGTAACTTCTCAAATGTGCTACACTCCATCTGGTCATTTATTAAATACATTCAATGACAAAGATTTAAAACATGTAAAAGGAAATTATATAACAGCACGGCCTGAGCCCTACAAAATCAAAAGCACTGGTTTCCCCTGAAACAGGCTAACTGAGCAATCCCTTCAGGATTCTGTTGGGAGACTCAATTTTGAGTGTCTATACACCATTACGGCTAACTTCTCAGCTAATACACACATATTGTATTTCCTCTTAGATTCCTTTCTATGAAGCAGAATATGGTTTAATAAACATTGAATACTTTGCTTTTGCTTTCTTTCCATAGTATAGGTGAATTGAGTCTGAAGATATTAATATTTCCTTACAAATTCAACTGCGTTCAAGCGTTACAAGAATCAAAGAAAAAGCATTTGATCAAAAAAAGGTGAGAAAATCATGATTGCAACTCTATCCATGATCTTAAGGAGTCCTTTCTACTTTTTAAAAAGTTCTCCTTTATCTGAATCAATGTATATGAGAAACAATTCTTGAAGCACTGATGAGTATCCTGACTCTATAATATT
This sequence comes from Lyroderma lyra, assembly GCA_004026885.1. NCBI lineage: Eukaryota > Metazoa > Chordata > Mammalia > Chiroptera > Megadermatidae > Lyroderma > Lyroderma lyra. The sequence goes on from PVJL010000119.1 coordinate 18,794, forward strand.
GTAACTCAACATTGATTTAGAGGTACTTCTAGTATAAATCATAGACGTTTCCTTACAGATCAAGGGTCACTGTACAGAAACCTTAGTATAGAATTCTAGGGGGGCTACAGGTAGCACATTAAGATAGTCCATTCTAAATACAACTATGAAGAGTAAAGACATTAAAATTGTGTTAAATGCATACTCCTCCCCTCCCCCAGATCACATCATACCCATTTTTCTTTCTACACAAACATAGAACCTATACATCCAAATGAGTAGGGCTGTACTTTTTAAGTAATCACCTTTGGAAGTTATATATGCATTCCAACCAGGCTGCCACCACATAGCATTTTTCTGAAATCTCTCTTTTAGAACACAAGTTCTCCAGATTTGTGTGTATAAGGATCACTCAGGGAACATGTTAATAATGATGATTCTTAAGAGATATGGACGTAATTGGTCATGGATGGAGTCTGGGAACCTATATTTTTAAGGAGCGTATAGGTTAAGTTTTATACAGGTGAACTGTGAGAAACAACACTTTAGAATAGTTGGTTCCCAAGCCATACACAAGTATTAAAAAAAAAAATGACTTTAAACTCCATGTACACAGACACATATACATTGCAGGTTTATTTTTTCTTCAAAAACTTCGTTCTTTCTGATAAAAGATATTAACACACACACACACACACACACACACACACACACACACACACACATTTACAGAAAACAACATACCTCCATGAAAGAGATTCCTAAGCTCCAGACATCAGAGTGGATTCCATACTGCTCCCCTGAAATTCTTTCAGGCTGGAAAACACAGAAGGGAGCATGTGAGTTGATATAAGCTACTCTAGGAAACAGAGAGCCAGCAACATCTGTGCAGCACTTTATGAAGACCAAAGCAATTTTTATGTGTATGTGTGTGTATTAGGTAGATAATATATAAAAATTATACAGGATATAGATATAGATATAGATATAAAATCTCATTAAATCCTCATGAAGTTCCTGTGAGGAAAACCTTGTTATTGTTAAAGATGAAGAAAAAAACAGACTCAGATTAGTGAAATATTTAGGCAAAGTCCCCAAGTGGTTAATGAGCTGAGACTTGAAGCCAAGTCCTCTCCTTCCAAAGCTACTGATCTTACTTGTGGAGTGACAAATTACACAACACTATGTGTCACTTATTTGCATTTTGAGAGATGGGTCTGGATCACTAGGAACTTTTTTATTTATTTTTAATATTTTATCTTTTTATTTGGAAATAATTCCAAACTTTAGGAAAGTTGAAAGATTAAGACAAGTATAAAAAAATCCATATTTCCTTTGTCCAGATTAACCTACTGTTTAACATGTTATTCTATTTAGCAAGGTTTCTGTTAATATGAACCAAGGAATAGTTTGAAAGGTCCATGTGGGACTGTTGGCCCTCTATTCAAGACGTGTAGCAAAAACCTGGTCTAGAAAGCTAATGCATGCACAGTCTCTACTTCAACAACATGATTTCTTACTGCAGCAGGCACTGCCTCGTCACCCTGTCCCCCCAGCATTTGGCATTCAGTGGGGTACTTCACAGAGGTCTTTGAATGAACACAGGGACAAATGAGTAACAGGTCTCACAAAGATGGAATGGCACAGAGCTAGTCAGGACAGGGCTGGGCTCATACCCCATTCCTCTTAGCCCCCAGGACAGCATTATACCCTCTGTACCATCTCTGGAGTTCCTGGCAGCCACCACAACCATCACCCCTCAGGAGCTCCCATGTAAGTCCTCAGGAGTCACTGGGGTCGGGCTCAGCCTGGTCCACTGCAGATGGAGGAAGTGGGCATCCCCCACTCGTCAGCAGGAGACACCCAGTGGAAGATGTGGGCCAGATGCTCTCAGATGAGCTGGCACAGTCCTACATTTTGGGGAGTAGGCTTAGCAGAGACCCAGAACTATGTAACTTTCTTCCCACTCCCACCTGGCTACCTCAATGCCTTCGTCTGGCACCACCTGCCATAAAATTACATAAAGCCCTGCCTTCAGATAGCAGGATGGGCTACCTTATTTTCCTTCCTTTATTTATTTCTTTAATTTGTAAAACCCCTTTTCTACCAAGAATAATTCTTCCCAAGGGCCAAGCTTCATGAGATCATTTCTCCCCACTACTAATAGACACGGTCTTTTCAATCCCCTAATACTTTTTATGTTCTAATCCCCCATACCATCATTTCTCAAGTTTCTTGTTCATACATGAATGAACCCATTATCCAATTCTTGCTTGTTCAATGGGTACTAGGATGTATTCTTACCAAACTGGCCAGCTAGGCATAGGAGTAATGCCATCATCTTCATCATTATCAACAATAACATTACTGTGTGCGTTTACTGAAGAATTTCCATGTTTTAAATGCTTTTCATGCTTGTCTATTTCAGACTCACAAATACCTATATTAGATTGGTATTATTATCACTCCATTTAACAGATGAGAAAAACGAGGCACAGAGAGGTTTAGTTTACAGCCACTATGAAAGGATAGTAATAGCTATTACTATTATGTGCTAGACACTGGGCTAGTTATTTTGCATACTCTACACTTCATAATAATCTTGCGAAGTTTGATATACTGCCCTTATAAAAACAAAGGCTTAGTAAGAGTAAGTGACTCGTTGAAGTCTAGGGCTATGGGTTAGCATTAGTGTATTGTTCAGGAACACAGCTAGAAATCAAACCCAGGTATGTCTGGCTGCAAAACCAGGGTTCCTTCCCGGGTGTCAAACTGCCCCAGAATTACCAGTCAGAAGAGCCAAACAGGGGTCGGAATCTAGTCAGTATTTCTCCATTTGTAATCTTCAAACTCGCCATCACAGACCTGCCTAAGGAGCTTATTACAAATGAACCTCCTGAATTAGAGTGGCTCTGGGAATCTTCATTTAAAAAAATCCTTTCTCTGGGGGATTCTTCGGCACACTCAGTGCCTGCCACTGAACATTTTCATGTTCCCTGCGGAGGCAGTGACCTATCTTCCTCCTCTCTGCTTACTGAACGTTTCTTTCACAGAGAAACGTCTGTCCGAGGGCCACCATTTTTGGTGAAACCTTCCTCTATTTCTCAGGGAGAATTACAAATTCCCACCGCTGTACTTCATTAACATGTTGTTCATCACTTTAATACTAATTTATCACACTGTGCTGTGACCATCCATTTGCTAGTCTGTTTTTCTTAAGAAGCAGAGACAGCATCCTGTTCATCTTATACCTAGTACCACGCCTGGAACACAGTTGGTGCGCAACCAATGTGTGCCAACTGAAGGCATGTAATACATGCTTACTGCATATTTGGTTTTAAGCATGAATAGTTATTAAGGTCTCTGGAGTGTTCTACTAATGTAACTTCCCCACATATCGCTATTCATGTCCAACAGGAACTTTCAGCAAACATGCAAAGTCTAAAACCCTCTAGAATTGTTAAAGAAATAACCCAATGCTGCCTTCCTCCCTGTCTCTTCTTCCCTTCCTCTCCTTCCTTTTCATTCCTCTAGCTGACAATTATCCATATGCAGCACTTCACCCCGGGTACAGACAAAACAAATTAAAGTGGAACCACATAAAATATTTTGGCAGACCCAACAATAAGATTAAAGACATTTATAACATTTGCTCACTGAACTACCAGAACAAATGAGCACTATAAGCTGAAAATAAAGCATAGACAAATTAAATTAAAAAATAGAAAAAGTGATGAAGGTCACAGATTCCAGGTGGCAAATAAGACAACCCCTTGAGGACAAGATTCTGAAAACCTCTCATGGGAGAAATAATTTTGCAGTAAGCTAACAAAAGGAGGTTACTGTTGTGATGCAGTGCTTATGCATGTACGCTCAGCAAAATCAGGCAGCCAGTTCTTTGGGTCTATCCTAAAAAATTCATACGGTAAAAGGGATACGCCCAAGCACACGATACACCCCAATACATTCTGGATTTATGGAGCCAGGACTTGATGGCCTGAGGCTGGACAATTCAAAGCTGTTTTCATACTTGAAGCAAAGGTGGCCTTCTCTGGGTTCTCCCCTTTGAGATGAAACAAAACCAACCACCAGGTACCACACTACTGACAGAAGATCTGTGATGGATATTTCGCAGTTAAAAGGCTAAAGCTGGGTTACTTTCTGACATGACCGCTGTCATCACTGTGAAAGCTAAATAATAGGAAAAACGTGGCTCTTTGCTGCAGAGACTCTGTACTGAAGTTTAACTGTAGGGGAATAAAAACCCTGGTCTATTTTAAATAATAACAGTTCTTACAATACAGTAAGGAGTGGTGATGATATAAACCACAGAGTTCGCAGAGGATCTTTAAGGGCAGTGGCTCTAAGCTGGCATGTACACTTTACTTCTAGGTTATGACTCCTTACCGAGTTGTTTGCACAGTGCTGCCAACATAGATACACAGTGGCAAGTTCACAAACTTAATTGTTAGGTTTTGGGCATGATGACAGCTCTGATGGCCATTCCAGAAAAGAGTTCCAAAATTGGTTTGAAGGGTGAACTAGGCACTGGTGTCAGTGCATAGCTTCCCAAGGGGCGTACTTTGGAGGTAACCCTAGTGATGACATTGTAGCAATGAGGTTGTAGCAATTTTTCTAGGATGACTTCACAAAATTAATTTTCTGACCTCAAATGTCACTTTTAATTTGTGATCTGACATCTGTGAGCAGCTGTTTCTGATACCTGCTACTCTTGCTGTTCTTCTTCATGTTGCTTCACTTCCTTGTGTGCCTGGTTTCTTTTGATTAATTGGTAGTGTCTGCTCTTCAAAAAAAATTATTGGAGAGGTTCTGAGGCCTTCGGTGGATTGTGCCCACCTCAAATGAAGTTCTCAGCCTGAATTTCCTTTTCCAACTCAGGTCATGTATACAAACACCCAGGGTGCAAATCCGTGTCAGAGTTAGTCTATGGCCACAACTTTCCCCCTTTTTCTTTTTCTCTTGCTTCTCTGCTTAGCTCCCAGAAGCCTTCCATTGCCTGGGCCTGGGGGAGGGGGGAAGCTATAGCTCAGGTTTGCTCTTACACCGAGGGTGAGCCTTACACCGAGGCTTCCAGCATATGGGAAGACCTCCTCTGAGACCCTCTGCCTTAAGAGACACAGCTGTGGTATAGGCAAATGCCCTCAGGAATAAGTAGCTTTGCTGCTCCAACATTCTACTTTTCCCGCTATGGTGGGGTTCCATCTGAAAATGGTCCTGAGAGTTCTTCTTTCCAGCTCTTCAGTGCATTTGAGATGGTTTTAAAAAAATATTTCAACTAGCGTTTTTCAGCACAAGAGTTGGTCGAAATAACCTAACCTGTTCTTACCGGAAACTAGAAGCTGGTATGCTAATTAAATCTTGGCTCTCACTACTTGCCAACTTTGAGACCCTTGGCTACTTAAAGCTACTTCACTTTGGGTTTCCTCATCTGCAAAATGAAGACAGTCACAATGATATGTACACCTCACGGGGTTGTGTGAAGACTACACGCGTCCATCTGTTGTGCCTGACGGATCACGTAGCACGTGGGGAACGGTAACCCTCTCATCATCACTACCACTGCTGCCATCACTGCACGAGCAGGGCCAATGGAGTCGGATCTTGTGGTCTGTGTAAGTTTTATTCCCGTAAAGATTACGTCCAAGGACAGGAACAGATGGGGTATAAAAAAATGTTTGGAGATTAAAAAAAGAAAAGTCATTTAGATTGACTTTCTGATCCCAAGGGACAAGTATTTGGGTAATTTTTTTTATTTTTTTCAAACTTCAGTTATTCCTAACAATAATGCTGAACTTTTAATTTTATTCAAAAAATTATAATAAACAAACCACGATAACTGAATAGTGGGTTACAGTTTTAGGGACTTCAATCTTTAAAACAGTAACATTTTTAGTAAGTAGAATTTCTGAGAAATGGCTTAATTTAATATAAGCCCCAAAGCCTTCTGGACGCTATTGTAAACCTTCTGGATGAAATCCTTTAGAAATGCAGCTGAAAATCTTTCTTGCTTTGGATTAAAATGTATATTGAACATAATTATCTGCCTCTAAAATATAATGTGTCTGTGAACATGCCCCTTAACTCTCTGGGTCTCAGTCTCATCAGCCAATGATGAGGTTGGACCAGAAGACTTTCCAAGTCTCCTACATGTTCCACTGCTTAATGTGTCCATAAGTTTTTATTGCTTTCCTTCTGTTTTGTTTTTGTTTTTTTAATGGCTTAGGGTCTTAGTAGATCCTCCCTGTCTTTTTCCTAATCTATCCTTTTCTTGTACCTTATATTTCACGTCATAGGAGAATGAAGTAAGATTATTTATTTGCACATGCAGGACTACTACTCTGGTTTATCTTCTTTTTAATATTTGAACAGCCTAGCTAACTGTATCTGAGTAACTTGGGGGTCTTCTATACCCTATACTAAAAGTAAGATACTTAACATGAAAAAAATTGCTCTGCTCATAATTAGTGAATCAGTCACATTTGGAATGCATTTTTAAAATTAATTAATGCACTTAGCACTGTGTGAGAGACTGGATATACACAGTGAGCAGAATAAACTGTGCCCCTGTGAAATTCATTATCTAGATTTGGAACAACACAGAACTAACTTGGATTTGGTAAGAGGCATAGCAGTAGAGAGTTTAATCTCTGGACGCTGATTACTTAAGTTTGAATCCTGACTCTAACTTACTAACTGTGTAAACTTGGGTAAGTCGCTGAACATCTCTATCCCTTGGTTTCTTCATCTGTAAAATGAGACTATTCCCTACCTAATAGAATTGTTGTGAGGATTTAAGGAGTTAATGAAAGTAAGAGTTTATAAGAGTAACTGGCACACAGTGCTAAGTGTTAGCTATTATTGTTGTTATTATCACTGTACAGACGTATGTATGAATATAAAGTGAGGGAAATGGATGTAAAATGAGGGTATTACATAAAATGATCTCTAATTATATATTCCCATACCTCCCCATCCCTACCCATAACACATAACCTTTTATTTCTGAGATGTTGCTCATCTGTCCACAGTGTTCTCTCTCTTATAAGTGTCATTTTGACATACTGCTTGATTCATCAAATTCATACATTGTAAGCCTTCTTATTTTCTAAATGGTACAACTTAAGTCTTTATTGTGTCACACACATAATGTGGCCATATATAATGCCATAGTTCCTATTTTGCCCATGTCTTATGTAGATTATAGAGTGGTTTCACTGTATCTTGCTAATAGGAGGGAAGGTACTTAGTAAATACTGGTTGATTAATTGAAGGCAGTTTCAGATACAGCTTTCACTGGCATTGATCAGAGGTTGGCAAATTTTTTCTGTAAAGGACCAGATACTAAATATTTGTCACTCTGTGGGCATATGGTCTCTGTTGCAAGTATCACAACTACTGTTCTCTGCCACTTCAGGGGCCAGAGACAACATGTAAACAAGTGGGTGTGGTCACATTCCAACAAAACTTTCTTTTTTTGAATTTAATTTTTTATTTTGAAATACTTATCGATTCACAAAAAGGGCTGTCTGGAAAGTATCCAGTCACGTAATATGAAAAAGAGAGGCATTTATGGCTGGATATTTTCTGACAGCCCTGTATATACAGGGAGGTTTTGTGATTCCCTCACCCAGTTCCTCGCAATGATAGTACTACTGTAACACAAGATCATGACCAGGAAACTGATGCCAGTACAAGCCACAGAGTTTATTCAGATTTCACTGGTTTCACACGTACTCGTTTGTGTGTTTGTATGGTACTATGTAGTTTTAAAACTTTCTTTACAAATTTGACCTGAGAGCTGACACAGAGATCCTCACATAGAACTCAAAGTTACAAAATAGATCAGCTAAAATGAGAAGTAATTGTGGTAAAAAAAAAACCAAAACAAACAAAAACAAAGGCCCACTCCTTCTCCTTCATGAGACTGTCAGTAGATAAAAGGCAGGGCTAAATACCCCTAACTGAATAATAAATGTTATTTCCATCTTCCCCATTCCCACCTCTGATTGCATACCCATTAGGTAAGTCCAGGGCTAAAGAGAGCCTGCTGAATTGAGGGAAGCTCACTATCAGCCTATCACTCTGTGCTCCTGGGTAACTTACGCTTTTTACAGCTTGAACTATAAAGCTGATGACTAGAATTCATTCACCCAAGAAACAAAGCAATATTAGCTTTGCCAATCTGAGCTAATGCTTCATAATTTTAATCCTCACATTTTCAATTAACAGATGGATGCATCATATTCATCCATTAACAAAAAGGAAAAAAGTAATCTCTTTTATGTACACCTGGGAAAGACAACTGTAATCTGGATTTGTACATTCAAACATAATGCAATTTAATTATGAGAGCAATTTAAAGCTAAGAACATGATGGGTAGCTGAGAAGTTGTTTCATTTATACATTTTTTTTTTTTTTTTTTGATAATCACAGTGTTCCTTCCATACTCTTTCAAAGACTGAAATTGTGGCACTTGGCAGGGTTTTATTAATTATAAAGGTGGCTCACCAATGTCAGCTAACTTGGTAGAACCAGGAGAGTGATTAAGTTTTATAAAAACAGATATGATGACTTCAGAGGTTAATATATATATTATACATTATTAATAATTATTATATTAAATACACAAAATATACATAATAATATAAATAAAACACATATATATATAAAATATATATGAGGACTGTCCAGAAGGTATCTAGCCATGTAACCATTCTTGTTATATTGACAATAGCTGGATTTTTTCTGGATAGCCCTTTTATTTTTCATATTACCTAGGAAAATAAGAAAGAATACATTTTCTTTAAAAACCATACAAGACAAAAATGAACTATTCTAGTATCTCCAATGGAAAAAGTGCTTTGTAATGTTCTAAGAAGAGGATCCAAGATGCCATCACTAACGTCGTTTAACTTCACAATATGTAAACAGAAACACTGCAAGTAAAATGGACTACCTAAATAAATCTAAACCCCTAGATAAGAAAACTAACCTTAAGATGGTAAAACAAAACTTTGCTCCAAAATTGATAGTAGATAAGCTTCCTTGCTTGTCTCCCCCCACCCCCAGTCTTGAATTGATTGTGGAAACTAATACTCAAAAGTGTTTTTATGGACACAAATAACTTCCTTTACTTAAAAGGTAGGAAAAAGAAAAAGGTCAGGGTCAAGTCTACACTGGTCTTTAAAATAGTTCTATGCTTCTACTTTTTATTCTTGGTAAATTTATTTCAGTGGAACTAAATCAGTTATATTACAATAGTCATGAAACCAACTAGTAAACAGAATTAGAAATAGAAGTTCTAAAGAGAACTGCTTGCTAAACCCTTACATTCAGGGATCCATAAATAAGAGTTGGTTACATCAATAATTTAATTTTAATCTGGTGACAAAGCATGTTTGTATTCCTGGAGAAAACAGCCAATCTCATTGACTGACAATTTGGTATACTTGAGGGTTAATTAAATAAGCAATATGGCAAAGTAACCGATATGCTATATCGTGCAATTTGTCTGCTGGATTAAATTTCAAAACTCAGCGATTTCACACTTGAGCCAACTAGTTAAGTCAGCAAAGTCAGATAAGTTGGTAGCTCCTGTATAAACCCTAATGTCTTCTAAAAGATTTAAGAATTGAATCATTACTGAATTGACTTTGTAATTTATGTTAAGGCTAAAGCTGTGGGATTAATTCAAGAATCATACATAACCAAGTACATGAGGATAAAGATGTTGGTTTTAAATGTTATTTTTGCATAAGTTTACTTACTGCCATATAAGCATTTGTTCCAACATACGTCTTGGCTATAGAATTCACCAGCTATGAGACAAAATAGTCTGTTAGAACAATATAAAGATAATGTGGAAATAAAATGGGCAATTATTCCTCATTTAACCTACAATCACCATTTCTATAAATCAACTAAAAATTATGTAAAAGGAAACAAATTTATCTGCAAAGGCATTAAAAATGATTAAATCTTTTTCTTTTGAATGTGATTTCTAATTTAAACAAGAACAGCATTACAGTTTATAGCAGATAACCTTAAACAATTCACTTAAGCAGGATGCTTATTGCTTTAGTACCCCAAACCCGCCTGATATAAAAAGTCAATTTGAAGTAGAATTTGAACACACTCATTTTTTAGTCAGATTGATGGCTCAAGATGTGAACGAAATCCCATGCCTTACTAGAATGAAACAAACACTAAATACGCTGGAGGGATAACAGACTTTGACAACTCATAATACAACGATGACCTTCGCTTTGGTCTTCATGTTTGGCTGGGAGTAAAGGTGGCTGAAATTCAAATCAACATCACAGCACGCTCATGGGTCACTATCACTGGGGTTCTCAGGGGAGGCCCAAAATGGAAATTAATTAAAATTTGTGCTGCACATTGTAATGGCCCTCCACCATTGTTGCTCCCAATATTAATTTTTATTGTGGGCCAGTTGGGCTCCCCAGGCACAGCTCCCACTCTGCCCTCCCTTTTGTCTGGCCAAAACGCTTTCATATCAAAGCTGCATATCAATGAAGTTTGCTATTCGTAAGTAGTAATTACAATATCAGCAGTTTTTACTGTCATTAAACAATGAACAATCATATTCTGATGAAGGAAACTCTCTCGGAGATTAAAAATGAATAACACACTCCCAGCCGAGTAGAAGATGCAGAGTTCTGTTTGTCTGGCAGCTAGGTGATTTTTCAATCCAGACAGTAGACTGAAAATAAAAAGTGGATATTGCAGGGAGAAGAGGAGACGGGGAGGACAAGGAGACTTACCTGAGTGCTAACTCCAAAATCACACAGTTTGACCTGTCCTCTTGTGTTTACTAGCATATTGGAGGGTTTCACATCTAAGAAGGGATGAGAAAAGTCCACGTAACTAATTCCATATCTACAATGTTTGTTCTAAAATGCATACATGCACAGCATACCATATTGCAGAAATGGCATCATCTGTTCAACGTGGAATTCTAATAACAAATTTACAGCAAAGAATTTTATCTGGAAGCAAATGTAAGGTCCTAACTCCTCCACTTCCATTTCTGGTTTTAAAGAAGGATGTATTTCAAGTGAAAGTCACAATGGTAAGTACACCCACCATCCTATCCCCAGCCTTTTAAGAAAAATAGGTGGATAAGAAAATGTAATAATCTTGCAAAGAATTTCCACAAAGGCTTAGTTTTACTCTCAGTATGCAACTATTACCTCCATCTAATAAACAGTACGGCCAAAGAGAAGCCAACAAGGCAAAAATCATTCATATGTTGCCAGTAACAAACAAGTCATATCTGAACAATGAGAAAATGAATGCAGTATTGCTTTTTCTGGTTTTTCATGGCAAATGCTACTTCAGATGTAACTCAGACACTGATCTAAAAGATGTGTGTATGTGTGTGCATACATACACTTCACGGTCTTTGTTTCGTTTATCCTCCTCTTCCCTTACATCATTTTTGACTGCTGTTATAGTTAACAAAAGAACTGACATAGCTTTTGCCAAGGCAGACAGTTGCTAAATAATGACACAAAGGGTTTCTGTGAAGCATTGTCAGTAACAATGAGCCTTTTCAGGAATTCAGGGAGCCCACAAAAACCATCCAAGCAGGACAAGAGCACAGCATTTTTGATGGTACAGAATAGCACCTGCTTCAGTGTTTCACCTTCAATGGCAAAAGTAGTCTGGAACAGACAACTTGTTACATTTAAAGAGCATATAATCTTGATTGCCCCCAAAGTGAATGAGGCTCATTTTTTTATGTGACTTGAAAAAAAACTGTAAATTAATCTCCCCCCTCCTCTTTACTCTGTGAAAGGGTACCCCAACAAAGTATCTTGCCAAGATTACTTAATTCAACCTTCAAGTTCAACTCTATAATTAACAATTACCGAACCCTAGCTATCCGTGACAGGCAAAATGCTAGGCACTTTCTCATACATGAGCTATTCAGTGATGCCTGACTGACTGACAGTAGAATGTAAACTCCACAAAGGCAGGGACTTTGTCTCTTTTACTGACTACTCTATCCCTAGCCCCTAGAAGAATGCCAGGCATACAGTAAATACATAATAAGTATTTCTTGAATGGATGAGAAAATAAATGAACAGAAACCATGAACACACAGTATGATTTCATGTTGATGATTCAGTTTCAGTGATCGGGGGTGGCTGTAGAATGTTTCTGGAGCGTGCCCTCCGGATAACACACACTTCCTTTGGAAGGAATGGGGTTGCTTCTCTTTGAATACAAGTTGGTATGCCTAGGCAGGTGTCAGGTCTTTTACCAACTCCGTCTCTCTGCCTCCAACATCAACATATTACATGTAGCACTTTCATTACATTATTTGTCTCCTCGAGGAGGAAATTAAATAGTCTTTGACAAACTCCCCCAAAATGTGAACTCCTTAAGAATAGGGTGGTGCTTTCAAATGCACCCCAGGGTTTAACACAATACATACACATCACAGATAGGCAGCCACAGTAGACACTCAATGCTTGCTGAATTGAAAGAAATGTTAGATTCTACATAGCGTGGTCTTCTTTTCCAAATCTAATTCTCATTACAGGCCTTCAACTAAGAATATTTTTCTTTTTGGCAATCTGCTTTTATACATTGACACCCTTAAATCACTGTTAAGCCACATCAGAGGGAGACAGTTAACAAGCCGCCTGGAAATCATGAGGTATGCTAAAATGAACAAATCTTTATCTTTAATCAGACACACATCTGACTTAAGTGGATCCACAGAGAGAGAAGAATAAAACAACAAAGTTGCTTTCATATCTTGGCTATTATGAATAGTGTTGCAATGAACATAAGGGTGCATATATCTTTCAAATTAGTGTTTTGGATTTCTTTGGGTAAACACCCAAAAGTGGAATTGCTGGGTTATAATAAATGTAGTTCTACATTTAATTTTAGGAGAAACCTCCAAACTGTTTCTACAGCAGCCGCACCAATATGCAATCCCACCAACAGTGCCCAAGGGTTTCCTTTTCTCCACTCCCTGACATTTGTTGTTTGGTGATTTATTGATGATGGCCATTCTGACAGGTGTGAGGTGACATCTCATTGTGGTTTTAATTTACATTTCTCTAATTAGTGACATTGAGCATCTTTTCATGTATCTATTGCCCATGTGTGTTTTCTTTGGAGAAATGTCTATTCAGGTCCTCTGCCCATTTTTAAAATTGGATTGTTCTTTTGGTGTTAAGTTGTATAAGTTCTTTATAAATTTTGGATACTAATCCCTTATCAGATGCATCATCGGCAAGTATCTGCTCCCATTCAGTAGGATGTCTTTGTTTTTTTGGTGTTTTCCTTTGCTGAGCAAAACTTTTTAGTTTGATATGGTCCTATTTATTTTTTCTTTTGTTCCCTTTGCCCAAACAGGTAGATCAGAAAAAATATTACTAAGAGTTTACTGCCTATGTTTTGGTCTAGGAGTTTTATGGTTTTGGGTATTACATGTAAGTCTTTAATCTATTTTGAGTTTATTCTTGAATATGGTGTAAAATGGTCTAGTTTATTTCTTTCTTTTCTTTTTATTTGCATGTATCTCTCCAGTTTTCCCAATGTCATTTATTGAACAGACTGTCTTTACCCCACTGTATATTCTTGCCTCCTTTGTCATAGATTAAATGACCATGTAAGCCTGGGTTTATTTCTGGGCTTTCTATTTTGGTCCCTTGATCTACATGTCTGTTTTTATGCCAGTATCATACTGTTTTGATTACTATGGCCTTATAGCATAGTTTGAGGTCATGTAGCATGATACCTACAATTTTGTACTTTTTTTCTCAAGAATGCTATGGCTATTCAGGGTCTTTTGTGATTTCATATACATTTTAAGATTATTTGTTCTAGTTCTGGGAAGAATGACATTGGCATTTTGATAGAAATTGCACTGACTCTATAGATTGCTTTGGGTAGTATGCACATTAAAACAACGTTAATTCTTCTTGTCCATGAGCATGGTATATGCTTCTATTTATTTGTATCTTCTTTATTTTCTTTCATCAGTGTCTTATAGTTTTCCAAGTACAGGTCTTTTACCTCTTTGGATAAATTTATTTCTAGGGCTTTTTTTAATAATGTAATTGGAACAGGGATTTTTTTTCTTAATTTCTCTTTTTGAGAATTCATTATTGGTGTGTAAAAAAAGCAACCTATTTCTGAATATTAATTTTGTGTCCTGATACTTTATGGAAGTCATTTATCAGTTCTCATAGTGTTTTGGTGAAATCTCCTTATTGCCCTCACTACTCAGGCCATCAAAGTCACTGCGCTTCCTTTGAACTGCTAAAGCATTTACTATTTACTGATGTACCATTTATTTGAAACCGAGCATATGACTTTTTAACAGTAGTTACTTACTGTATTTAATGTTACAGGTTATCACTACCCCAATCATTAAGTTCACAGCATAGTAATAATATGCTGTATACATCTTTGTATGTATGCCTGCACAGTATTTTGCTATCCAGTTGATGGTTTTTAAAACAACATACTAAATTTGCTGTATTAAGTATCTTACTTCCCACCATTTTGAGACATCATTTGAGCATAACAGATAACAAAACCAATGGATTTGTATTAGGAGACAAAAGACATGGGTTTTAATAATTTTGGCCCTGCCACAAACTTAGCAAGTGATGGTTTTAGTTTCCACCTCTGTAGGGAGATAATATTAGTCACTGTATCAATCTCAAAGAACTGTGAGGATTAGATAATATAATGAATGTAAAATCACTTTTAAACTCTATAATTCTACGGTATTATTATTATTACCCATTGGTAATCAACCAAGCTATAAAAAGTGTTATATTTCATTATATTTAGGAAATTATTTCTATTGCTACCATAGCAAATCTAAGTTGTATTTGAGTAAAATACTAGCTGAAAGAAAATAATTTCCAAAGCCCAGTAAGGAGAACTATAAAACCAATTCAATGTTTATGAGGAGGTATTTAAGGCAGATCATATGCACTCTTTCTACAACAAGGCTACTGAACTGATCTTCCTATTTTTACGCTTGTTCTGCTATTGTCTGTGTTGAACGCAACAGTTAAAGGGATCCTTTTAAAACTTAAATCGGACTACATCACTTCTCTCCCTAGAACCTCCAAGGGCTTCCCAACTCAATGTAAAATGCAAAGTCCTCATAATAATCTCTAAGGCCTTCTCTGCGCTGGTGCTCTAATACTGTGTGCTCTCATCCTTTCTACTCCTCTCCCTGCCCATTCTGCTTCGTCTCACTTGCCAGGTATGCTCCTGCTTTGTGGTTCCACATCCCTGAAACAGTCTACTCCCAAGCAGTTGCATGACTTGCTCCTTCACTTCTAGGTTTCAGCTCAAATGTTACCTTTTCAAGAGAAACCTTTCCCAACCACCCAGCATGACTACCTTCCCACACCAGATACCCCTTTTCCCTCTGTTGTTTCATAGCACCATCAACACACTGTATCTGCCTAAGTAAATCTCTTCCCTCACAATCCTGCCCTCTTGTAGGGAAGCTCCATTAATGCAGATATGTGATCTGTTTTGTTTACTACTATATTTAATGGTACCTGGTGCAGACAAGAAACACTATTTGTTGAGCCAATGGTGAATGAATGATCTCTACTAAATAGATGGGCACACATGCTCATCTAGAGAAGCATGAATCTGGCCTTAAAAGGAGCTGCATCTTTTCCTACTTAATAACATATACTTCAGAATAAATGTATTTTACTACTAATGAATACATTTCCAAATTACACTTTTCACTCTAAGAATCCAGTTATTCAAAAAATACTCATTCAATGAATATTTATTGATACCTTATCATGTGCTAAATGTAAGTGGGAGGTACTGTAAAGAGACACATCAGTAAGATTCTGCTCTCCAGGAGAGTGCAGACCTAGAACCTGCTGGTATATTCTTTAACCTAAAATATTGCACATGAAATTTCAGGATAAATAAAAACACTGCTTTTATAGATTCTAAGTGAGATTTTCTTCCTGAACAATTATATACTTCTTATGATAAAGACAATGAGAGTTATGTAACTAAACAGCTCCCAAACCTGGCTGTGCAATAAAACCAACAAAACAAAACCAACAAAACAAAACAACAACAAAAAAACTTTCTGGGTTCTACTTCAGATCTACGAAATCAGAAACCAGTCTAATACAGCCTGGCCTTCAGGCCAGCATTTAGAAAAGATTGATACAACATGCTGTTATTTCCCTTTGATTTAATTGCTAGAAAGTTCAGAATATCTGAAGAAAATTTTCTTGTTTTCCTTTAACTTTAAAAATCAATTTTATTTATTTTTAAAAATAAATTTTACTGCAGTCATTCTGAATGTACAATTTGATGAGCCTGACAAGTGTATATACATCCATGTAACCATTCACAATGTAGATATGAAACATTTCTATCACCTCAAAAGATTCCTTGTGTCCCTTTATAGTCAACTCAGCCCTGATGTCTGGCAACCACTGATGGGTTTTCTGTTGTTATAGGCTAGTTTTACCTTTTCTACATAATTAGAGACTCCATAATAGCTTGTTACAATTTTTGCTTTAAACAGTCTAGATTAGTATATGAATGGCATATCTTTGTCACTAATATTTAAAGTGGGTACACAGTTACCTTCTCTTTTTAACTGGTCTGACGAGTTGTACTTTTAACTGGAGTGAAAAGGCCATTTACATTTAATGTAATCATTGATCTGGTGTGTTCTACCATCTTATTATTTGAAAAAAAAAAACAAAAAAACAACTTGTCTTCATTCTTTTTTTTCTTCTTGACTCCTTTGGGTTAGCTGGACTCTTTTGGCATTGCACTGATCTATATTAATGATTTCTAAGCCAGAGGTTGGCAGACATTTTCTGTGAAGGACTATATCTCAGGCTTTGAGGGCCTAATTGTTGAATTTTGCCACTGTGATGCAAAAGCAATCATACGCAATACATGAACAAATGGGCATGGCTGTGTTCCAATTAAATTTTGTTCTCAAGCTTTTTTGTAATTGTTGCTTTAGGATTTACAATGTTTCTTTAACTTTTCAAAGTCTACTTTCAAATAATATTATGATATTTCATTTATAATTTAAGAACCTTACAACAATATATTTACAGTCTTCTTTTCATCCTTTGTGCTACTGCTCATTATACGCATCTCTTACCTTTACATGTGTTGGAAGTTACACAATATACTGCCTTTATTTCTGCTTTAAATACTTATCTTTTAAAGAAATCTAAAAGTCAGAAAAAAATCTTTTATATGTCCACATGTTTACCATTGCTGGTGCTATTTATTCCACTGTACAGATCCAATAATCCATCTGGTATCATTTTCCTTCTCCCTAAATAATTTTCTTTAATATTTCTTATAATGCTGGTCTAGAGACAATGAATGGTCTCTGCTTTGATTGCCTGAAAAAGTCTTTTACCTTTTAAAAAATGTATTTATTAAACAACGAATCAAAACCACGAGATACCACCTCACACCTATAAAAATGGCTATTATCAACAAGACAAGGAATAACAAGTGCTGGAGAGGCTGAGAAAAAGGAACCCTCACACAATGCTGGTGGGAGTGCAAACTGGTACAACCTCTACGGAAGACAGTGTGGAGGTTCCTCAGAAAGTTGAAAATGGAGTTACCATATGACCCAGCAATCCCCCTTCTGGGGATCTATCCAAAAAATTTGAAAAACTTAGTCCTCAAAGACTTACGTGCCCTGATGTTCATTGCAGCGCTGTTCAGAGTGGCCAAGACATGAAAAACAACCAAAGTGCACTTTAATAGATGACTGGATAAAGAAGGTATGGTACATATACACAATGGAATATAATTCAGCTATAAGAAAAGATGAAATACTGCCATTTACAACAAAATGGATGGACCTGGAGATCATCAAGCTTAGCAAAATAAGCCAGACAGAAAAAAAACAAGAACCATATGACTCCACTCATTTGTGGAATATAAAACTGAAAGCAACAAAGAAACAAAAACTCAAGTACACAGTCAATAGTTTAGTGGCCACCTGAGAGCAAGGAGTGGGAGACAAGGGAGGGGGAGTCAAGTATATGGTGATGAAAAGAGAAACTAACTCATTATGGTGAACACATAATGCAACATATGGATGATGCACTGTAGAATTGTACATGTGGAACCTATGTAGTCTTTTAAAATTAAAAAAAAAAAACTTTTTTTATTGTTAGACTTATTGGGGGGACATTGGTCAGTAAGAATTATATAGATTCCAGTTTTTGCTGACCAATGTCCCCCCAATTAGTTCAACAATAAAAAAAGAAAAAAGAAAAAGTAATTCTATACCCCCAATAAATTATTTAGAAAGAAAATATATATATATATTTACTAAACAAAGAATTCTGGGTTGACAGCCTCCTCCACCACACCCGGCTCCCCAGCCCCTGCCAATATTTAAAAGATTTCTATTATCTTATGGCATGCATAGCTTTTGATATGAAGTCTGCTGTCATTCTTATTTTTGTTCTTAATGTATTGCTTTCTCTTTTTAAAAGATTTTAAAAATAACTCATTGTTCAAAACTTTTTATTTTGATATGCTTTGACATGGTGTTGTGTTAATCCTGGTTAGGGTTTATTGAGCTTCTAAGATCTATGGGTTTACAGGTTTCCTCAAATTTGAAAAGTTGGGGCAATTATTTCTTCAAATGATTTTTTGTTCCCCTTTTTTCACTTTGTTCCTTCAGGGACTCTAGTTACAAATACATCCTAGACTTCTTGGTACTGTCTCAAAGGTTCCTGAAGTTAGAGTCTAACATCAAGATCACTGATCATTTCTTCTGTAGTAGGATGTAGTTAATCCACTGTTAATTCCACTAAGTGAAAATTTTATTTTAGATATTTTACTTTTCATCTCTAGACGTTCCACTTGGTTTTATGCCTTCTATTTCTCTCCTAGAAATGCTCATGTTTTTCTTGAAATCCTGATACTATATATAATAACTGTTCTAAAGTCCTTGTCTGCTAAGTGCATTATCTTGGGGGATAGCAACCTATTTCTACTGACTGATTTTCTCCTGGTTATAATCTTTCATCCATCATCAGAATAATTTTGTGTTGATCTATTAATTTTTATTTGGGTGCCAGATATTGTAAATTATGTTGAGTGCTAAATTTTGTTACTATCCTTTAATAAGTGTGGTACTAGCAGGTAGTTAACTTACTTGTAGACATCCAGATCATTTTGAGGCTTATGCGTATTTTAGAGTGTTTATTATAGAGCCTAGAGTAACCACCTACTCTAGGGCTAGTTTAGTCCCACTATTAAAGCATGGCCCTTCTAA
Organism: Lyroderma lyra; assembly: GCA_004026885.1. Taxonomy (NCBI): domain Eukaryota; kingdom Metazoa; phylum Chordata; class Mammalia; order Chiroptera; family Megadermatidae; genus Lyroderma; species Lyroderma lyra. The sequence goes on from PVJL010000119.1 coordinate 38,128, forward strand.
AGTCTTTCTTTATGTCCCAATGTAGTCAACAAGGTCTCTCCAGCTTTGGTTAGAATTTTAAAATTTCCCAACCTGCATAAGCTTTGGGAATAGTTTAGCTTACAGCTCCCAGAAATTTTCTTTCCCAGACAGTAGTTCATTGTTTAGCTTTGTAAGATTTCACTCTAAGAATGCAAAGTTTGTTATCTAGCCAAAGACTCAAGGAGGTTCTTATACAATTTCTTGAGCTGTTTTTCTGCATAGTTTCTGCCTCTCTATCACTCTGCCCTATAAATTATAGACATTTTTGGCCTTCTTAATCTCCAAACCTGTCTCTTTAGCTCAGTAAGACTTTTGGGGTCTTTTTGGTTCCCCTTCCCTATGCTGCAGTCCAGAAACTGTCTCAGGCAGAAAACTTGGTTGATTATAGGGCTCACCTCATCAGCTTGCCTTCTCTCAGGAATCATAATGCTGTACAGTTTCCTAATTGTTTTTGGTGGAGGTTCAGCCCCATAGCAGTGATTCCTTCCTAGGCAGAAGTGAAAATAGCCCTTTATTTTCAATTTTTTTTTTTTGTCATTTGGTCATTGTTTTGACCTTAGATCGTAAGCTGTCTCAAATCCTTTTTCGAAATAGATGGGATATAGATAATATCAGAACTTTAGTTAGGCTAAATCTGAATTCATGTGGCAGAATTTTAAGCAAATGAAATCTCTTTAAATGTTAGAGTAAGGATAGCTCCTGTGACTTAAATTTCACTTTATCTGAATAAAATATTCTACCTGGTATCTGAGGTATAAATAATCCTAGTATAAAGCTATTGAACTTACTACTTCCAAGTTCTCACTGAAAACATTCAAATGCTACAACTCAAGAATAGCTCCAGGAAACGGTTTCTTTCTTTCTCTTTTTAATGTCACTCGAAGCCATAGACAATAGCACAATAGATTAGGGAGAAAGATTACTTTTAAGGAGGTAGTTATAGTTACGTTTATTTTAATACCAAGTTATAGAAAACAAACAACAATGGAAGGCATACAGCTTTTCATTCAGTTCACTTAAAAACTCATAGTCCTTCTTCTGTAAGCAAAGTACAGAAAAGATGAGTCATTAAAGGGCCTGATTATAAATGGCAATCATCAGGGCAGATGTAAGTCATTTTGGTTTAATCAGGCCATTAATTATTAGGGTTTATCAATTAGTTTTATTGAAGGCAAGGGAGCTTAAATGAGTATTAGGGCAATGACTATAACTAAGACATTTTCTCAAAGAAAATACAAATGAGTTATGTAGAATCCTGGAATTACAGGATCTTTTCATACCACTAAAGAGAAATAAACTTTACTAATGTAAAACAGAAGCCTATAGTGAAAAACCAAATTAAGTCTAATCTCCTTTGCATTACATATGAAATACCATGTTTTGGTGTTTCCCTAATTTTGAGGTTTGGTTTTAATCTATTTTGGTCAAGAGGTCAGTATCATGTTGGAGAAAGTGAGATAAAGGTACAATGCAAAGTGACCCATTTTTAATATAAAATATTTCTTATCCTTTTTTAATTAGAAAAAAAATTCAGTTATTTTATGCAGACTTCCATAGGAGTCAGAATAGATTCCTGTTGGTCAGATCCTCTCAGAGGAAGCAGAAATGACATGGTGTGTGTGTGGGGGGGTGGGGGGTGGGGGAGAGGACCAAGCGTTACCTGATCTTCCCACACCGACAAGGTTGTTTTAAGAATTATGTAAGACTGTGTGCTTACTAATGCCTGTCACAGAACTGGAACTCAATGAATTGTTTTATGAATAAAATGAATGGGAGGAATATTTTATAAACTTGAATGTACTATATATGCTGGAAGCTATTGCTTTGTAGAACTAACTGATAATGACAGTGACTCTTAGCCCAGAAAGTCAGGATGTGGATCATCTAGTATACTGGACCAGATCCATATGTTAAATAAAGTTCACTTTCATTTCATGAGCTCTACCTGAAAGCAAGCTTCTTCCAGAATGTTAAGTGCTGTTCAAAGGAGAGTTCACAATTACCCAACCACAACATGTGTCTCCTGTCATGATATTTTCCTACTCCTTCAGTGAGATTCACAGTGAGCTGGGGTTTTTTTTTAATGATGATGTAATGAATATTTGATTTGACACCAAAAGCAAAAGCAACAAAAGCAAAAATAAATGAGTGGGACTACATCAAACTAAAAAGCTTCTACACAGCAAAGGAAACCATCAACAAAATGAAAAGGCAATCTACTAAATGGAAGAAAATATTTGCAAAATGCATATCTGATAAGGGGTTAATATCTAACATATATTAAGAACTTGTATAACTAAACAGCAACAGACCCTACCCAAACAATTCAATTGAAAAATAGGCAGAGGATCTGAAAAGATAATTTTTCTAAAGAAGACATACAGACAGCCAACAAGCTCATGAAAAGATGGTCAACATCATTAATCATCAAAGAAATGCAAATCAAAACGACAATGAGATACCACCTCATACCTGTTAGAATGACTATTATAAAAATATGACTATTATAAAAAAGACAAGAGATAACAAGTGTTGGCGAGGATGTGGAGAAAAGGGAACCTTTGTGCACTGGTGGAAATGTAAACTGTAAACTGTGAAACTCAAAGACATAATGCTAAATGACAGAAGTGAGACAAAAGACTTCAGATTGTTTGATTTCATTTCTATAAAATGTATTAGAAAAGGCAAATCTCTAAAGTCAGAAAATAGATTAGTAGTCCCTGCGGTTAGGTTAGGGCTGGGAGCAGGGACTGATTGCAAATGGGCATAAGGACTCCTTTTTTGGGTGTTCTAAAATGAACTATGGTGATAGTTGTACAATTCTATAAGTTATTAAAAATCCCTGAATCGCACATTTAAAATGGGTGAATTTTATGATGTTAGTTATATATCAATAAAGCTGTTTAAAAAAATCAGCTTCAAACACAATTTGACTCATTAACTTATGCAGAGTTTTTCGGGTGCTTTGTGATCACAGTGGTCACTTTTCTATTCTATAACAAAGTAAGAAACATCAGTTAATTGCACTGATCACATACGAGTTTGGACAATTAATTTCGCGAACTCGTCATAGAAAAAGTGCTACATACCTCACTGCTGAATATCAGAACCTTGGCAAGGTTACAACACCTTAACAAGTTGTCTGTACCATGCTGCCAGCGTAAGTGCACGGTGGCGAGTACAGGAACTTAACTGTCAGATTTTTGGGTACGACGACAGCTCTGATGGCCATTCTAGGAAAAAAGTTCCAAAACTGCTTTGAAGGGTGGACTAGGTGCTGGTGTTGGTGCATAGCTTCTCAAGGGGAACACTCTGAAGGTGACCGTAGTGATATTTAGTAATGAGGTATGCAGCAATTTTTCTAAGATGAGTTTGCGAAAGTCATTGTCTGACCTTGTATTATATGTATGTCAATGGTAAAACGGTTATTCCCTTGCAAAACTAATATATGCTAGATGGCCTAATTATGATGATAAATATTTAAAGAAAGATACTAATGTTTAAATGTCATTTCTGCATTTTAAAAATTATTTCCCAAAATGACTAAGGTTATGTACACAAAATGTGAAAACAACCGATTCAAATATGAAAAAACTGGTCAAGGAATGACAGTTGCCTCAATAATCTCTAGTAACTGTTCTGACTAATTTTCAGGCTGGATTGGTTTTTTTGTTTGTTTTGTTTTCAATGAATTGACCAAATTGACTGTGGAAATTGGTATCATGTTGAGACAACCCATGTTGCCACCCATAACTGCCTCATGCCGGAAACTATCTTCACACATGCTGCATCAATTAGCCATTAAAAAATCCACATAAACAGCATCAAGCTGAAGCTTGTGAATAAAGGCCAGAGCCCACAAGAGCATGTGCTTTCTGCAGATCTTCACAAAAGGGTCCTCCGCCCACTGCCCAGACCCCAACCCCAACACAAACCCGGGTCAGAGCAGGAGGCTACCCTCCGTCAGGATATGGCTGGGTGCCCCCAGGGCTGTTCAAAGTAGACTAATAAAAAGCTCTTTCACAAAACTACAGTTGGAGTTACCCAATGTGCTTTGCATAAGGACCTAAATTTCAATTTCCTAGTAAGATTAGTTTCAAAGAAATTTTACTATATGTGCTTTCTTGTCAGAAAAGGAAAACAATGCAAATTGAGGATTCCCTTTTTGCTGTGATCTATTCCTATTAGGTGCTGGTGATGTGTCCCACTTCTGCTCCCTTCTGGTCTCCATTCTGTTTTATACTTAAAATATTTAATTTGCTCTGTGCTTTCACGTGTGAGTGCTTTTGGAACTAGGGATGGTGCAGTTCTTAAGGAAACATGAGTTCAGTTTTAAAATACGGCATGTGGCTCTGTTGTGAAATAATTATGGAAACAGAAATAAACTTCTCTTCAACTTTTCCCCTCTATGAAGCAATTATGTTGTTTTGCTTGAATGCCAGAAAGCCACTTGCAGTTTGCCAGGAGCCAGAGGACACATTAGCAGGTCCAACCTCTCCTAGCACTGTGCCAGGGTGCTTCAGCAACCTCTTTCATTATGTTTAACTGTCTTATGAAAAGACAACTAATATATCTATCTAGTTATTTCTTGGGGACTGCATTCTAATGAATGCGAACAGCAGGTACAATTTAATATAGACTATGCTGACATTCTGCATTACAAATTCATCTGTGCACAACAGGAATGCACTTAAAGAGAAAACCACAATGCAATATGAAAATTGTTCTAATCATTCTATCATATAATAAAGGGTAGGTCATCCAAATATTCTTTCAAAAGCCTTAAATAAAATTAAGTAGCATAATTAGCCATCCTAAATAGCAGTTATTGTTTAGACTCTCATGATTCAGTTGAGGATAGAAGCAAGAAACATGTTTTCCCTTCTTCATGTAATGATAAAGGCAGGAGACATGGAGCATTTTCAAAGCTAATACCAAGGGCAAAAAGGCCTGGGCTTCCTTCAACCCTTTCACTGTAGATACAGGAGGTTCCCTTCTTTTGTGGGGGGGGATCTTAGAGTCCTACTTGGCAACATGTACATAGTCTGGCCTGTGTACAGAAAACACCACGTGTGGCAGAACAAGTTCCTGGGAGTCAAAAGGAATCTATATTCTGCCCCAGCTCTGGAACAACCTACTTCCCCAAGCCTAAGATACCACCAATTTAGACTCCTACTAACTACAAAAGCTTTTCAGTAAAAAAGGAAAAAATATAATAGAACACTACATTAAATGCATAAATAAGTTTAAGATACACTTTTTATTGTAGACTTGCCTCTAACCTCTACCAACAGAAATGATCCATCATATAGCTGCTCTCCCAGTCTCTCTGATGAGCTCCGACACCTCTTGGTTTGCCTAAGAGACAAAGCTATAATCAGAGCTATCTGTGGGGTCTGGTGAAACAAACATTCATCAGACCACATACAGAGTGCATCTTGCTGGGTGGTTGGACAGGGAGTCACCATAAAGGTGAGGGGCTCACTTGAGGGTACCATAAAGACCTGTGAGTCAAACACACAACGATCACATGATCTGGTTTAATCCCAATACCCAGCAAGGCAGAGGAGCTTAGGGAAGGTTAGAGGGGGACTAACAACCCTCTCCCATTTGTATACCTTCCCTTTTTGGTACATGACCTCTTTTCTTCTCTCTCCTCTAAGGATTCCACTGATACTCATTTTCAGAATAGGAAGGGGAAGTGACCTGGTGTGACCTCTGTCTTTGACAATTCCTATCACAGATGCATGGGAGAAAGAAAAACTAAGTCCAGGACAACCCTCCCTGATTTTAAGTAGAGCATCCTAAATACAGAAAATTATAGAAAGATTGCATATTTTTTAATTTTTTTTATTTTGAGATCATTGTTGACTCTCATCACATACAGCTGTAAGAAATAATACAGACATCCTACATACTCTCTATCCATTTTCTCTGAACGGTATCATCTTGTGAAACTATAGTACAATATCACAAACTGTGATACAGTCAAGACAGAGATTGCCTACACTATATCTTTTTATAGCCATGCCCACTTTCCTCCAGCCCCTGCAACCCCTCACTAGTGCCTGGAAATCATTAATCTGCTCTCTATCTCTACAATTTTATCATTTCAAAAATGTTATAAAAATAATCATACAATATGATTCCTTTTGTGACTGGCTTTTTTTCACTCAGCATAATTCTCTAGAGATTCATCCAGGTTATGTTTATCAATAGTTTATTCATTTTTATTGCTGAGTAGTAGTATAATGGTGTGAATGTACCACAGCTTGCTCAAACAGTCGCTGATTAAGGACATCTGGGTTGTTTCCAGTTTTTGGCTATTATGAATAAAGCTGCCATAAACATTTGTGCAGAATTTGTGTGTGAACCTAAGTCTTTATTTCTCTGGGATAAATGCCCAGGAGTATAAATGCTGGGTCATATGGTAGTTCCATGTTTAGACTTTTAAGAAATGCCAATCTGTTTTCCACTGGAGCTGTATCATTTTACATTTCTATCAGCAATGCACTACTAGTGATTTAATTTTTCTGCATCCTCACCAGCATTTGGTGTTGTCACTCTTTTTTTTTTTATTTGTTTTAGCAATTCTGGTAGGTGAGTAGTAATATCTTGTGGTTTTAATTTGCATTTCCTTAATGGCTAATGATGCTGAACATCCTTTCATGAGCTTATCTGCCATTTGTATGTACTGTTCAATGGAATGTGTCTTCATGTCTTTTGCTCATTTTCTAATTGGATTATTTGCTTTTTTTACTGTTGAATTTTGAGAGTGCTTTATATATTCTAGACACATATTCTTTAACAGAACACTTTTAAATCATGCTATATAGGGTAACTTGTCTTTTGAAAATCATTACCACAAATACAAAAATCTCTGGTGATTACCCGAGGCAAAGAGAATGAATGACCAACATGGGGAAAAAGGCTTAATTTCAAGAGCTGTTCATTTGTGTGGATAGTCAGAGCTAGAGAAAAAACCAACAACACAGAGTCATTAAACTAGTTTGTTTACCTCAGTTAATGGGCTCTTTTTTTTTTTTTTCAAAAACAATGTTCATAAGTGATGATCACAGCATTAGCATGTGATCAATATTTACATTTAAAGGCCAATATTTAAAGAAGGTAAAAATAAGAGCCAAAGTGTAACTGTGCTCCCACCACTTGTTTAACATAAATGCCCTCCTTCCAGACACGTTTGACTTAAGCAGTCACAAAACTCAGGGAAGGAGCACCCACACCTCAGCTCTCTTGTGCTGCAACATAAAACCAACCGGGGATGATTTCTTTTAAAATAACTTTGGTTGCTCAAACACTAAGCAGTTCTTCTAAAAAATTGTGTCTGGTATTACAGATAGCAAAAATACATCTTAGGTTATTTCAAAAATCACTATAATCTATAGGTAAGCACTAACTGTGTAAATCTCTGCAAAAGAGGCTGTTATGTGCAAATTAATTTCTTCATAGGTTACTTAAAATCAATCAGGTTACTTTTCTATTGAGAGCAATGCTTTCCAACAATGCTCCCCCTAAAGAATCACTTTATCCAGCAAATGATCATTCCTAGTTTATTTGTGCCACAAATTCCAACTTTTACATAGACTAAAGTATTCTTTTAACACTACCATCTTGACATTAAAATTTCTTTCCTAAGTAATTGTTTTATTTCTACCATCACATTCCTCTTCTCTTATTTAATAAATACAATAAAATAATTTTGGAATGTAATACAAATATTCTTGTAACATTTTTTTTTAAATCTTTAAATTTCCACTTATCTCATTTAAAAGGCATTAGCAAATATATGTAATATTAATCTGCCTACACTTTTGGATTACGAGCCTTCAGTATTCTTCCAAATTCCTTCCGTAACAAGGATGCCCTTGCATGGGACCTTCTTGTACCTTTTTGGGCAACTTCCTGTGGATATACTATTATTTCAAAATAAAAAGATTTAAAAAAAAATACCTTTGCTTTCCATCTAAGTTGTGACTCCACTTGTCCCTTTCATAATTTTTTGTTAATGATAATACTTTACTTTTAGCATACCTTGTAGTTTAAAACCTTTTCCCCTTAAAAACATCTCCTGTTTTGGTTACATCAGCTTTCTCCTTTAGAAAGTAATCATTTTCTTAGCTAAGTCACATTGCTTCAATTTTCAATTGTTTGCACTTCAGTCTGTTATCTCCAGTTCTAAAATATTTTATATTACCTAGAATTCCCCACTTTGATGGGACACAAAATAGTTTATACATGTTAGGCTCTTAAACAGTACCTGGTACAGAGTAAGTACTTAATAAATATTACTATTATTAGTTTCATAGTAAATCTACTCTCAGGGATTCTCAATCTTTTTCTTTCTTCTCCCATATGCCTCTCTGATTCGCTTTGCTCCCTTACCTTGCCAACATGTCATACTTCCTTCAGTCATGAGTCACAGGATCCAGATTCTTGGTGCTTAAAGGAACCTGAGTGACCATCTAGCCATTCCTTCACAGTATATCAGGAAACCAAGGCCCAGAAAGCAGAAATGACCTGCTTTTTCAGGGTCACACATGAGGCCATTAGTCAGTCAGTGGGACTGAATTGGAAATTCAAATAAAGCTTTATTTTCTCTTAGAAACTAAGCCAAGTCAGTGATGTGCCTCTGCAGTTTTCTAATAATATCTGAGGAAATAAATAGTGTCTCTCTCTCTCTGACATTGCAAATGTCCTTTAAACCATGAAGGATTTTGTCCCCCAAGCTACTGAGTTGCTAGACCAAACCTAGGTAGGATTTTTCAGGAGCCATGAGTTACGGTGATAATGAAAGAATAGTTTGTCTTTTTGGCAGGGCAAATTTCTTTCTAAAGTAGAGCTCCTACTGCACTACTAAGAGAATGCCTTCTTTCTCTTCCTTTTTAAAAAGCCATATTTACTGAGGTATAATTGATAATAAAATTTAGCCTTTCAAAGTATACAGGTCTATGTGGTCTAACAAACATGTACAGTTGTATAACCACCACCGAAGTAAAGATATAAAACATTTCTAATACCCTCCAAAATGCCCTCATAGTTTTCCTCTACCCTTTGGCAACCACTAATATATTTTCCATCCTTATAATTTTGCCTTTTCCAGAATGTAAGTGGGACGACACAATAGGTAGCCCTTTCGGTCTGGCTTCTTTCACTTAGCATAAAGTACTTGATGGTCACCCATGCTGTGTGCACTAGTAGTTTGTTTCCTATTACCTCTGAGTGGTATTCCATTGTGCAAATGTACCACACGGGGTTGTTCCTGTTTAGATTATTATGAATAAAGCCACTAGGAGTGAGATTGCTGGATTATGTTGCAGGAAAAGTGCCAAACTATTTTCCAAAGTGGCTGTACAAGCTTATAGTCCCAACAGCAATGGAAGAGAGTTTCAGTTATTCTGTATTCTTGTCAGCATTTGGTACCAGTTTTTTCTTTCATTAAAAAGACCTTTAATGAAGGTTTCTCTTTTAACAGAAAAAAGGTAGCAGGAAACTTTTTTTTTTTTTTTTTAGTATGATCATCTTTACTTATTGGAAAGTATATCACTAAGATTTTTAGACTTTTTTTCTGGAATCCCTAAATACATCAATATGGATATAGATATAGATGAAACATTTTTTAGCCCAGTGAACTACTGCTGAAAGTTTAAGCAGGCTTGACTCTTCTCTTTCTCTTAAAACCAGCAAGCAAGCCAACAGGAAATTGTACTGACTCATTTAGAATACATCTAGAATCTGACCACTTCTCCCCTTCTTCACAACTGTCTCCTGATCTGAGCTTCTATAACTCACCTGGATTACTGACTGCAACAGTTCCTAACAGCTGGTTCTAGCCTTGCTCCTACTCTGGGCCACAGGCATGCTGGCCTCCATGCTGGTCCATGAACTTTCCAGGCACATCCCACCTGGTGTCTTTTGCTCTCTAGCTGGTCCCTCATGTACCTACTTGACCAGCAACTCTGCTCTTTCAAGCCTTCACTCCAAACTCATCTTCTCTATGAGGCCTACTTGATTTCTTGTTGCAACTTACACTTTCCCCAAGCTTAATCTCCTTTTTCTTTTCTCCAAATTAGTGAAGACCTTGTAACACACTCTGTATTTACTCTTTTATTATGTTTATTATTTATGGACTGTTTCCCCAACCTTGATCCACCCTGCTAAAAGATAAGTTCCATGACTGCAGGAATCTTTTATATGTTGATGTACTCCAAGTATTCAGACCAGTGCTTGGGACATAGTAGGTTACTCCAAGTACTCAGACCAGTGCTTGGGACATAGTAGGTATACAGTAAATTGTTGCCAAATGAACTAAGAACATTGGCTTTGGCATTTATTAATGTAGCACCAACTGGAAAATCTAGTGAGGCCAGATTTATAAAAAGTAAAGCCAGGAGTAGAAAATAAAATTTCAAATGCTCGTGTTGAAACCACAAGACTTAGTTTCTCTAAACACAAATCTCTTTGGGCAGCATTTACCCTCAAAATAACATTAAAATTTTTAAAAATATTAAAAGTATTAAAAAGATCTCCTATCAGAGAAAATAAATGAAACTAACCAGGTTAAAAAAAAAAAATGTCCCGGGACACCACCTATCCAGATTGTTTCTATCAGCTCCATCTGTGTAAGACTGCCCAGCTTGATTGTCAACTTTATTTTCTTAATTTAAGTTCTATTTTTACTTTTTATCCTCAGGGAAAGAGAGAGCAGTTTCTGCCAGGGCATTCTCACATCTTCCAAAGAAATGGCATAGGTGTTAATCTTGCATTCATGTTTGATGTGGGTAATGATGGCTGTGACTGGAGCTGTGGGTTTATTAATATGCAGGGCTCTCACCTCATTAGTGGCGATGTATGTTTTGAAGTTAAGCTGAAATGTTTGCTGCAGTGTCAGATATGGCCTAACAGACTGGCTCATTGTTCATTTTCTTTGTTTTTATCCAGTCAGTACGTGCTGTGCTCACGGGGCTCGCACATGTGCTTTTCAATAAAGACAATTTTCCCGTAGTAGTTAATCTTGGTGGAAGTTTCAAACATTTTTAACAATTATGTCCTCATGTGATATCACATGTTTACCTTAAAGAAAAGATTTTCATAATTTTTGACCCAGTAATATGAAGTATAATAAATTCTCTCCTTGGCTGGATTTGGGAGTGGGGTATGCTTATTAACTGTGTGAAGATTAATTCATAGTTATTATATAAAAAAATACCTAATTATAAGTATCTGACAGTTTATAAAGTACTTTCACATATATCATCTCAACCAATTCTTTAAAAGGGCAAAATAAACAACAGGAAAACCTGATTGAATATAATATTTGATGATCCATTATGAATGACAACTGTTGTACTTCAATTTCTAAAAAAGTTTCCATGTGACACAATGTACTACCAAATAAACTAACCTGTACCAGATTAATGAGCCTCATGGAATGGGTCTGTTGCTCCTTGGAGCTCAGATTTCATTATATTCTACAGTCCTCACTGGATATGCACTACAGGAAAGGCCTGATTTTCAGCAGCTTGTTTGGAAGTCATTAGCTATGTTTTACGAATTCCACAGTACACTATATTTGTAAGTGTATTTATTTACTTAACAGCTAAAACAGCTAACACTGTATTCCAAGAATGCTATTTAAATGTGAAAAATAGACTGTTTTAATTTCTCATTAGGTAAATGAATAAATCTCCATTTCTTAATCTTTTAAAATTTGTGTTCATAATTACAAGACCCTGTTTTCAGAGCAGCATTTGGTATGGAAGAGAACGATGACCAGAGGACAGCACAGCTTCTTAGAGCAAAGAAGAAAGAGGCTTAGATCACTCATTAGTTACCCTCCTTCACCATCTTCCTTTCACTCCCTAACTTCTCACGGTGCCCGTGCCAGGTTCCTCCTTTGGCAGAGAAGGACAGCTGTCTTTGATTTGACAATGTGACACATACTCAGCTATATTCCCATCATCATTCATTTACAGAAAGCAAAAATGAGTATATGTGCTTTAAAGAAAGTACAGCAATGAACTCATACAGCAAAAGTGTATATTACCTATTTAATTGCTTTCGCTGAACTTAAAAGCTCTGGTCGTTAATTGACTGACTGAACTGATCTAAAAAGCTACAATTTTTTTTAATCAAGGAGAAAATTAAATAGCTTTTTGGTAAGTAAAAAGGCATCTTTAATCTTATTTTCATGGAATCTGAGTTATTAAAATATGGACAAAACCTCTAAAATATTAAGTTAACAAAAGCTTAATCTAGAGTAAATGTCTCACTACAATGCTTTACAAAAAGTCTTCAGGACACCTGGTTTCTTCTACTCTTCAATAAAAACACATGCTTCTATATCCAGAAGGTAAAGTTTCCATGAATAACTAGGAAACTAAAAAGCTAAACATATAAATATATTTAATGAGGTGTATTACCACAGCATATTATTCTATAGTTGAGTGCCCATAATTACTGGGGAATAAACCATTCATCAGCACTGCAATTCATTAGTCTTTCCATCTAGACAAATACAACTGCACATTCACTCACTGGTATTTATTTACAACTAATATCCCTTGAGAGGGTTTGTTGCCCCACTGTCACTGCCCCAACTCAGCCCCTTGGATTAAAATATATCCTCTTCCTAGAACCAGTGGCATCTTACAGTGGGTTACTCTCTGTGAATACTGGGGTGGCCAGCATGAACTGGTAAGGAAAGTACAGGCTCAGGATTCCTTTTTGAAACCTCTATGCCCTCCATCAGCTACACCATCAAGGCCCCCAAAGATCACTGACCGAATAACACTCTCCTAGCCGAGGCTGCACTAGAGCCAGAAGAAGGAACTACCTGGTTCTGGGAGGCTCTGGTCAACAACATTTGCCCACAGTGACTATAAGGTGGTTGTTCTGAGAATCTGACCAACATCCTAGACTTCATTTTTAGATCCAGACATAAATTCATTTGAAATATATCTATCAAGATTGCATTTCAAATAAACATTTCAATTATTTCTCCAAAACAAAGAGTAAAACTAAAAACAACTAGAGGTATATCTATATATTTATTATCATGATTTCTGACTTTAAAAAGAAAAACAAAGATAATTACAGGTTAAGTAAGCAGTATTTCCCTATTCATTATAGTTCTTAGTGCTACCAAGATTCCTTACAGAAAGTTATAGCTAGAGAGAACTCACTATATGCCAGAATTATGCTGTAGGCCCAGAGTACAGGAGGGTCCTCAGGATCACTTTAATAACAACATTTGCATCCCCAATGGCAAAGTCCTTTCAATGAAGGCTCTGCTATTGAGAACTGATGACTTCTTTGAGTTCCTTTGTCAAATGGAGAGCATGTCCATAAAAATCAACAAAATGACAAGAACTGACTACTGTGTTAACTCCTATTAAAAAAGCTCTAACCACTTTATGGATTGGTGAGTGTGTGGCGGTGGGGGTATAGGAGTAGAAGCAATAAAAGTCATATGTGTTAAATACCATTTCTCTTAATTGTGGTGGTGAAAAATGTTCCATTTTTGTCTCACCCGCTAGATATGTCTACATGCTTATTTATACCCAGGAAGAATTAGTATTATTCTAACTCTATACACATTTGCACGACCTACAGTCTAGAAATAGATGGACTGGCTTCAAAGAAAGATTTGGTTTATGCTTCCATGTAATCAGCATAAATACCTTCAAGATGAACTGATATTTTACCTGTCACACTCTACATACCCTCTTCAAAAGCAGAAGGGGGATTTTAGGAGAAATTGGAATCACTAGGCTCCAAAAACCATCACAACAAAAAAACAACCCTTAGTGACAGATGTGATACTACAATTGAAGACATCAGCTGTTTTCTCTCTCATAGTTTATACCTTTTCTTTAAAAAAAACCTGTCCTTTAATCACAACTAATATGTATGCTGTTTGTTGCATTCCCCAAATGTGCGTAAAGCTAGGATGAGCAGATGTGGAAAATTAAACAGTACTGTTAGTAACATTAGGCCCCGAAGTTGGTTTGTTATAGTCTGTTTCTCACTTAATAATTTGTTCCAAATGAATTCAGACATCTTGGGAACATTAAAAAATGCAAAGGGAGGTTCCTTTTGCAACATTCAACAGTTATCTGATTATTCTTCTCATGTATTCTGTTACAGACTAGGAGATTAATTTCTGATGCATTCACCAATTCTTTATTTAAAGAGTCACTTTCAAGGTATGCGAAGCAATCTCTTAAGGAACAGTGTATGATGAAATCTGAAATGCTGGATTGTAAAAGGAATTGTACAGGAGTGAAGGTTTTGCATTAACTAGAGTTAAGAAAAATAAGATCCTACCATTTTCAAATACTATGAAATACCTTTCTACATGTTTGGTAAATAATATTCACAAAAATACAATAACAAATTTATAACTATTAATAAATCAGAGTGGTTGAGGGAGAAAATAAGAAACATTTATGAAGCAGCCACCTTTTTTACTACAAAATATATCAGCTAGATTAAATATCATATCACCTACTCACTTTAAAAATCAAGGGATCTGAAGAGCTCCTCACTCCATCCCACCCCAAATTAAGGTCAGAGCTTGTAAGTTGAGTACGTACCTCTATGTAAAATCTTTAAACTCCACAAATAGGTAAGGCCTTTAACAACCTAAATTGAAGAAAGAGAAAACAGTACAATGATGGTTTTTATAACGAACTTTCCACATTTAAACACATAATCACATCAACCATAATTCTTCCTTTAAAACTGTCAATCAATAAGCATCTCCCATTTCTGTGCCAGACTCTGTGGGGATGACAACTGTATAAGCTTCAGGTTCCCTCCTTTAATAAACTTACAATGTTCTGAAGATAAGTGTGAGAAATGAAAGAAGTAAGCATATTTAGCTAAGATGATGTGGAAATACATTTACTAACTTCTTAGTGGTGGTGTGGGCAGAAAGGAGAGGGACAAGAAAAAAGGACAAAGACTTTCATTCTTTATTTTTCTATACTCCTGTATGTGAAATTAAAAAAAGAAAAGTCATGACGTTTATGGCCAAGGAGAGACATTTTAAAAAAGTTAGCTGAGGAAGGCAATGGGTGGAAAAGAGATCACTTTTCCTGCCAGGAGTCATGAAAGGCAGCAAGGTGTTGGGCTGAGTAACAGATTCAATTCACATGAAAAAGAAGTATTCAGGTCAATGTAAGAACAGTGTTGGGGCAGTGTACTCTTAAAAATATCAAGGTCATGAAAGACAAAGAAACACTGAGACACTGTGCTAGATGAAGAAAGACTAAAAAGACATGACAACTAAATATAATGCATAACCCTAAACTGGATGTTGAATCAGAATTCCTTTGGTCTATAAGGGTATTACTGGACAGTTGGCAAAATCTGAGTAAGGACTATTGATGAGCTAATACTAATATATTAATACTAATGTATCAATTTCCTGATTTTGATCAGTATACAGTGATAATGTAAGAGAATGTCCTTGTTCTTAGAAAATACACACCTGAAGGAGTTAGGGGTAAAGCATCATGATGTCCACAACTTATTCCCAAATGTTTCAGGAAAAAAATATGCAGTATTTTCAATCTACAGTTGGAAATGCACGTATATGATAGGTCAACTTAAGTTATATACAGATTTTTGATGGAGCAGGTGGTTGGTGCCCATAACATCCTTTGTTATTCAAGGGTCAACTGTATATGTACTTTTAGCCAAATGTAGTTAACTGTTAAAAACTGCAGAATCTCAGTGAAGCATTTGTGGAAATTCTTTGTATTATTCTCACAACTTTTCTGTAAGTTTAAAATAATTTCAAAATCAAAGGTTTCCCAAAAATGTTTTAAATGATCCTGGCATAAGAAAGAACACAGTATATGAAGATGATGACCCTGCAAGCATCAGTGTGGAGTCACATAGATAATACTGGAAGGGCAAGTCAAGTGAGAAGATACAAACACCTGAATTAGAACTGGATTTCAGAATTTAACAGCCTGGAATAAGAATAATTAGTCTAATAAGATACTGAAAAAAAGACGTTCCTAAGACCCTAACTACAGGTGTTATAAGTGCTATCATCTATGTTGGAAATTTAATCATTAAAACCTTTAAAACTCTTTATATGGAAATCGTCATAAAAGGAGATGCACTTATTTTTTATTTACACCAACTGACTTTATGCACATGGTTGTGGATTTACCAACTTTAAGGTTGACTATTCATGATTGGGTAGTAGATACAATGAATAAACCACTATCATTCAAATGTACTGCAAGAATTCAAAAGCACCCATCCTTATAGACAATTTTACATGGGTCAGGACTAGAAGAAGAAAAGCTACCATTATGAGAAATAACCGAGTGGTTACATATCTTGAAAATGATGAAAAGAAGATTGGGAGCTAAACATGTAAGGATTTTACCTGATTAAGATAAGATTAAGAGTAATATTAAAAACAGAAATGCAAAGGAAGAAACCCAATTTCCAAATATTAAAGATCTAGAAGATAAAATCTGTATCAATTAATGCTGAGTATAGGTTAACATATTTTAATTGTTCTCACAGAGTGGAATGTACTCCTGAAAGATTTGCTAACACAGTATAATCGATTCCACAAGATGTTTATACATTTTAGGAGAAGAGAATGCATTTTTATAACAAATGGTTTTTCCTGGGGTTTGAAATAAGTGGCATTATAATAAAACCCACATTTTCTGGACAGCAAGACAGTAAAAAAAAAAAAATCAAAATAATGATAACTTTAACACAAATGGAGGTAACAGGACAAAAATATTTCCTTAAATGCTTACAGAAAATAACATCAATAATGTAAACAATTTTCTTTTTTTTTTAATTTTTAAAAAACTTTCTCTTTGAGTACTAGGACAAGATATTATTTAGCATGGAAGTAACCATCTTCTAAGTTCTGGAAGTAGGGTTGAAATTCTCAATTTTTAAGCTTAGTTCATATAATAAAACCTTCCTATTAAGGATAGCACACCACTAAAAACTGTTCCCACAGGAAATGAATAATCAGAAAACACACAAGGAGGAGGCAATCCATCATGTTCAGATTATCAGGCATAAAAAAAAGTAAAATAAACAATGATTTCATGATACTTACTACACATAAATTTTGTTAAAGATTCAAAAAATTATTCTTCATCCAATTTTGTCAAGATAGACTAAAATTTTCCATTATAAGCATATAAAACCAATGTAGAGAGAGCTAGAAATCTGTTGACTGAAAATCCAGAGGGTATTATTGGTATTCAGTAGGTTAGGCTTTACAACAATAACTTGACAAAGCCTTGACACTTAAAGTACTTATATCTGCTGTCAGTTACTCATCCCTTGACATGTCAAGTGCACATCCTTTCAGGGACAACTTCAATCAACATTAGCACTCAAAATACAGTACACAGTGTCACTGCTTCCAAAACGAGAGGAAAGATAAAACGTGTTAGATGGCAGAGAAAAGCAGAAAGGCATTCCTCTTTACAGGAGACCTGATTCAAATGGAAAGTGGATAAAAATCATTGAGCAGGTTGGAGGGCTGAAAGCAGCCAGTTTATATGAACTTTTTCTGGGAAAAAAAAAATTATTTCCTTGCCATCCATTCTACAAGAGAAAAATCTGACAACATATAACGGCTGACAGGGGTCTATGCTGTAATGACCCTTGTATCTCATGCCAGATTATTAGAACCTGGAAGGTAACGTTAATTGGGGGTGGGGTGGAGGGGTGGAAGAGAAGCCTAGATGAAAAGAATGTGAAGCGAGTGTATGTGTTAGTCTATTATTCTCTCATTCATATTTCTATGTACAATATAAACTATGTACAAGTATAAACTATGTACAATAATCTACACATTACAGAGTTGCTGTAAAGACTGAACATCTGTCCATAAAACATTATCTATGATTAGCACAAGGGCGTATTCACTATATACCCATCTCCCTCCTCTCTTCTGTTTCTGTTGTTTCTGACTTGGCTATAGCACTCCTGTGCTTTCTCGTCTCACTGAGAGAACTCAAGGGAATGATGTTGTTGCTGCCTTCAGAATACTAGAAGAGAGACAATCAGGGATATTGGAACCCAGTCAGGTTGTGGGAGCATTTACTATACAAACCATGTTCTACAAACCCATCAATTTGCTAGTCTTACTTAGATGGGCAGAATCCTTCCATTGGTGTTTGTCAGCTGCAAAAAAGGGTTATCCAAGTTTGGAGCCTATTCAAACTACACTTAAAAATATACTCTGGAGGCATTACACAAGCTTAGGCCCCAGCAGAGTTTATAAAAAGTAGCTGGGGTAGGGGGTTTCCCTGGTGGCCTAGTGGCTAGGATTCAGTGTTCTCACTGCTGTGGCCTGGGCTCAATTCCCAGTCAGGGAAGCACACACACAAAAAGCAGCAGATGAAGAGCAAAATTATGAAAGGCATTTCTTCTAGTCTGACCACAGGCAGTTCTGCTCTTCATCTGACCTGATGAGCCATAATTATAAGCTAAAGAAATTGGACACATTCTAGAAAAAAAAATCCCCAAACCAAAAAACACCTTATTTTTTTTTTTTTGGAGGGGGTGGGGTCGGGGGGGAGTAGTTCCCTCCCTGGCTGGGAATCGAACCCAGGCTGCGGCATTGAGAGCACTGAAGACTAGCTGAAGACTAATTTTTAAAAATGAAAGGGCAAATGTAAACAATGCTTTGGGCTAGCACTTATTTTAAATGCCTTGCACTCTAATATTTTTGTCATATTTTCAATTACCCCATAGGTAAGCCCTGATTTGAAGCTGGATTATTATTATTTACTTATTTTTGCTGACCCCACTCACTTCATAGGCTTCTTGCTCCAGCAGAATTGTAAAGGCCAGTGGCCTTGTAATGGATGCCCTACACCAGAAGGAGGTAAGATTTATGAAGTCCAGGGAGAACATGCTTCTCTGCTGAAGGAGACAGTTTCCTATTTTAGCCAAGTTCAACAGATAATTGAGTATATAGAAGTCATATATATATTTTCAATTGGCATCCTTGCCTTTTTTGCCCTTTATTATATGTGTTATTAAACTTTAGAGCCAAGAACTGCCAAACACCTCAAAGCATTCATTCCCCCAAGTTTAAGGAGGAAATGAAACATTTTTATTTTCATCTAAAATAGTGATTTAAATACTCAAATTTCATGCAAAACTAATCTACCTAAACATGTAGATTAGAAGCTCCTTAACAGCAATAGCATCAGAAAAGAAAGTTATCACGCCGGATAGTTCACACTACTAATTAGAAAGAAAAAAGGAAAGCTGTGAATTACAATGAACTAAAACTAAATAAGTGTCCATGATGGATTAAAGGATTTGAGCTGTCAGTTTGATGTATAATGAATGTGAAAATCAACCATTTAATTAAATAGTACATGGTATAATCACTTTGTTCTGCATTAAACTGCTTAAGTTAACAGAGGGCCTTTAGTTTAGCAATTGTTTACTATTACACCACCTCATGACTTCTCTTAGACACTGTTTAACCTACATTATTCCAAATTTGAAATCTAGGGTTTAGATAGTAATTTAGTTTTTAGTTGATACACAAGTATTTCATCAGTTTATCAGTGAATACAGAAAATAGGCAAACCACTTTTAATCACAAAGGGAGTAAATCCTAGATGTAGTGGGTAAAAAAATTAAAACCTGGTAACATAAAACTAGTCTGCAAAAATCTTTAAGAATAAAGTGGTATTTTCTTACATGCTTTTTTATTTTAATAATTTAGACTTTAAAAGTATTTTTTAATATGCTTATAATTATAAAATGTCCAAAAACCAGCTTTCTTTTTGAAGAACTTGGGCATTTTACTGGTCAATAAGAGCACTGAGGTCCCTGAAAACACAGGAAACTGGAATAGGTCAGAGTACCCATAAGCCTGAAAGATGTCATGTGATTATATAGTCACTGTGTATTCGTCTATGAAAAGGAGAAAGCACAGAAATGGTAAGGAAAGAAAGGTAAGAAGGCCCTGGCAATAAGGAAAAACAAAACAAAACAAAACATTAGGGGGTACGTAAGGAGAATAAGGCTGGACCAGAGACTACATCGCCCAGATTTCATAAAGTTGAAGCCATATACTCACTGCGACTGCAATCCTTCCAAGGACATGCTCTGGAATTTTTCTATATACATCCAAAGACCCCCCTGTAGAGACAAACATTTTGTGTTACTACAAATGAAACTACTGGAACAGTGCACCGGGGCCCTCCTCTCTGCATTCATTGTAAGAAATTTTTTTTCTCATCATATATCATGCATTAAATGTCTAGGGTAAAATTGGTTTTTAGTCCAATTTTATGTATGATGTAATCATACTTCCAGATGAAGCATAACCAGATGACTCCCATTTTATATCCACATGTATAACTACATACACACGAACAGTGCTGAGAACTAGGTCGGCCAAGAACCGACGTAAACTTAAACACACCCACAAAACTGAAGATCGACAGGCCAATCACATTTGGGGAATCCACCTTGTGTGACAGCTTACTCACATGTAAGCCAGGACCCTATCTTAGCATTTCCACACTAACCAAACAAAAGATGAATATGAGATTCAAAAGACACACAAAAACTAATAAGGTAAATCAGTAATGTTAACATCCATCTAACTGGATGTTACCCTTCACATCAGGTATTAAGATAAGCAATAAAAGATACTATTTTAGTTCAAAGATAGTATGTTAGTTTAAATTCTCTGTGATAACACTTTGAAAACCACTTTATGGGGTAAAAAAGGAAAACCAATCTCCTATGTCATAACATTTTTCACTAAAAGGATATTCACTAACACTCTTCACCTTTACCCGCCCAGCTTTTAGCAGTTTCCAAAAAAACAAAACCACTAGACCATGAACATAACGAAGGCAGGGCCATGCTGTCTGCTTGTTTGTTGAAGTAGCACGACTAGCAGATGGTAGATATTCAATAAATATTGTTTAGATGAATAAATAAATGAATTAAAATCATCATGAATTACACCAAATAGGTATAGTTGTTCTGAAAGCAGTTTCAAAAGAAGGGACAGCAAACCATTTGCAGCACCAATAACATCATTGAAATAACTGTGTAACTTTCCTAGGTAAGTATTTTGAAGGAACCAATATCACCTGAAAGTATAAATTAAAATTTTAATCCTATATTAGTGGTATAAGAATTTCGGAAAGATTTAATGTCAACTGTAACTGAAAAGTAAAAGAAATAATAAAAATATAAAGGTAAGGAAAAAAATAAAACAATACTCAAGCAACCAGAAAAAAAAAAAAAAAAGAATTTCAGGAAGATATGCAAAGAACCACTACTTTAACTCATATTAATGATATGATTATATGAGAAGAATTCTAACCATTTGTAATAAACTTTCTTTGAGTCAAGTTGAGTTTTACAGTCTCTCAGTTCTACAATGGAATTATCCAGGATATGTGAAAAATAATTTGTGTCTATTAAAGGCTAAAAATTCATATTTAACCACTTTACTAGTAGATAATTTATAAATATACTTCATAAAGGATTAACATAGAGCATGTTATTTTTTGTAAATTCAGTTAAGTCTATTTTGCAAAAAAAATTTTTTATATGTATAATTTTCCTAAAGCTCAATACCAGAGAAAAATAATTTTTCCTTTTAAACACACACACACACACACACACACATTCACACACACAAAAGAGTCCAGAAAGTATCCAGCTGTGTAATATGAAAAACAACTTACATAGCTGGATACTTTTTGGCTTTATGTTTATCCTGTTTAAAGCAGGTAAACGATCACTTCTTTAGGTAACTTTGCCTGTAGTTTCCAAATTCTGATAAGAAGCTGGAAAACCAGTGTGACTAAAACTTATGTTTTGGCTCTAGTGCTACTGGGAAGATAATGAAAAGACTACACTTCTGCAATGAGCTGAACCATCTTTATTTACTAAAACAGAATTTTTATTATAGGTACAATAAAAGTGGAAGTATGGTAGAAAAAACACATTTTATGTTCTCACTGATCTTTCAGATCAATTGGCAGTTGCAAGGATGAAGAGTCTCAAGAAGATCAACCTTCACATTCTGGTATTTGTAATACTGATAAATGCAGTTTATTGTACCAATCCCTTATGAAGTGAACAGCTGGAATGGCTCTAAATGAAGAGGTGCAAATTCATTCATATACACGAATAAGAAGCCCTAAGAGTAGATCTACTTTTACATAGGACATAAACCAGGGCTTAATTAGCTACCTGGACAATAGTCAACAAGCTGACCCAAAAAGACAAAGGCTATGTTACTACCATTATCAGCAGAACAAGCCAAAAAAAGAATTCCATTTTGAGGTAGTTCCCAGTTTTTATGAATATCCATTTAATTGTGGTTATATCCCACTCTCCTTAACCATTTATATGAGTAAATCTTTGCATAGCTGCCTTGTGTCATCACAGATTCATGCTGTCTTTGAAATACTCATCAGAAGTAACCATCAGAGGGAAAAAAAATGGCAGAGCCACTCAGAATCAAGAGTCCCTATTAATCCTGATGAGTTCTCTTTGTGCAGTTAAATAATTCTTACCAGGTTAAAAATGGCAGACAGTTTTCAGTTTCATTTTTACTGTTTATTATCATTTCCATCCTACAGGCCTATCTCCAAAAGAGAATTTTTAGACTCATCAAATCATCAGACATTAGTGGAGGGACATTACAGATCAGTGCAATAACTTTGACAGATGGGGGAAACTGAGTCCCAAAGAAGTGAGTGTTCTAGCCATGACCATGAGTCAGTTGAAGACAGAACTTAGAAAAGATCTGAGCCTTTGAACTCCCAGAACTGCAAAAGTCTAAAAGCTTTCCCTATGACATCACACAGCTTGAGAATCACATGTGAACTTTTTACAGTTTAAAATGTCTCACTGAAATGTGATATTACTGTGACACATATTCAGAGAGTTTAATCTTAGCTAAGATGTTGATATTCAAGGCATTTAGAAATTCATTTATCTGTGGCATGGTTGGTTTGAATGGTTTGATCATGATTCCAAGGTCACTGGTTTGCTCTCTGTGACCTTTCACTTGCCTGTGTTCCCTGGCCTCAGATCATCCCTAACCCGTCATATCACTGCATGCGACTATCAAGGAGGAAGAGTGCTAATAATTACCAAAACCCCATCTCAGCTGCCAAAAAACTACACGTTTCTGTCGGTGAATTAAGGCTATTATCTTCATATAACTATGAAGTTAAAAGGGGTAAGGTCTCATGGAGGTCTGTTCTTTTTTTTTTTGGCGAGGGGGAGTAGTTCCCTGGCTGGGAATGGAGGTCTGTTCTGATCCTAATTAGGGTCTAAAATAGAAAGTAGTGTCTTGCATGCGAGATAACACAAATATTTAGAAAATGGACAAGAAGCAACATTAATGTCATATCCATCCCAACATTTTCCTTAAAATGACCATGATTATTAGTAATATTAACAAATTGAATTCTGAAGCCATAAGCAATCATTACCTCCTACTAGGTGAAAAAGTAAAAACCCTTTCTTTGCAACATGAGTTTTTGAAAAAACAATTTATTTCCATGACGGTGATCTAAATACATGTGTAAATATTCTGAGATTTGGGTGTTTCTTAATGAATTCAGTTTTGACCTAATGAAAAGGCATGTCACCATCACCCTCCTGGAAGATCCCTCTTGAAATACTGTCTTTATTCTACCTGACTTGTAGCTTGCCTAATACAAAAAACTGTTTTCTTAGGGGCATTTGTTGAAAACAATGAAAAGCAATTGATTAACTTTGCAACTGACTAAGATGGTGGATTAACAGTTCAGGTAAACAATAAGCTAACCAAAAACATGGAAAGGAAAAGCTGGCAAATGAGATGTCCACAGAGGCTTTAAAAGGCTATAACATATTCTTCAGAACCTAGGACACATTCATACAGAAGGTTGTGTGCATGCTCAGGAAGGCTGAAGAGACTTTAAGCAGTTACACCATTTTGCCAGGTATAATGCGCTTCCATATAAATGCGCACCCATGTTTTTGGCTGAAACTTTCAGGGAAAAAATATTTTGTTTTAATTTTTTAATTCACATTTTTATTTGTTTATATTTGATATTTGTTTATTGTATGATAAAGGAATTTTAGCATATATTTTTAACATAGTATGGTACAAGAAATTTTATGTAACAATTATATAAAAACAGATACAAGGTAAAGGAAATTTTATGTATATATATATATATATATATATATATAAGTCCCAATTATCATATTCCAGGGTATTATTTTGTATACGGATATCATCATTAGCATTTCTACAGTTATACTTTTGACTCATAAGCATAAATAAAACACTTAAAGACATTTATATAGATATAGAATTAGTACTACCCATGTATAATACGCACCCTTATCCCTCCCCCCATATTTGGGCAATGAAGTGTGCGTTATATATGGTAAAATACAGTATCTTGGGCTGAATTTGAGGCTCTGAATAAGCAGGAAGCAAAGACTAAGGCAGAGTTACTGACTGCCTGAGTAAGTGCTAAAGGTATGCCCCAACACACACACACACATAGAGCCCCTGAACAAAGAATAGAGATTTATCAGCTCCAGGCATTTAATGAAATCCCTGTCTAATCTTTAGTTGGTCAGCAAGCTAACAAAAAAGAGGCTTCAGTAGCCATACACTAAAGAAGCAAACATTACAAAATAGTTCAGAAAAGTCACTAAACAAATATATAACAACAAACTCCAGGGATGAAGGAGAATCTGATTTCCAGAGTTAACACACTGTATTATTAAAAATGTCCAGATTTTAACAACAACAAAAAAATGAGACATGTAAAGAAACAAAAAGGTATGGCACATACACAAAAATAAAAGAAATTGATAGAAACTATGCCTAGCAAAGTTCAGGTGTTTGACTTACTGGGAAAAAAATCTTTAGTCAGTTATTTTAAATATACTCAAGTAACTAATAAAAACTATGTATAAGAAACTAAAGTAAACTATGAGGATGATGTCCCCCCTAAAAGAGGTCAACAGAGAGACAGATATTACTCTCTCTCTCTCTCTCTCTCTAACTGAAATGAAAAATTTACCAGAGCATATTTGAGCATGCAGAAGAAAAAAAACCAGGGAATGAAAGAGAGGTCAATTAAAATTATACAGTCTGATGACCAGAAGGTAGAAAATGAAGAAAATGAACACATTCTTTGAGACCAATAAGACACCATCAAGCATACCAACATATGCATAAAAATGGGACACATGAAAAACAGAAAGAAAAAGGCAGAAAGAATATTTTAAAAAATAGCCAACAATTCTCAAATTTACTGAAAACCATTAATCTACACATCCAAAAAGCTCAATAAATTAACTCCAAGTAAGATAATTTCAAAAAGATCCACACCTAGACACATTATAAAACTATCCACAAAGACAAAAGAATCTTGAAAGCAGCAAGAACAGCAATGCATCAAGTATAAAGAATTCTCAAAAAGATTAACTGCTAATTATTCATCATATAATTATTTATGCATGGCATATTCAAATAGTGGAGAGAAAAGGTTGTCAACCAAAAATTCTGTACCCAGCAAAAGTATAAAAAAAAATGAAGAAAAAATTATGACATTTCCAAATAAACAAAAACTAAGGGAACATCACCAGCCAATCTACCCTACACGAAATAAAAGGGAGTCCTTCAGGTTGAAGAAACTTCAGATTGAAGTTACTAGAAACAATTCAAATCCATATGAGGAAATAAAGAGCACTGGTAAAGGTAACTGTATAGGTAAATATAAAAGGGTAAATGTATTTTTTGTTTGTAAATCTTTTGTTCTATCTGGTTTAAAAGACACCTACATAAAGCAATAATTATAAACCTGTATTGATGAGCACACAACATGTAAGGATGTAACTTATATGACAATAATAGTAAACAGAGGGAACAGGAATGGAGTTATATAGGAGTAAAGTTTTTGTACACTATTTAAAGGAAGTTGGTATTAATCTGATCTATGTTGTTATAAGTTAAGGTGTTAACTGCAATTTTGGAGAAATCAAGAATATAAAAACAGACACCTGGAACCTATGTAACTCTTGCTAACAAATGTCACCCCAATAAGCCTAACAAAAGAAAGAAAGAAAAGGAAAGAAAGAGAGAGAGAGAGAGAGAGAGAGAGAGAGAGAGAGAAAGAAAGAAGGAAAGAAAAGGAAGGAAGGAAGGAAGGAAGAAAGAAAGAAAGAAAGAAAGAAAAGGAAGGAAGGAAGGAAAGAGAAGGAAAGAAGGAAAGAGAAAGAAAGAAAGAAGCCGACTCAAGAATAAAAAAATACAAAAAAAAAAAATTGAGGGAAAGAAAATACAAGAATTTAAATGGTACATCAGAAAATATCTATTTAACATAGAGGATGAGTGGAACATAAAAGACATAAGACTTATAGAAAACACTCCATAATTTGAATTAAACATTCTAATTAAATGAGAGATTGGTAGAATGGATTTAAAAAAAGGTACAACTATATGCTGTCTACAAGAGATGTTATATCTACCTATTCAAAGACCCAAATAGGTTGAAGACAAACAATTGAAAAAGGTATAACAAATTCACAGTAATCAAAAGGGAGCTAGAATGACTATACTATTAATAATAACAGACAAAATAGACTTTTAGGTAACTATTTTGACCAGAGAAAAAGAAACACATTTTATAATGATAAGAGTCACTCAATCAAGAAGATAAGACAATGATAAACATTTATGCCAAACAGAATGCCAAAATACATGAGGCATAAACTTACAGAACTAAAGGGAGAAATAAACAATAAAAAAATTAGTTGGAAATTTCAATCCCCCATTTCAATAATGGAGGGAACAGCTATAACTAGGAAATAAAATATAAACAACCCTATAAACCAGCTAGACCTTACTACACACACCTAAAAACACTGTATCCAACAACAGCAGAATTCATTCTTCTCAAGTGCACATGGGACATTCTCCAGCAAAGACAACACTTTAAGGCATAAAATAAATGTAAAACTTAAAATAACTGAAATCATACAAAGTATGTTCTCTGACCTTAAAGAAGTATTAGAAATCAACAGCAGAAGGACGTTCAATGTGGAAAATGGCACACTCCTAAATAAAAGTGGGTCAAAGCAGAAATCACAAGAGATTTTCTTTGTGGGGAATTAGCGAATACTTTGAGATAAACAAAAACACAACATATCAAAACCTTCAGGATGCAGCTAAAGCATTGCTTAGATGGAAATGTATGGCTAAAAACTCTTACATTAAATAAGAACAAAGATTTCAAGTCAATATCCTAACTTTCTATCTTAAAAAACAGAAAAAAAAAAAAAAGAGCAAACTAAACCCAAGCTAGTAGGGTAAGAAATTAATATATACCAGAAGAGGTAAATGACATAAAAATAAAAAAAGAGAAAAATCAAACAAAAAGTTAATTCTTTGAAAAAGCGAAGAAACAGACCAATTTTTATCTATTCTGATCTAGGAAAAGAGAGAGAAGACTCAAATTACTAAAATCTGGAATGAAAGAGGGAACAGTAATACTGACTTCATAGAAATAAAAATTATAAAAAATATTATGAACAACTGTATATTAACAAATAATCCAGATGAAACAGACAAATTTCTAAAAAGTTACAAACTACCAATACTGACTCAAGAGGAAATAGAAATTCTGAATAAAATGATAACTAGCTATTATAGAGACTGAATGCTAATAATAATTTAAAAAAACACAAATATTCAACCTCAAAAAGGAAAGAAATTCTGACATATGCCACAACATGAATGAACCTTGAGGATATTTTGCAAAATGAAATAAGCCAGTCCCCACAATACCAATGCTATATGATCCCACTTAAATGAGGTACTGAGAGTAGTCTAATTCAAAAAAAACAAAAAGTAGAATGTTGGTTGCCAGACGCTGGGAGTAGAAGGCAAAGGGGAGTTACTGTTTAATGGGAATAGAGTTTTAGTTTTGCAAGAAGAAAAAGCACTCTAGAGATAAATGGTGGTGGTGGGTGCACAGTAACGTGAATGTACTTAATGCTGTTGAACTACACACTTAAAATGGTTACTATGGTAAATCATATGAGGGCTGTCCGGAAAGTATCTAGCCATGTAACCATTTTCATTACTTACAATGGCTGAATTTTTTTCTGGACGGCCCTCGTATGTCCCACGTATGATACTACAATTTACAAAAAACTTGTGTGAAAGACAGTCTTATGTGCAGTCTTTCAAACCCCAATTGGCCACATAAGAATAAGTCTTGGGCGTGGAGCACTTGCTTAGCAAGAGATAAAGAGCCCACGTGGCCTGTGCTGGGCTCATCTCCTTGTTTGGGAATATCTTTCCCTGTTTCTGGCTCAGTGTATAATGCTTCTTTGTCCTGCTTGAATGTGTATGTCAATGACCCCAGGGGTGCCCCCAACTTTCAGCACTTCTGACTCCCCAGGAGTGGAGTGGGAAGGAGTTGGGGTGAGGGCTTTTTGCTGTAGCACAAGAGAGGTGTGTGTAGGCCCATTGCCCTGCATAGGCTACCAGGAAGAACCTGCGATTGGCCAAGAGGAACTCAGGCCCACTACCAAAGCTGATCTTTCTCTGTCTTTTTTTTATGTGAGTAAAGCATTGTTCAATTCAGTGCCTGACTGAGCTGTGTTTTCCTTGGTGACTCTGATACCAAGATGCAGTGGGCAAAAGTGCTTGCACTTCTCCTGGTAACAGGCAACAGATGCCACCTGACCACAAAAACTACACACAAAGAAAACCCCAGGACCAGATGGCTTCTTCACTGGTGAATGCTACCAAATGTTTAAAGAAGAATTAATATCAATCCTTCACAAACTCTTCCAAAAAACAAAACAGGAGGAAAGACTTTGCAATTCATTTTTTGAAGATAGTACTATCTTGATACCAAAATCAGACAATGACATTTACAAGAAAAGAAAATTACAGACCAATATCCCTTAACAATATGGATGTAAAACCCCCTAACAACCAGCAAATCAAATCCTGCAACATATAACAAGATTATACATCAAAACGAAATAAGATTATCCCAAGAATGCAAGATTGGTTCAACATGCAAAAATCGATTAATATAATATCCCATAATTGTGAAATAGAGAACAAAAAACACATGTTCATTTCAACAGGCACAGAAAAAGCATTTGACAAAATCTAATACCCTTTCATGATAAAAATACTCAAAAAAGGTGAGGAGAAGCGGACTTCCACAACCTGATAAAGGACATCTACTAAAAATCCGTATCATACTTAATGGTGAAAGACTGAAAGCTTTCCCTCTAAGAGTGAAAGAAAGGTGTCTGTTCTCACTGCTTCTATTCAACACTGTACTGGAGGTTCTAGCCAGGATAAAAAAAAAAAAAAAAAAAAAAGGGCATCCAGATTGAAAAGAAAGAAGTAAAATTACCACTATTTATATGATATTTTACAAAGAAAATGCCAGGAAATCCTCAAAAAGCCTTGGCTCTATGAATCCACTTGTTCTTGTCAGTCTCTTTGAATAGTATTACTATCATACTACCCATTATGGTTGTAAGATTTTTAATCCTTAGCATTTATTATAACTATTTAGAGCACATTATACACCTTACTATAGTATCAAGGTATCAATGCTGGCTCATTAAAACGTCTTGCAGGGCATGAACTAATTGCTTCAGTCATGTAGTGAGAATTCCCAAAATGAACGAAGTATGTTTTAAAATGTTGAATTTGGATGAGCTAGACACTGCAAAACTGAATATGTAAAGTTTAAAGACTGCTTTGATTTAAAATGGGTAAACAATAACAATGGCATAATTTCACTAATAGCGTACCAAGAAATCTGCATTTTGTCAAAATATTTAGATTAAGAAAGAGTTACCAAAATGGAAATGATTGAAAAATAAAGAAGGAAGGAAAGGGCTAGAGTCCAAAGAAAACTAAACACATCTTGGCTAAACAGCTGTGTTCAAAAACAATTTCTTATCTTGCAATTAAGAACCGTTTTCTTTCTGAAAGACACAGGACATTGGGTTAATAGATTCCTTTACAAGAAAATCTGTTTTGGCTATTGAAACATTAAAAGAACAGAACATCTGTTTTGCAAGTAAAGACAGATTGTATGGAAGAATCAAATATCATACCACCGATTAGACTAGCATTTAATTTGTTCTATTTAAATTTTCAATAAAAGTAAATGAACTTACATTCTTGAAATTATAGGTCAGCTATAAATATTTAACACCAGGAACCCCTGACACTAAGATGTTTTAGAGTATAAAGAAGGTAATTATTAGTATATTTTAATTATTTTTCATTCTATTTATATCTATGTCAAAACCAGGTTAGGTTATAAAGCATTCTCCCACAAAACTCATTTTAAAAGTATTATAAAAAGAGAAACTCACCATCCATGAATTCTGTACATATTGAAATCCTGTTTTCTACAAAAAATGCACCATAAAATCCTATGATATATGATGAATCACACTGTAACAAAAATGAGACAGAAGTAGTCAAAAATCTGCAAGCCAACACCATAGGCATGCTTTATATGAAAAAATGACCAAGAAAAAATTACCTTATAAAGAATTTCCAATTCAGACATAATTTGCTTCTGAAGTTCCAGTGTAATATCTAGTAGTATGACCTAAATATGGAAAGGAATTAACCTTCACAAATGTATTTGCCTTTAAATTAAATATATCTATACTCACTATGAAATACAAAAACTAAAAATATGGTGTTTCCTCTATTCATTCTCCCTTTCTCCTCCCCCAGCATTATAACCCCCAGTAATACAAACAGTATCCACATCTGTCTAACCCTTTGTATTGGGGAAAGTGGTATAGAAGTGATTGATGGGACCAAGGAAAAAGCCAGGTCTCAAAGGTCAGTATTAATGGCTTTAAGAGTCAGTTAAGTTATAACACCCTTAATTTATACACCCTATTTTGGTCGCATTGGTTATTTTCAGAAGAGGAAGATTGGAATGACCATGAAAGCATTTAAAAAAAAAAAAAGCTTTATAATTCAGACACTAGACTAGGCAATAAGCAGAAGAGGATGATGACTAAAAATGATACATAAAGTAGGGTTTATAGTTACAAGAGAAACAAGGAGTTTTAAAATATATCATCTTTTTATATTCTTCCAGCTGCATGTTTCTTTGCTAATAATGTTATAAAATGTTGGAGCCTGAAGGAACCTCAGAAATTATTTCATCTCATCCCTTTCTTTTAGAGGAGCAAACCAAGGTTCTGAGGAGCCACCCAGCCTAGCAACGCCAGGGCCCCTCCCTGACTCCAAGGACCATGCGCTTCCCAGTATGTACTGATACATTATGGTTTTCCTTAAAATACTGACCACTGAGTCAGATTCCTTAAAGAAATGTAAAATAATTTACTTATAAACTTACCTAGAATAAATTCTAGTTTATTTCAAACACTAATTTTTAAGATAGAAGACCATCAACTGTTCAAATTTTACTTAGCACTTCAGTGAAGCCAACTGAAGGGAAACTGCTTTTTACTTAAAAAAAGAGTGATGAGAATAGTTGGAAGACAATTTTTAAGATCTGTGGCAGTCTGACTCGAACATTTCTAGGTAAAAACTTAACATTTAGGATTATCGTGAGAGTGTACTTTATGAACTACATTTTACGCTACAACCGCAGAATATATATAATCATACTGTATGCGAGGAAAAACTCCATAAATTATGAATTGCAACGTGCTGACAGAGCAAGGAAAGAAAAGGATAATTCTAAATACACTTCGTAGTAATGGCATCCATTTGGGGGAGGGGA
The DNA here is from genome assembly GCA_004026885.1 of Lyroderma lyra. Lineage (NCBI taxonomy): Eukaryota > Metazoa > Chordata > Mammalia > Chiroptera > Megadermatidae > Lyroderma > Lyroderma lyra. The sequence continues at coordinate 70,017 of PVJL010000119.1, forward strand.
CAGTGAGGGGGAAAAGAGATAGTCAGTTTATCAAGAGTTTGCTTTAGGGTTATTTACAAAAACCCTCACGAAACTAGACTGTAAGTATAATACAAAACTGCCAAGAAACATTTAAACATTTCTCCCGATCAATAGTCATTTTGCCAACAATATTCACTTACATTTTTGTTCCTGTATAAAGCGCAGCAACAAAATAAATTCATCTAGTGTTTCAATTCTGTGCCATAAAGTATTAGAGCTATTCACACCACTACATCAAGTACAGGAAATCTTTCACCCTAAAAAACTCTGCTAAAAGGAATGAAGTTACTATTTACCTTAAAGCAGTGGTTCTCAGCCCTGGCCTCGTATAATAATTACCTTTATATAAAGGTATTTATATGAATATATCAGGGTACTTTAAACAAATCCTGATGCACAAGCCTTACCTTAAAATAACGGAATCAGAATCTCTGAGTTGGGCCCACCTTTTAGTATTTTTAAAAAACTTGTCAGGTGATTTCTAACCGACAGTAAAGTTGAGAGCCACCTATTTAAGGTTTCAAAAAATACATTTACTCAGTGCTTAGTATGACTACTAAGCTAACTGCATCTCCAGGCCCCCAGTCTAGAAATGACAAGGTCCTACACGGCTAGGTAACACATGGACTAACTCCAAACCACTGGGTGTAAACATGTTGTTCCCTCAATCAAGAACCTCAACTGGGTTCTCATGGCCTGGCGTAAAGTTAAAACTCTAGTATGACCTTCAAGGAATTCTATAATCTGGCTCCAACTTGTTATTCTAGCCCTGGGCAAACCCAATCCTCCTGTGAAACCAGTTGATTTTTACTGATCCTGTGCTTTCCCCCACTTCCAGGCTTTGCTCCTGCTGCTCCCTGCACTTGAGGTGTGCTTCCTCTATCCACTTCACAGTCAGTACTCATAAAACGTTTTCTCTCCTTTAGATGTGGCTGAAGGCTGGCACCACCTCCAGGAGGCCAGCTCCCAAACCTCCCCCAGAACTGCCTCTAGCTTTGGCCCTTCATCTTTCTCCCTATCACACTGCCCTTAGCACTCATGCCTCATCTCCTAAAAACAGACGCCTAAGGAGTAAAGAGTGGCTGTGAGCCCCTCAAGGGCAAGGACCGAGTCTTGTACATCTTTCTCCAGTCTCCCATGTATCCCACTCCCAGAACTCAGTATAGGGTCTTACTCACAACAGTGCCCCTTAGGTGATGTGAGATTTCACTGAAGTGCTCCTTACAACCACAATCCTCTAAATAAGAAGCTGTTTCTAGACAGGAAGGAAATGGATTGCTTGATTTCTACAACCGAATTTAAAACCAAAGACATAAACACCAAAATAAATAAAAGTGCCAAATTGGCCTAAAATGTAGCAAGTAAAACTGTATGTGTGGAGCCGATCCATTGCACTCTAATAGGCCTTGATCATTCTTGGTATTTGCTATAGCCTAGAACAGCAGAGAGTCCATAAAGGTAGAAAAGTGAATAAAGTAATTTCTGGGAACTTGAGAGGACGAGTAAAAATCCACCTTACAATAACTCCACTGAAATGCTCTTCTATTTTCTAGGAGACTTGGCACTCTAGGTAGAAAGTTAATTCTCCTTCCCTTGGGCATTCCTGTGAGTGAGCTTGAAAATTGCTAAAAATAAGTCCAATTCCTTATTTGAAGGTAATGGAAAAAAGCATGGCAAATATTAATTTTCTTTTTGAAGTACAAGGAAAGTATGGACTCCCTGAGTCATTGTCGTCGTCGTCATCACTATCATCATCATCATTACTTTCTCCTTAGGAATTTTTCAAACTGGAGAGAACGTGAACTTGAGGCCTTTCATAGAGAAAGGGTTAAGTGAGAAACTGAAATACCTGGGTGCGTGTCTGCTGCTCTCTGCTACACCTCCAGGACAAATAAGGATGAGTTGTCAAGTTAAATACAAGCAGTCAAGTGACTGAATTATAATTTACTCTGTGCTCAATTTAAATTAGTGTGAGGCTATTAAAATATACAGTATAAATACGGCAATTCATCACAACCTGTCATGGATGACTTCATTTATTTGCTGGAGTGGCACACGCTCCAGTAAAGGGAAGGAGAGCAAAATCACAGGTCAAATTAAGCTGCTATTCTGTTTTAATTCGCTTATTTAATCTGTGGCAACATAATTGTCTTTTACAGTATGTACAACTCAGAAAGGAAATTTGGGAGGATTACAGTCAGTATACAAATGATTAATCAAATGGTCCATTTAAATGCTAGTTTAAAAGCAGCAGAAACCCCAAACAGTCAAAGAATGATAATCAGCACATGCTATATACAATGCAAAGACATTTCCTGTTAGACAGAGATTTTCCAATTAGAAAATAAATAATACTGGGAAAATTATTAAGCTGTACTCTTTCAAAGGTTTTATAGAAAACATTAATGGTATAAAAAGGTTCTGTTTACAAGATGGCTAACAGTATTTTTATTTATTTTCTGCTCTACTTATTTGCAATTGTCTTGCTTACCTACCTCACCAAAAAGGCTAGCTAGAAACACATTTCATGAGTTACATAAAGTCATTATCAAACAGTTATCTTTAAAATATGATTAATATTATTTTCAAAGTGCTTTCTTTGAGGCAGAAATTTTTCTAAATTCATTAGTACAATGTAAAAATTCAAGGACTTCTATTTTTCCTAAAATTCAACTTGCTTTTAAAAATATCTGAAGTGCTATTTTCCCACCTTTCAAGTCTGAAAAGGGAAATACTGCAATATTTTTTGTCTAAAATAAGAACATTTAGAAGTATAAAAATTAAAAATACATTGAGTAGAAATAGAAAGTAACAGATTTTCAAGGACTCTCATCTAATTGTGACCACAAACACTCAAAGTGTGGGTCCAACTGACCACTTGACTTGGAAATTAAATTTCCCTCATCATTCTATGCAGGCATCGGAGCCCTGCAGGTGATTCTGTTTAGACAAGGACTGTGATTTGCTGCTCTTTCCAATCCCTCTGTGACACCAGGCAGCCCCGTTTCACAGCTGAGGTCACTGAGAGGTTCAAGTGACATGCATGAAGTCACACAAAAGTCAGGAGAGGGTCAAGAAAAGATCAAATGTGCTTCTAACTCTTAACCTTTCATTTCACCCTTTAATATAAAAAAAGGTAAGAAATACTCTGTCTGAGAGCAATGGTCCATACAAAGAACACTATGAGATCTTTTGTATATGAGCTAAACCTGCTTTCAAGGTATTACCTCAAAAGATGAATGCATAAACTGAGAAATGAAAGAACATTTATTTATTCAGTCAGTCACTCAACAAATTATGTGCTGAACATCTAGTCATTACATACAGTACTCTGCACGAGGCTCTCCATGAATCAATGAGTAAAACAAGAAGATAAGTAAGATCTGTTCTCCACTTACAAAGAGATTTCAATTTAATAGGAGAAGTGTACATGTATACTAAGAGCTAACCACAAGGCAGTATGCGCTAACACCCATGACAGACACATGCATACAGAGAACTCTATAGGTTCAAAGAAGAAAGTGACGAGTGACAGATGTATCATATGTGACAGGATTTATCAAAGCAAGTTCAACAGATGGGTGGCTTTGGAGCTGACCCTTGAAGGGTGTTAAGGATTTTGACACATGGGACGTGGGTAAAGGCATCCTAATTCAAGAGAAATACGTGAATCAAAGTGTTGAAGTGAGAAAGAACCTGTGTTCAGATAAGATAATGCGTCCCACTTAAAATCAGCACAGCATTCAGTCATGTAAGATAATGCTATAAGGGCAGGCTGATGACACTGGACGACTCATTGCGCTTTTTGTTTATTGGAAAGTAATGTCGAGTCTTTGAAGACTTTTGATTGGGAAAGAGATGTTATCAGAACTATGCTTTATGAAGCTGAATCTGAGGACAGTGAGCGCCAGTACAGCACAGAGGGCAAGAGCATGGACTTGGGGCAAGACTTGCCTGGGTTCAAATCCTGGTTCCATGACTTACTAGTTGTGGGACCTTGGCCAAGCTATTATTCTCTGTACCTCAGCTTCTGCATCCGTAAAATGGGAATCAATAATGGTAACAACAGCAGAAGGTTGTTGTGAATATTAAATGAGGAGAATGTATATAAAGTGCTTAGCATAGTATAAATGATCAATAAATGATAGTTTCTATTTCTGAGAGAACTGTTTGAAAGCTGCTCAAAATGTCTGACAAGAGACAAAAACATGCATCTGGATTAGAGTGGTGACAAAAAAGGGTAGAGATAATAAAAACAAAAACAGAAAAATCAACAGGCTTCCAGATATGTGACATTAGATAAAGCAGAACAGTGATCCTTGAGAGGTGGAAAACTAAGATGAGTCCTGTGAGTGTCCAGCTAACTGCCTAGAGTTTCCGGGCCCCAGTGCAGCGAGGGCAGCCCAGACAGAGCTCAACCCAGACCTCTCAGCCCCAAGTTGAAGAGACACAACTCGGAGTCTGAGGAGTCCAAGGCAGTTAGAGGTCACTGGCAGAGCACCAAAGCGGGAGAGAGTTCTGGAATCTTCAATTGGAAATCAGCACATGGATGTCAGGAAACTACCTGAGGCCAGGGAAAGAAAGGACCAGAGGAAACAATCGCCAGACCTCACACTGGGCAGAGAGGATGTGTGTTTCCACCAGCCAGGGTGGAAAACCTTGTCATTGCCAGGGCACCACATAGAGCATTTGAAAGGCTACTGCCTCCGCTGAGTGGGGAAAATTAGTTCTAGACTAACCACTGGGCTACTCCTGAAGTGATTAAACTGTTTCAAAGTCACTAAAGAGCATCTCAGAATAAAGCTCAAGAATATTTACAGGAACACAAAAGTATCTAGCACCTATGCCACATGACTGGCATTCAATAAAAAATTATAAGGTATTTAAAAAAAAACACACACACAAGAAAATATAACCCAAAATGAGGAGAAAAAGCAACCAGTCAAAACTGACCCCAAAATGACACATATGGTAGAACTATATACGAGACCATTAATTCAGTTATCGTGATTATGTTTCACATATTGAAGAAAGTAAAAGAAAGATTGAGCATAGTAAGTAGAGAACATGGGAGATGTAAAAAAGACCCATTACATGTCTAGGGATAAAAAGTACAATCTATGAAAGAAAGAATACATTGAACTAGATTAATAGCAGATTAGACAGTGCCAATGAGAAGATGAAACTTGAATACAGATAACTATCCAGAAATAACACATTAGAGAGAAAAAGACTAAATCACAGAGAATCATTTTGCTGTGGGACAAAGTCAAGTGACCTAATATATGCGCAATAACGTCCCAAAGAGAGGGAGAGAACATTTGAAGAAATGATTGCAATCTTTCCAAATCTGATGAACTAAAACTACACAGACCCAACAACCTCGCCCTGAGCTCTGCACAACTCGCCCATGGTGGGTGTGGTGCTGGGGTACTTTAGGGTGCCACAGAGTCCGAAGCGAGGCAGGTATCTTAGGCTTTATGTTGCACACTACTGGGCAGGGGAAGAGAGGGAATGCCAAGACAGTGATACAGTCAGACCTGTGATTCAACTTCTCAACTCCGGTGGCAGAGTAAAGGGATGTGGTGCAGTGATGAAGTTATTATAAGAAGTCCAGGTAGGAGGTATGTGAACCTGATATGAGGCCAAGGCAATGAAGATGAGAACAGAAAGAAAGTGACAGATGGACACCTTTCAGGGAGAATTTCTGATAGAAAATGATGACTTACAGGACCATCAGAGATAGAAGAGAAAAAAGGAGTGAATAACTACTACGGTTTTGAGCTGCAATAGCAGGAAGATGGAATGCTATTGAGCAGGGAACACAGAAAGAAGTGTAGTAACAATGACACCTGACCATTCTAAAGCACACTTAAAATACCTTCAGAAGCCTGAATGGCACAACAGTGTGACAGCCTCTACCACCTACCATCAAAATGTTAAACCATTTCGTTTCCTTTTTGACAATACCTGTGACTCAAGCTAACAGGGGGAAGAAAAAGTCGTCTGCATCAAAAATTTTATGAAATTTATCCAGCACTTACCTTTACAGCTAATATTTTCCCACTTGGGACATGAAATGCCCTACGGGAAGAAGAAAAGTAAAGTCACTTGGGATCACTAAACAACATACATAATGGTTAAGAACATAAATGTAAATCTGAACACATCTGCAGCAACAGCATATATGGTACTTTGAAAGAACACTAATAAAATGAGTAATTTACATTTCTATTGAGCTTAATGGCTTACAAAATGATTCATTTACCTTAAAATAACCCTCTTCGGTAATGCTGGCATTATTATCCTTCTTTTATAGATGGGAACTTTGAAGCATAGAGAAGTTATGTAGTTTGTCTAATGGCACAAAGTCAATTATAAGGGGCAGAACTAGACCTCAAACCCAGGTCTTCTGGTTCCAGATCCTGTACAACATCCTGTCAGAGTGTGTGTGTGTAGGTTTTCTATAGCTCCCCGCTAAGCATTTTACAAAGCCCTATAAAATGGGTAGTTTTCCTTATGTTTATTTCAATTATATATACAGATCCACTGTATCCCTGCATTTCATCAAAATAATCTCAGAACACATGGAATTACCAATGGCTTAAGATATATATTCACGTAAGAAGTCACAGGGTTACAAGGCCCAGGTATGTGGTTCATCTCTTCCTAAAGAGAGCACCTTTCAGTACTAAACAAGCTTCGAAGAGAGAAAAGCGCAAATGATCAGATAGAGTGAAATAACTACAATTTAAGTCAAGGAGGATGAATACATTCATTTGTGAGAAAGAGTTAAAAGAAATAAGGTTTGCAGAAATAAAATACCATGATCTCATCAAGATCTTCTGTGTTTAAATGAAATGTGGCCTTTCATATCTGTACTGCAAGGACTGCACATTCAGACCATTATCCAGAAATTATTTGCCTTATATAAAAATTTCAAAACGAGCCATGCAACGTGAACAAGCACTGTTACGGCAAGTCCATAAAAGTATAAAGAAACAAACTAGTTTGGAAGAACTATCTTGCTCCACAGAGGATTCTGAACATTAGCCAAGATCGGATTGTTTTTCCTGTCACCTGGCGAGTGTTAAAAGACATGAAAGGGAAGACGTGGGGAAATGGAATTTAGCTTCTCAGGAATTCCCCGTTCCAATTTTTACCTGGTAATGACCTAGTAGTAAAAATTATTCATTTATTTTATTAGATACAATTGACATGTAACATTCATTTCAGGTGTACAACATAATGATTTGACATTTGTATATATTGCAAAAGGATCACCCCAAAAAGTCTAGTTAATAGTTTTAACATCATCACAGTCACAAAAAAACCCTGCTCATTTCTTAAAACACAAACAAAACATGAATTCCACTATTATCCAAATAAAAAAAAAACAAGAACGTAGTTTCTGTTGTTTTGGCAGAAATATTTGTGTGATTGCTCTAACAAAAATTTTTAACAGATGTATTGAGGTATAATTATATATGAAAAAATTCACTTGTTCTAAGTGTACAATTCAGTGATCCTGAGTTAATTTAGAGATGTGCAATCACTGACAAGTGCTTTTAAAGTGATAGACTTACAGATATAATTTAGTTATTAACAACTTATAAGTATTTAGAACTTTTCACATATAAAATGTCACAAATTCAGGTAAGACTAGGAAAAAAATATGTAAATGTATATATATATCCAATATATGTGAGTGTTATAAGAAATTCATTCTGCTTTTCCTACTTGAATGGACAAAGGTTGAGCCAATTATGGAAGGTAAACTTAGCCTTTATTTTATCAATTAATTATAGAGAAATGCAGGTATCTCTTATTTAAAGCAAAGGCAAGATTATAAAAATTGGCAATTGTTCACTTTAACAAAGAGTTCTTTAATCTGTAAAAGTGTGTGAAGACTTTCTCTAAATATCAATCTCCCTAGTAAATTAGAAATACTATTAAATTTATAAAACTTAAAAATGTTTTATACTTTGTATGAAGTGATATACATTTTATAAGTGGAATCCCTATGTTGTAGTGATTTTAAAACAAATTATCACTTATTCTACTATCTATGTTAATAAGAGACTTTTACAATGTGGAACTACACTTCAGGTCACAATTTGATTCAAGATATCATATTTGAACTCATGTAATAAATTGATACATAAAGACTTACACTGTGTTTTCCTCAATGTCTGACAGAGTTGTCAGACTAAGCTAATTTGAAATGTGATTTGAAGGAATTTAATAACTTTATCCCATGTAAATGCAGGTAATAGAACATGTAAAATTTAATGATGTATTATTTTCCCTCATATACCACAAGTTCTTCTAATTTCAACTTTTAAAATTTAAAAAGTGTGACATTTTATATGTGAAAAATATATTAGAATCAGTAGCCAAAGACTAAAATGTAAAGACAAGTAGTTGAATGCAGAAAAAAAAGGATTCAAAAGTTGTAAAAAGAAGTGTTGTTACTTTGGACAAAAGGCAACACCTGGACTTTTGAGACCAACAGTAGTGATAAGGAAATGATTAGCAGATAGTCTAATATATATACCATACTGGGCAGTTTGGCAAGTTAATTAGTTTGTCAAGAAAGCTGATCTCTTTTCCAAAAGAAAGATCTCCTCTTTCCAAGTGAATTAAAAGAAGAGACTTGATGATTTAATTATGATGCATGCTAATTCATCCATGGAAGTTTGGGTTCAATTTCCAACAATAAAGAAGCTGTACGGTTTGGTTTACAGTGTAATGACAGTACCATTTAACATTTAATCAGCAAGGAGAAGTGGATGACAAAGGCAATGCCAGGTACAAGTGGAGTATGGCCCTTAACTTTGCAAATGGCATTCTACCCGGGGGGGGGAAAGGAATTTGTTTACTTTCAATGGATACTGCATCTCAGTTGTCTTGACCTTCCTCAACACATTAACTGTAAAGTGATTAATGAAGTTTGAATGGAGGCTCTGGTTACACCAAAAGACAACTGTACACCTCTGCATTGTTTTAATTAACAGCTAACACTTCAAATTAGTTTGTTGTTGCCACAGTAATTACCTGTTCCAATGCATAGAAGAAAGCATTTTTATTAGATTTTTTAGTGCTTAGTCTTGAGTGTTCCATTTTGTTTAGGACAAGCACAGACCTCAGGGAATATTCCCAGCCCTTAAAACTAAGCACACAATGTATATACTTTTGGATGGCAAAAGCTAGTATACTGGCATAAATTTTTTGAGCATTTAAAATAAAGAGCCCAGCAAAAGAGAAGACAACTTATTATCCATACTTTCTTACTTTCTTTTTGCATTTGGAACAATAGGTTCTAGATGACTGGATAAAAAAAGGTGATATCAACCTTTAATTCTGGTACAGTATAGAATCAGATAATTTATTGAGCTAGTAGAGAACATAGAAAATTGTCTAGTCTAATCTCTTCCTTGTACAATGGAAACACCCAAAACTCAGGTTAAAAAACTTGTCCAAGCTCACACAATAGTCAATGGCAAAGCCAAGAATGGACCTGTGGCAGCATACTCATAATTTAGGACTTAAAAGGAGTATGTGATGATGTTTACATTTTTTTCACTGAGTTGTAAAACAGGAAAACTTGTAATTCAAAATTTACAAAGGTGCTGACCTATTTCAATCAGGGTAAGGACCATCGCCTCCGAATCTTTCCAGGCAAGGAAGCAATTACTGGCAATCTATGTTTGGCAGAGAGTGAAGACTGCAGGCTCTGAAGTCACTTCCTGGTCTCTGATCTCAGCTCTGCCACTTCTTAACAATGTGAACCGAGACTATTAGTAGACCTCACTGGGTCAGGTGTCTCAAGTCTGGAATGGGGAAATTGGTCCCTACCTTACAGAGTTGTGAGGATTTAATGAGATGACACAGGTAAGGCACTGAGAATGGGGCCTGGCATGTATTGTACGGCAAACTGCAGTTTTCAGGGTAGCTAGGTGTTTTGAGAGTAGAACCTGCTAAAATAAACTAAGATAGCAAGAGTTAGCTTTCACAATGAAGACTGGCAAAAGGCTGCAATATATCATTTATTAAGAAAAACAAGTAGTATTACTTAATGTAATACCAACTTTGAAGGCAAAGAATTTAAATAGCCATCTGAAAGGATACAGCTATACCATGATTCAAATTCTATATTCTTACCATATTTATCTCTTGCCATCTATTGTAACTTATTTATACTACAGATAGACGTATAAGTGCCACACTCAGTTGTTCATCTCAGCAAAAATACCACTTGACAATCACCATGGCTAAATAAGAAGTCTTCCTTTTAAATTTTTCTTGGGTTAATAAATAGGAAAATATAAGCTACCCTAAAAGAATCCACATACCTTCCTTTAAATATGCAATTGACCCTTGCACAATGTAGGGGTTGGGGATGCCTACCCACCAGGCAGTTAAAAATTCACATATAACTTTTGATTTCCCCAAAACTTAACTACTCTCCTATGTCAAACTAAAAAGCTTCTGCACAGCAAAAGAAACCATCAACAAAGCAGAGAGACAACCAAATGAATGGAAAATATTTGCAAACAATGCCTCTGATAAGGGGCTAATACATAAAATATATAAAGAACCTGTACAATTCAACAATAAAAAAACAAACAGTCTAATTAAAAAATAAGCAGAAGACCTGAACAGATGCTTCTCCCAGGAAGACATACAAATCGGCCAACAGATACATGAAAAAATGCTCAACTTCATTAGCTATTAGGGAAATGCAAATCAAAATCACAATGAGCTACCACCTTATACCTGTTAGAATGGCTATTATCAGGGGTTCTCTGGTGGTGTAGTGGCTAGGCTTCGGTGCTCTCAATGGTGCAGTCTGGGTTTAATTCCCAGCCAGGGACTCCCCCACCCCGCAAAAAAAGAATGGCTGTTATCAACAAGACAAGGAATAACGAGTGTTGGAGAGGGTGTGGAGAAAAAAGAACCCTATACACTGCTGGTGGGAATGTAACCCAGTATAACCACTATACAGCACAGTATAGAGTTCCTCAAAAAACTAAGAATAGAATTACCACATGATCCAGCAATCCCATCTCACGGTATCTACCACCAAAATTTGAAAATCTTAGTCGGCAAAGACTTATGTACCCCAATGTTCATTGCAGCACTATTCACAGTGGCCAAGTCATGGAAACACCCAAAGTGTCCTTTGACAGATGACTGGATAAAGAAGATGTGGTACATATACACAGTGCAATATTACTCAGCTATAAGAAAAGACAAAATAGAGCCATTTATGACAACATGGATAGACCCTGAGACCACCATGCAAAGTGAAATAAGCCAGACAGAAAAAACCAAGAAACATATGATCTCACTCATTTTTGGAACACAAAACTGAAAGCAACAAAGAAACAAAAACTCATGGACACAATCAATAGTTTAGTGGTTAGTGGTTATCTGAGGGTAAGGGGGGAGAGGGATGGGAGAGAAGGGACAGGGCCTCAAATACATGTTAATGGAAAATGAACTGACTCTGGGTGATGAACACATAACACATAGATGACATATTGTAAAAAGGTACACCTAGAACCTATGTAATTTTTACTAACCAATGTCACCCCAAGAAATTTAACAACAACAAAAAACTTAACTACTCTCACTATCTAAGAGAAAATGGTTCCAGGACCCTCCATGAATACTAAAATCCATGGATGCTCAAGTTCCGTCTACAAAACGGCAAAGATCAATGCACAGTCAGTCTTCTAGATCTGGAACTCTCCAATGCAGATCAGAAACAGTGCAGGTATTTACTGGGAAAAAATCTACATATTAAGTACACCCACACAGTTCAAACCCATGTTGTTGAAGGGTTAATTACACACCATTGTAGACTATAAAATTTTGAGGCCTCCCTATTTTTCAGACTTAAAGCAACTCTGTTACAGCTCCTAGGGCACACATTTGAAATGCATAAAAGACATCCAACTAATTAGATATAAGCCTGAAGTTCAGGACAGAGGACAGGGCTGAAGATACACAGTTGGACTTTGTCAACGTAAGATAGTATGTAAAGCAATGGAATTACAAAAGCTCTTAGGCATTAAATAGAGACCAAGTCTGAGGCCTGGCCCCAAGACACTCCAAATTCAGAAGTCAGAAAGATGAGAAGAAACCAGTAAAAGAGAAAGTGCAGACAGTAAGCCAGCAATAGAACCCAGAGAATGGTGTCCCTGAGGCCCTGAATGCTGGCATTACAGCTCCCATACTATTAATAGCAAGTGCAGTACCCTGCCAGAGTAGGTATTCAAAAAAACGTGACTGATTTCAAAAGTAATACTTGGGGACAGATGTTAATTAATTATAATCTCTGCTCTTTGAAATTTCAAAGATGGCTCTAGTACAGGCATCTCCAACCCCCGGGCCATGACCAGTGGCAGTCCATGGCCTGTTAGGAACCTGGCTGTACGGTAGGAGGTGAGGGGCAGGCGAACCAGAGAAGCTTCATCTGTATTTACAGCCGCTGCCCATCGCTAGCATTACCGCCTCCTGTCAGGTCAGCAGCGGCATTAGATTCTCTTAAGAGCAAGAACCCTACTGTGAAAGGCACATGCATTATCTCCCCATCCCAACCCTGGTGGAAAAAGTGTCTTCCATGAAACCAGTCCCTGGTGCCGAAAAGGGTGGGGACGCGGTTCTACTACAATACATACAAAGCTAGAGGTGTGCTTGCCTTCATTTAAATCCTAATGAGAACTTATTAAAGGATATATCAGCCCAAACAACAAACTGAATTTCTCTTAAGAATTTTTAAAAATGAGAAAGGAAGGGAAAAAAAACTGAAAACAAAATGTTAAAAAGTCCTCCACTCACACAGGACATAAGGAAGAAACAACCTGTGTTCACATTCCAACATCTGGCCTCCCACACAAGTTTATGTCATGCATAAATCACTGCATCTGTATTTTACAATGTTTACTGAAATAATTTCTGCTTAGAATTTCAAATTCTAGGAGAACCAAAAAAATACGAATCGTCCCAGCTGACTCCTGTTCACAAAATAAATAACCTAGAGCTGATCATATATTTTCTGATAAAGCTTGTACAATCTTATGCAATTAAAGGAGGCATCTAATTTCTATGGCACTATTCTGCATGTTAATTTCTACACACATTCTAATCAAATTATTTTAAATTATGAGCAGAAAAAATTTATAAGAGGGAGGATCTGTGTTTCTCTAGTGATTGCAATGTAGAATATAATTTGAGAATGGAAGGGCTGACCAATGATCCATCAGTAAATATTTCAAACTTGTCTTTCAGCACAAGTGATATTATGATACACTATAAATGTCTATTTGTTAGCAAAATGGTCATCAAAATGAGTAGGAAAACACCTTTTCTGTCTTTTTGCTTTTTGGCTCTTGGAGCAAGGCTCTCAAGAGTAATTACATGTATGATGACTTTTTATCACAATGGCAAACAAGAACACTGAAATGACAGTATTGCCCCTATCCTGTGGAGGAGGCAGGGCGACTCTTTCATACACCACGTGGAATAAATGCCACTGACTCAAGTTCTATTTCTCACACATTTCAGAGAAAATTAGTGAAAAGAGGGACACAATTTCTCTGCAAATTATCTGTTGGAAAATTCTCTAAATGGATGGGAAACCTAAGAAACAATCCAGTCACTAAAATGATGAAAGCAATACTTAGGAGTTGGCTTAAGAAATAACCAGTAATGAGAAAGCAATGGTCTTACTCTAGGTAAACAGGAAAGAACAGGATGCTCATTTATTTTGCTCCCTGGGTCTCTTAGGTAAGCAAGAAAAGTAGGTGAGTCTATTTAAAAATAAATAAAAGTTACAAATGCATTTGTGTTATTAGTTTGCTCCAAACATAGTAATGGCTCTCCTACAGTAAATTATAAAATTGGTTGTTTTCCATGCAGGGAATCCACAGCTGATGGGACAACCCTGGACTCCCTGATTCTCTGTTCTGTGAACGCCCTCCCAGGATGTCCATCAGAGGCAGGGCAAAGGAAAGTAGACAAGGTGAAAAAGATCTGTTTTCGTTATGACAAAAAATTTGATTAGGAAGAGACAAACCGTTGTCTAAAATACCATTTTTGATTAGTTATCCACTTTAATTGTCTTGGTAACTCTTAATTCTTGTTAACACAGAAAGTAAAAGAGTTAGCCATATTGAGATTTAATTAAATCTACTTCCTTATATTAAAAAAGGTACCTGTTAAAGCCAATATGATGTAAGGTCATTGGCTTCCATAGTTATGGATGCTGTTTTCTTGCTCTCTAGATGGAATTTTATAAACAACAACAACAAAGTAACTGCAATTTTATGCAAATTTAGAATAAGAAATGAAAGTCTTTCCCAACTTAGAAGTTTTTCCACTCCAAGATTTTGTAGCCTTGGCATAAAAGAAACTTAAGAAGAATGGAGATCATGAAAATTAAAGGGCTACATGCACCACTAGGAGATAGATACTCAGCTTCAGGTGATACACTTTGAGTCTTCTATTTAAAATAAGGAACGTGAACAAAAAAATGCAACCTGATGGTTGGTTGTACCACATTACGCCAAAAGATTCAAAAGCTGAACAATTCTCACACCACCAAACAAGTATTAATAGAACTTTTCTTTGCTTTATGAAAGTGCATAAATGCATGTGAATATATATACACACACACACACACACACATAAACAAAAGTCTTTTGATATCTGGTGAGATTAATTAAGACCCTCTGAATGTCATCTTTTAATACAACATGTTTTCAGTCACCAAATGTAAACTAGCTGTGGTTCTGTTAATGAAAAACTTGTTTTATTGCTTGATCTTTTTAGAGATTTGTTCTCTTCGTAGGTTTCTTTATGGGTAGATTTTACCAATATGTCACATACTAAAATAGCCATCCACAGAAAAAATTCAAATAGTTTCAGGGAAATCAACATTGACAGTTGTTGTCTTCATTCAGAGATAAACAGATGAGCCAGGCTCTAGCTGTTAAAATAGAAAATCTAAAGTAAACAACAGTTGTAAAAAGAAGCTTTTATGTAAACTGTACTAGTTCAAATAACAGTCTATACCAACCTTCCTTCTGCCTAAAAAGCCATTACAGATGTTTGACTACTGATTGCAGAATGTATAGTTAAGCAATAGGATTCCACCCCAAGACTGTTTTAAGTATCAAACTAAACATGTTACTAAGTTACAGATGTTAACAATTCTTTCAAGATGGTGATCATACATAGTGCTCACAAAACAACCTAACATATGATATGGGGAATTTGGCTGGGTTAGAAAGATTTCCAGAGTAATAACCCTACTATAACCCTACCTTTTATCATGTCTTGTTTCTATTTACTCTGGTTATGTACCCCTTTTTACTTCCACACCTGCCTCAAAGTGAATGTGGTCAAGAGTGTCTCCATATTTCTTTCATAAGTTGATGCAAGCCTGCTTCAAGCCCTTAACACTCCCTATATCAACTAGAGTAATGTCTTTTAATATATGGCCTAAATACCTTTGAGGTCAAAGAAGCTGCCATCATAGTGATCTCTTGATCAAACGTTCTAAAAAAATGTAATGGGCAAGAGAGAGAGGCAAGAGAAACAAAGCCTAATGATAAGAATCAAAGAAAGAAATGGAGCAATTAGGCAATACGTGTGTGGAAAAATAGGAACACCTTGGGGATTAACTAGTCAGGCAACTTCTCTGCTGAAATGGTTTCATTACAATGTAATCTCTGCTCACAGTTTCTTAGTCGAAGGCTAATAATAAATCACTTCCCAAAATCAGATACAAAAGTGGCTATTTCAGAAAACTTCCTTTTACTAATAATGAATATTCTATTATTCTTTATACTATAAAGTTTATAAAAAGTTTTTATAGAGAGAAGGTACCTGATTTGCACAAATATTTGTAAGGTACATATTCTCATTATCCCCATTTTACAGAGATGAAAAGGAAGGTTTGATGAGGTTAACAACTGCTTCAAGGTTCTTACCTGATAAGCATTGGCATGGGGAGCAATTCAAGTTCCCCGAAGCCCAATCCAATGCCTGTCCCAATAAACCTGTGTGAACATAAACTGGCTGCTTCTATATCCAGTTGTCTTCAAGGTTCTCTGGATATGGTGGTCACTGCTGATTTTTAAAAAGCAATGGGGAAAATCCATTGAATGACTCACTTTTCAGAGTTGCATTAACTTTTTCAGGCCACTGGAGTACAATTTACTAAATTACCTCTCCTAGAACACTAAATGGGACCCTAGTGGGTCAAAGAGTAAATGTCCCTCTGAAAAGTGAGCCATTTATTCCCTTCTTCCCTGTAGTACCAGATGTAATATGTCCCCTATGACAGAAATATTAACCCATTTCCATTAAAAACTCAAGAAATTGTCCCACACTAGAGAAAATGAGTACGGGGAAGCTTCCCTGGGGGGAAAAAAGGAAAAAAAAATCTCTCTTCTATAACCCTACCCACAATACTGTTAAAAAAGTCAACATATACTTATATGAAATTATTTGTTTTTCATTCATTGGTGACTGCTCTTAATCCAGACCTCAAAACAGAATAAAAATATAAATTCAAAGCTGATGGGTTTTCAGGAGGGAGATGCACAGGCTATCATGATGGCTAGTTTCATCCTATACTACAGTATTTAAAAAATAAGCTCTAGGATTCACCTTGCTTATGAAATAAAATACCTACCATAAAGAACTATTCTTTCACATATCTTGCTATACACTACAGGGTATATCTTTGCCTGAAAAAAAATTCCCGGGCTAGCAAGTATATTATTACTTCTAATCTCTATAAAGGCATACATCTGAATACAGTTTTGAGTTGCCTTACGAAGAGCTATTGAATTAACATTTGCGAGATACCTTAACAAAGCCAAAGTTTAAGTTTTCAGCATTGTTAGTCCCTTACTCTTCTGGAAGATAGCTATGCAATGAAAATAAGACAACTTTAATTTAAAAATCATCCAGCTTCTAATTAAACTGCCATAGGCAGCTGGTTGGATAAGTTTTAATCAGTTTCAATCACCTATTGATTGGTATACTGAAGCCTAAAAAATTAAAAGTAAAAGATGATTGGGGAATTGTCCCATCTCAGAACAACAGTAGAGGCCTCTGTAAATAACTCCTCTTTTAACCATCAGCTAAATGAACACTTCAATACTGCAGTACAAAGTCTCCTGCAAAATTACTTTAACTAACAAGCAGAAATTTATCAGCTTCAGCCAAAATCAATGCTGAAATCAATTTGAACACTGGTTGTGTCTAAAGGGGCTCATTGGCAATTTAGGGAAATTACACCATGTAAATGCCTGTGCTTTAATTGAACAGTTTCATCAACTAGGCTGTGATTGCTGTCCATTCATTTATTTACTTTCAGTGCAGCTACCATTCTGCAAAGGAATAGCTTTTGTCAGGCTGAAGAGAGGCACTCTGTCTTCATTTTGTGCACTTTTGTGCATAACAGACTTCATGAAATGGGCATATCATGACTAGGGTCAAATTAAACCAGTAAGGACTATTTCTTTTAACATAAAAATGGAACCCCACTCAAACTACCACTATACCTTCCACCATCTGGAAACAGTCATATTTAAACCCCCAAACTAGAAGGAATTTGAGTGACTTTAAGTTTTCAGCATTGTTAGTCCCTTACTCTGTTTTGAGGAGTTATGTTTTGGATAACAGAAGGGAAGCATTTGGATTGTAAACTCAATACCACAATGTTAATTAGTTTGTTTGCTTTTTTGAGATAGCTTTAGTGACTTCCAAACACATATAAACTGTGAACTAGAATATTCTCTTCAAAAATTAAGCAACATTTTGTTTTGCAACCTCTGAGATTAGTCAAGAAAAGGTGCTATTCTTCAATCCACTCAAGAGATTAAGGCTTGAAGATATCACAAATATTGTGAAAGTAAGATTAATGGAAGGAGAGAAGAATTAGGGACTATGTGGGAGGAGGAAAACTAACTTCTTTATAAAGGCCAGCAGCCAAAGCACCAACGAGATTCTGAAAATGATTTAAATACACCCAGAAATGCACTCACTAAATCATGGGCAATGAAAAAAACCCAAGATACAATTTCTGGAGAATCACATGCTGAAGTGACTGAAGTTAAGATTTTGGACATTAGATTAATCAGGTACTTCACAAATTACAAGTTCCAGGGAAGGAGGGTAGAAGAAAGACAGCTGTGTGTTTATATGGGTCATCTGCAAAGTACATGCACCCGAGGCAAAAAATAACAATACAAACACAGTGTATTTGCTAGAAAATGACAGCAGAAATCCTAAGGCTTGCACATAGTGTGCTTACTTCAGCTCCTCATAGAACCAAAATGTAATTATTGTGCCTAGGAAGGGCACTGAGAGGGGACTAAGAATAAAGTATTAGTTTCAGTGGTGAACCTACTCTACCCAGCTACATTCCAGTGCTGCTGGGAGATAACCCTGGACTTGCAATGGTGGTCCAGTTTGGAAAGGAAAATGCAGCCAATGATTTTGAGCACCTCGCGCATTTGGGGTGTATATAGGCAGGCGGGGGCCTTGAAACATTTTACTTGGACTTCCAGGGAAGCAGGGAAATTTCTCATTTGCCCTTTCAGTCAGTTACCCCAGCTGTTATACTATGCAACACTAGAATTACCTTCAAAAAAAGTTACAAGGGAGAAGAAATAAACAGTATACAGAAACTTAACTCAGTATATGTGTTTATGGTAAAAATTCATTTGGTATCCCACATATCATTTTTCTCTACCAGTATGAAGTTTCATTAGCTATACATTTTGTTGCTGAGATACTGTACAAATATACTTTATTTATAGTTTTTAGATAACTTTTCTGAAAATTTAATTATGGTTTAATCAGAGGTTTATGTTTATTGACTAAGTATACCGTTACATTTTGCTGCTACAGTTAGCAGTTGTAATAGAATCAGTACGTTCGAGAACCTTACACAATACATATTATCCAAATATACTAAGCTTGTTAAAATGCTATATTGATTATGCCCTAAAGCAAGTTCTAATTTTGTCTGTACATTTTTCATTTCATTATTTGAATTCACAAAACCAAAACCATAAACCCTGCTTTTAGCAATAATACTGTACTTTCTTTTTCTTCCTTTTGTAATACTGAGGAAAAGTATGGAAATTTTAAAGTCAAGAGGATACCATAATACAAAGTCCCACTTAAAAAACAAATTAATATTTAAAAAAACTTCATGATTAATATCCACAGCTTAAGTCTCTCTTGCTATTTCCTCTCTAATTTAGTAATCTGCTGCTCCATTTCAGTGTTAGTGCACAAATCAGAACCTAAACATACATCACTCCAGTAAGGCAGCAATTTAATGGAAACATGGTCTCTTATATCAAAGTAACCAACAACAGAGCAATGGAAAAAAAAAAAAACTGGCAGAAAGTTATACACAGCAAATGCCTTTTGGACTTTCTAGTGAATTATTTTCCAAAAAAGCAATTTAAGTAAATACCCTAGATGCTATGGTATACAAATATTTGCTTGTGCTATATGCCAACCAAGAGACTATAATTTTCTAACACCTCAGATACTGTAAAACAGCTGAAGAAAAAATTAATGTGCTTTATAAATCAAGCAATGTACCACCTCCACTAGCATAACCATATAATTAATCTAGGGACTTAATTATTAAATTCTTGGTTTTTGTTAAGTAAAGAGACCCAAAGGATAAACCAAGTATGTTATGTTGCAATAATTCTGCCAAGTCAAGGAGCAGTTATTTTAACATCTCCTAAAAAGCCTCTAAAATTAACAACTAGAAATGGTACATCACTGACTCTCAGAATAATTTATATCTTACATGTAAAAATAATTTGAGTTAAAAATTAGGAAACTCAAGCAAGTGAATGGCAAACAGAAACACCCTGGTTTAGGAAGTAGTCCCAATTACTGAGCCAGGTGTCAGAAGGCCCAAGTTCTCATCTTTGTTTCCCCCTCTAGCTTATGGTATAATTGACAGATTAAAAATGGTATGTACTTAAGGTGTACAACTTGATGTTTGTTCCTCGATGTCCTAGTCTTGATTTGACCTTGGATATGCCACTCAACCCTTCTGAGCTTTATTTTCTCACTGGTAAAAAAAAAAAAAAGTGGGGGTGGGGGGTAACCATACTGACCTAGCTTTCTTAGCATGAGCTTATTTTAGCAAAGTCTCAAAGATCAGCGTGATTAAGCCCTGCCCATCTCTCTGCTCTCCTGAGCTCACACTACTCCAACCACACTGGCCCAGACACAACACGCTCACACCCATCTCAGGACTTTTGCCAAGAGGAGTTCCTTCTCCCTGGACGGTTCCTCTCCCAGATCTCCCCTTGACTGGCTCGTTCCTATCCTGTAGGTCTTAGCTCAAATGTCACCTCTTCAGATAAACCTTGCTGAGCACCTACTATACAATCTTTACAGCAAAAGCAAGGTCTGATAACATCTCACGTTGGTATTCACTTCCCTACCATGTGCCCCACTGCTGTGAGTACAGGAGCAGAGAACTTGTCTGTGTTGTTCACTACTGGACAACCTGTGCTTAGAACAGGCCCTGGCACAGGGTAACCCTTCATAGGCTCAATGAATAAATGAATCTATAATAAGACAAAATTTCAAAGAACAAAACTAAGCAACACCTGACATAATATTTTTATGGTAGCTGAATGCCAAATTTAGTTCTGTAACTTTAGACTTGAGAGTTATGTCCAAGTCTAAATAGGAATTCTTTTCTCAGTGGTGCTGAGCAGCAGCCATGTCATTCTGCCTGAGGGTAGGAGAGTTCACCCTTCCAGGGCCGCCTAACGATGGACAACACTTTGTGCCCATCCTTAGGTCGTGTGAAGAATCTGCCTCTGCAGGTCAATTCTGGAAATGCTGACTAAGTGGCTACAGTAGGTAAGGCACAGTGCTGGGCCCTGCGAGGATGCCACCCAGATTACCTGGACACGACCCGTACTCACCTGTGCACAGAGTTTCTCCATCCCTCTGGACATGGGTCCAGTGAGAGCCAGACTGTCCCTGACTGCCAGCCACACAGCACACACTCAGAATACGAATGCCCAACAAATGAATGAAGGTGGACTGAATGGGCACAATTCCCAGACCCCTTATTATTCTCTCCATGCTCCTCTGGGTGGTCTCTGAACTGTCCAAATCTCCCTCTAAACTCAGCACTCAGCACCAGACACTTTAAATCCAGAAGTGGCAAGCTGCCAAATGAAGTCAAATCCGGATGTTATATCCTCCTCACGAAGCCAGAGAACAGATTTCAAAAGGAAGCTACATCCTCTAACAACAGAAGTGCACTGATGTTTATCTGCTCACAAGTACTTCTACTGCTGGGCACTTTAAATTTCTTTATAAAGAAAGCATTCTTAATAAAAAAATATTAGAAAGAAGTCTTGCCACTTCGAAACTACTTTTCCTTGAAAGGACATGGTACTGAGATACTTAGATTCAGCAAATTCTTACTTGAAATATTACCATAATGTATTGATTTTTACCAGGCTCAATTGACTGAAAAGTTGTTTGTATAGCAATATTGGCCAAACCAATACACTAGAACAATTTTGTTACCCATAGTAATCAAGTGCATTTCTGAAGTATAATTATACTGTCATAAAAATAAAGCCAAGATACACTTTTTTCAAGCAATAAAACAATAGAGGCTATAAAATAAGAAGAGAGAAAGGCAAAATAAATGAGATTTTTAAAAAATGAAATTTAATGTCTTTCAAAAACACACTACCTCTTCTTCCTTCCCTTAAGCCAAGGTTAGCAGAAAATGATCAATACTTCAATCTCAATAAACGATTTCAATAATAGTTAATTCAGGTGGAAACAGAGTCTGAAAATCTCTGCTCAGCGACCTGTGACATCCTGTCATGTTGGCTGAATGCCAATAATCCATCATTGCCATAATGGATATGAGCATTTGTGAAGCTATAGGAATGTGAAGGGGAAGCAAATGTGGGAAAGATGCAGAGAATCACCAGGTCAGATTCATTCTTTAGATTCTAATCAATGCAATACACATTATCATGTGAAACAAACCTATAACAGTGAATGCTGAGAGAGGGAGAGAGGGAAACATACATAATTAATTTTATTTGACAAATAGTCATTGATTTTCTGAAAATATTAATATCCCTGCTTGTCACATGATACTATCATGCAATCCAGCCATATACAAGTATTTAATTTTGCATTAAGATCATGTCTTGTTTGCTTGTTAAAAATATGATCATGGCTGCAAGGAAAAGGCTCTTCATTTGATTAGAAATTTAAAAGTCACAATATTAATAAATCATCACCCTACTCTTGGGTCAATATCAAAAGCATTTAAAAACTACTCTTAATTTGTGAGATGCACTTCAAGGAAAACATACACAGACGTGGGGCTCCTAATGCAATGAATAGAGAAGCTGGGATCAGACCTGCTGCCGTTTGGGTTTGGCACCTTCGGGCTGGCTGGTGGAAGAAGTGGTGAGAGTTTTCTCCGTACTGTGTAGTTCCCAGTGTTTTCATCAAGGGCTCCTTTTATTATGCTTTCTCCTCAGGAATCGCATGATTTGAAATATTTTGTTTACCAAACAGCATTTAGACAACGTATGTTCCCATTTTATATAACTGACCCCAAGAGCTTCTAATTTTCATGAAAGAAATCAGGTAACTATGAACATAATGAGGTGATAGACTTTTAGCTCCAAAACACAAATATAACCTTTGAGTTGGCCTGTTCAGCTGTTTCACAAGGGCAGAATACAACTTAATAGTTCATGTGCTCTCACTGACCATCTTCAAGGACCATCCCCACCCTCCTACCCAACAAATGGCTCTCATAAAATAGATAAGACAACATAAAGGAGGGAGGCAAACACCTTTGAGAGTAATTATCCTTTTCATCTTCTGGGTATCTCTAGATACGGTCAAATTAATTCTTAAATAATGGTATGTATCCAATTTTCAACTATAGGCAGCATACAAGGGTATTCAGTCATGTACTATGGAAAATAGAGGCATTTAAAGCTGGATTTTTTTCCCAAACAGCCCTCATATATGCTATCCATTATATCACTGAGAAAATTCTACCCCAAATCCAGGTGAGACCCTTACTGTATTGCAGGAAGCACCTAGAGATATAAAACTCACTACTGTTTTTAAACACCTAGAGATGGGAATGAATACCAGGTTGGACAATTAATTTTGTGAATTCATCCTAGAAAAAGTGCTACATACCTCACTGCTAAATATGACTACGGTCACCTTCGAAGGACTCCCCTTGGAAAGCTATGCACCAATGCCAGCGCCTAGTCCATCCACCCTTTAAAGCAGTTTTGGAACTCCTTTTCTGGAATGGCCATCAGAGCTGTTGTAAGTGCATAACCTTGCCAAGGTTATGACACCTTACTGAGTTGTTTGTACAATGCTTGCACGGTGGCAAGTCTGCAAACTTAACTGCCAGAGTTTGGGTATGATGACAGCTGTGATGGCCATTCCAGGAAAAGAGTTCCAAAACTGCTTTGAAGGGTGGACTAGGCACTGGCATTGGTGCATAGTTTTCCAAGGGGAGTATTCTGAAGGTGACCATAGTGATATTTAGCAATGAGGATGAGCTCGCGAAATTAACTGTCCAATCTCATACATGGCCAAAAAGCTGACAACTTGTTTTAGCATGAATAATTTGTATTAAGGAAAAAATCAAATAAAAGATGATCCTTGAATGCCTGTTGGCTGACTTGGTATGACTTTAGCCCTAAGAGTTAAATATTACTTCATTTCTGAATCCAAAGCCTAAGTGACTCCATCAAACTGTCAGGAGGAAGTGTAAAACTTGAGTGACTGGCCTTTATTATCACAAAATGTTTCTAAAGTAACTGGGGCTGTTAATAACTTTCATTTCAATGTGATATACTGTCCAAGAAAAGAGGATAGTAACTAGTATGTTGGGTTAATGGATGCTAAGTACCCAAAGTTTTAACATTGGAAGGAAAACAAATCATTTAAATATATGCCCTTAGTTTAGAAGTTCTTATTCTCCTAGGTTAGTGTTCTAAAACAATTATCAGCCTCTAAATTACGCAGGTCCTAAAACTAGCTAGATATGAGAAAGACCCAGTTAAAGAGCCCTAGTAAAACCTGTGTGGAAAAAAGCTGCGCCTGCCTCATTCTCATTTCAGTCAACGTGTATAAGGCATCTATTCCATCCTAGGACTATGCTGGGTACACTAGAAAATACAAGGAAACACAAGCGACTCTGCTTGACCTTGAGAAACAACACTGCCTGGGGGAAAGGAAGAGGTACTGTGAAGAGCTCTGGCTTTGCCACTGAATTCCACGGCAACGTGAGCTCTAGCTTTCTCCAGTGGTAAACCAGGCTAAGCATCATACCAGCAATCACAAAATAAACTATGATAAAAGAGAAAAACGAAACTTAGAAAAAAATCACTGTATGCAAGATAATATGTAAGATAGAATGTCATATTTATGAGACGACTGGAGAATAGAAGGAAACACAGAAATGTACTGTGTACCATGATATAAAGCAGAATTCCTAAAAGTTACTTCAACACAACTCTAATTCTGTGAGATGTTTCTAGATGTATCTCAGAAAGAGCATACCATGGCCAAGTAAGCACAGGAAGCACAGGACTTAATGACTTTTCTGTTATTAGTACGACCATTACCAACAGCTAGCGTTTAGTGTCAGCAGCAGTGGTAAGTAAGCCTTTTCCATGGAACATCTCATTTAACCTCACAGCTTTGTGAGACACATTATTTTTATTATCCCCATTTTACACATGGGGTAACTGAGGCAGAAGACATTATATAATTTTCCCAAGGTCACACAGCTAGTGAGTGGCAGATGTAGGATTCAAACTCAGAGCCCCACACTCACCCACAACACATACTGTTCTCTAGTTTCTCAAAGCTTTTGAAATTCACTGTGAATCTCTCGAGGGGAATAAAACACACATCTTCCCCAAATTGATATTTTAGGAGCAACTTGTAGCACATTGGGAAATGGAGTAATAATGAAAATACATTCATTTCCTTTCCCTAAATTATTCCTCTTTCGTGACTTGAGCTGTAGTTTAGTCTAAGGTATTTCCTTTTTGATCCATTTTACCCAAATTAGTAATTTAAGAAATGCCAACTTAAAAAATTATCTACTGAGGTCACTATCATAATACAGCAAAGCCCAGCAGGGGGACTGCACACAAAATCCACATTGGGTTTAAATGTCTGGGCCCAGAACTTCATACTGCATTAACCAGGGAGAGCATCTTGAGTTAGGGAATGAAAATGTGATCAACTATTAAGTAACATATATTGCAGTTTATCCCTTAAAAACCATAATATCCCATCAAGTGGAGCAAATAAGACTGAAATGTTAAACTTTTGCTTTGCATTTATTAGCTTTATTACATTTTATATGAAAAAAATTAAATAGGCCCATTAAGCAGTTTTGTTACCAATGAGTGGATTTTCCAATATTTTCTTCATCTAGTTTATGTAGCATAGCCTGTAATGTAATCGTTTTGTTTGAAAAAAATTACAATTTTTATAGTCAACACCATTAAGGTAAACTTAGTGTAGGATAAAGTCAATCGTAACACATCAAACAGTTTTATAGAGACTTTAGAAAAGGGGATTTTATTTCTTGATGATCATACTATTTCTCTGTGCTGAACTAAAGGCCAGGGACATAAGAACAATCTACGAGTTTATTGAAGCCCAGGCAGGAATGACAGCCAATGATCAATGACAACTGATTATGCGATATGTTATCTTCATGTTCTTTCCCCTTAAGAATCACCTAGGCAATGGGACAAATGAAATGTCTTCCCTTTGCAAGATATACACTATGTAAAATAAAATATTAAAGTGACCATGACACAGCCACTCACCTGCTAAAAACATTAAATCTTGCAGCATGCATGTTGAGCCTAAGCAATGCTCCATGAACCCTTAGGATAAGTTGCTAATGTCACAGCAGCATTCTAGCAAATTAAAGACTCTGCTAAAGGACCTGTGGGAGGATGTTCCCTTTGATACTGTGGCCATAATAAAAGGAGGAGCTTTAGCCATGCTTCTTGCTAAAAGCAACATTAACCAGGTGAATGGTAATTATTATAATATTTAATGGGTACTGGGTTTTGGGTTTGCAAGGTGAAAAGAGTTGTGGAGATGGGTGGTGTAGATGGTAGTACAACAGTGTGAATATACTTAATACCACTGAATTGTAGATTTAAAAATGATCGAGATGGTAGGTTTTATATTGTATGTATTTTATCACAATTAAAAATATTTTTAAACATACTAAAATAATTTTATTTTATTTTTCCTTGCTGGGTGGGCATGTTACTTCCATTTCCCTGACCCCCGTCCCCTTTTTTATAAACCTATGTTTTAAAACAAAAGATTAGAATTTTAACAAATAAGATATTATTCCTAATAAAAATTACCTGCTGGGGTTTGGTGGTCTTAGGTTTTCTCCCTTTTAGAATAAACCAGGATAGTAAATTCACAATAGGCCTTCAATTAAAAAAGACAAACATGCCTGACAGCTAAACATGTGGTGAAATAGCACAAATAAGAAGTGGGTTAGGAGGATAAAAAATGGTTTTGGATTCCATGTGAAGTCAGTATGAGGAATCCAAAGAGTTGTTAAAAATCTTTCCTGTATTATTTTATCTGGTTATCAGCATAAGAACATTAAGGAAAAAGGCCTGCTTTCCTTTCCAAGCTTACCTGAACCCAAGAATCTTCGGAACAGGGTGAAAAATAAAATCAGGTAAGCATAAGGAGGAGCAGACTAAGATGGAGAGATGCTATCCATGCAGTACTGAGGGCGACATGAGAAGGAATGCTAGTATGACCCCCAGGAAGGCCAGCAGTGCCTCGAACTCATTAGGTACATTAAGCATCAACTATTATAAGGGCAAGACCCAAGGACTTTGTAAGAAATATGTCATTACTTCATTCTCTGAATTACCAGAGGGGAACTTAACTAATGTTCAGACCAACTATTCACAGTACCCAGTCATCTATAGGAAAAAATAATCCAAGTACGTAAACCTAAATTCATAATGAACAGATTCAGGAGAAAGGACTCACAACCTGGCTCTACCTGAAGCCCTGGGCTGGGGATGGAGCAGATGACTCTGAAGAAGCTTTTAACACCAAAAAAACTTTTAATTCCATGCTAAGGTTGTATTTCTATGTAGAGGTTAGTCTGGGTTTTAGGATGTGACCCTTCATGGTCATAGGGCAATAGGGCAATTTTAATCTGTATTCACGTGATTAGTTAGAACTTAACATTCTAAGAACATTAGCAACCAATTAGAAAATACATTATTTTATAACTTCGAAATATATATTAGTATCAACATTAAAATATCTAAGGTAAAAACACAATCATAATGTGATGCAGGGTTAGCGTATGTATGGAAAACAGCTCTCTGGAGGAAAGCTTTATTACTCCCTCAGGGCTTTCTTACAGAGTATGGATTTTTTAATTCCTAGCGGAATATTTTTCATACACCATTGCAGACTATTAAGTACCAGATATTACATTATGTAGTTTAAACTTTGCACTACTGCATGAGAAAGACTTCCCTGTCGAGAGAACTATTTTTTATGTTTATCATTTTTTAATATGAAAATGAACACTCCTTTAGGGTAAGATCACCGCAACCGGAATTTGGGGGAATTTTATAACTTAACATATTCATCAATGTGTAGAAATTCTCTCGGGGGAGTCGGGTGAGGAGAGATGGAAATACAACAGGAAGAAGGCTTTTTAATAACTTATAATGTCAACACAGGGCAAAGCAATGGTATTTATAAGTTTGTCTTCCACTGGGCATAGCTATAAATAGGCAGGGGACTAGCACTGGGTGCTAGCAAGTTAAAAAAAAAAAATCATGGTGTTAAAGAGCAAAGGAAAAAAAATGCATTAAACTTCAGGCCAGTTAAAGGTACACTTGCTAATGGTGGACTATTAACAGCTCACCCGCGAGAGATGCAGACTCAGAAATATTAAAAAGGCTATATAAATGCACTTTTCCAAGCAATTCCTGAGAAATAGATGCCTTGCAGAATTTTGGAGTCAAATGTGGAAATAAAATCTAAGTGCTGGTGGTCATTTAAAAATCTTTGCCACAGAGAACTGGGATACCTACATGTGGCAAAAGTAGATAGAAAGTTGAAACAAAATTGACTACTCACTTGTAGACTGTGCCTCCATTGCCATGACCAAGAGTGTCTCGATACCGAATGTCTTGTTCATTCATCTCCACAAGAAAGAAAGAAAAACAAAAAGGGTGTCATGCTGTGGATGGAAATGTCAAGGAAAAGCAACTCTGGGCCATAAACAACAAGCAGTCTGGGTCATTTCAAGTTCAGCTGCAAGAACGAGAAGATCAATACAACATTTGCTGTCCAATTTATAAAAGACGATACCAAGGGACAAAGTGATGGAAAGTTTAATGACAATTTGTTTGCCTGGGTCATTTCATTAAAGTTTGATAAAAGGTGTCAAAATGGAATGATATAACATAGCTCAAAAGGGTCAGGTCAGAGATTCCGATAAGAACACAGTCTCCAGTGCTGCATCTAACCAATGCCAAATAGCACTGCACATAACCAAAGTCAAACTTGGGAAGACGGCACACATACAGACACAGACCCAGTAATCTAATTCATGATCTGTAAACAAATCAGCCCCTGAAACCTCCTCAGGTGACCCTATAATTAACATTAAACAAACCGAATAATCTTAATGATTTTCCTAGAGTAGATAAAGCTTTTCTTTGGAAAAGATAAATCAGTATATGGCAACAACTGGGCAGAAACCATATGATGCTGACAGAAAGTGCTAAATCAATGCACTTTAAAATCCACATATAGTTAAATATTATAATGCATAAAGGGAAAACATATAAGCATGTGATTTTTATAAACTAAAGCCATTTTTATAATTTAATATATAAAAGAGCATACACATTTTCATAGTTTCTATAAAACTATTATACTACTCTCATTTGTATAGTGAATAGTATTGATTTTAGTGTCCACAAAATAATGTTTTAGAGTTTTAAAGAACTCCTACATAATTATTTATCAAATGGCTTTAAGACTAGTTAGATAATATTTGATGCATTCAGTAATCTTCCACACACTGGTCCAGTTGCTTAAAAATGAACTGACAACTTTGTTTACTAAGTGGCTTCAATGAAGGTGTTATTTTCCATATAGCTAAAGCTTGGGAAAAGCCATACTAAGCCCTGAAAAAAAAATCAATTTCCAGGGAACTGTACTGCCTTGCATGGACAGAAAATGGATGGAGTTTTTAATTCAGTATCACCTGGAAAAAAAAAAAAGTTTGCCTTCAGACCATTATAGTATAGCTTTAACTATTTTGCTCTACTTTAAACTTCCAACAATTGACTAAAGCAAGGCTTCATTTATCAAGGGAAATATTTTTCTTCTATACGTTTCAGAGGTTGAAGCTTCAGAGCTGTGATAATTAGGAAAACAGTGCAGGTAACAAAAACAGTTTCTTTTCTAAGCCATTTTGCCAATCCTGAATAGAATATTGACAGATTAATGTGCAAAGGCCAATTCCACACCCAATTTAATTGTAGCACAACCTGATTAATGCAATTTGTAATTAGCTAATTATTATATTTAGAGTCAGTGGAGAAATGACAGATAAGTCAGAAAAACTGGCAACTATTTCTCTATTTCAGAGAAGTTCTGTTCTTCACTACCTTTATTATTACTAATACAAAAACAAAACAAAACAAAACATTTTAACCCGTATAAAAGATGTAGCATGGAAAGAAAACCTCATTACTCTGGACCACATGATAAATTTTAAGACAGCATGAAATAAAGCAGCACATAAAGTAACTTGAAACACTAAACTAGCAGAGTTACTATTGGGTTTACTTTGATGGATGGGTATGAAGGATATGTACATAAATAGCAGTTATCTATTGGTGGGTACAAATAGGCTAATTCTTTTAAAACATTTCTCTAGGTAGTTAGTCTAAACAAGACTCAAACAACCTAATTTATCCATTAACTTGCCTAACAAGCTGCACCCTTATCGTGGACTAAAGTAAATTTCTAGGAGATATTTCACAGAAGTCCGAAAATTCTAAATTAGTGCACTGAGATTTAAGGGTAAAGAGAAAGCAGCTATGAAGTACATGTATCAGCTGGGCTCTAGAGGGACACAATCTATGGTCATATCTCCTCCACTTCCACCATTCCATCAGGGCCCTGCATGTAACAGGGCCAGGAGTTTCCTCTTCAGAAAAACACACATATCAAGACATACTTATATTACCCATTCCAACAATACACTGGGGTGGAGCAAGGACTTTGGAGGGGGGCTGGATTTTGTGGCATATTGCTGGAGGAAGAGAAGACAGAGGGCTAAGTATGGCAGTCTGAGCAGCTTCGACCAGTGTAATTCCAACACTGTAGTCTTTTTACTTCTACAATGCTCTAGGTTAAAAAGAGAAGTGGAGCAGCCACAACCAGCATTGGCAGCACTCCCAGCTAAGCAGGAGCAGTAGGCACTGAAAGGGTCAGGAGACAGAGAACGTTGTATGGGAGGATGTGTGTGGGTTGAGGGGTGCACAAATACATACACACTGAGCGCTATGTAATCAGACTCAAGGATGGACATTTGGAATCCCTCAGATAATAAGCAACACTGTGTCTCATGAAGATAAAATGGTTTTGAAGAACAAGTTCCAGAACCATTTTTTTAAAAATTCATTTTTATTGTTAGACTTATTGGGGTGACATCTGTTAGCAAGGATTACATAGGTTTCAGGTATACAATTCTACAGTGCATTGTCAACTTGATGTATAAGTTCACCACCTAATGTGACTTCTCTTTCCATCACCTTATATTTATAGAACCATTTTACTTAAAAAGACAGTATCCTTTTTTTGTTTTGTTTTGAATTAGATATTTTTATTGTTAAATTCATTGGGATGACATTGATTACTAAAAGTTACATAGGTTCCAGGTGTACAATTTTCTTTTAAATTCATTTTTATTGACAGACTTTTGGGGTGACATCTGTTAGCAAGAATTAATGTTTATTTGGGGATGAGTGGGTTAGGGAGGGGAGAAAGGGGAGGGGGTGGGAGAGGAGGGGGGGAAGCTAAATATAAGGTGATGGAAAGAGAAGTCACATTAGGTGGTGAACTTATTATTCAACAAGTTGACAATGCACTGTAGGACTGTATGCCTGAAACCTATGTAAAGACAGTATCCTTTGCCTGGCATATGTACTCACTGATAGATTTTCATTTTTAAAAATACACAATTCTTTTTTTTTATTTGAATTTTCTAATTTTTATATGATATGTAAATAATTCATGCAAAAGAAGTTTTATAAAGAAAACTATTAGAGGTAACCTCCTGAATTGATTACAAAACTTTTAGAATTTCATATCTCTGATCAAAATGTAGTACTTTAATTGATCTCAACTACAATGAAAATCATTAAGGGGATGAACTAACAGAAACATTTTTGCTTTTTTGGTTTAGATAAGCTTATTAATCCAACTTTTCAAAATGAAGCATAGGAAGATTGCTCAATCTGATACAAAATGGGGTTTAAAAGCCAGAGTACAACATGGAATTCTTACAGTTAGGGTCAGGCATCATAAAAATCACAGAATTTTTATAGCATTTTAAGCACATAGCCCAATTCACTCAGGCCACATAACTAACTAGTCAGTGACAACTAGTCAAGGCTAGAACCCAGCCTTTCAGTGTACTCCGCTCAGTGCCAAATATCTCAGCAGGTGGTATCATGTGTACATATGAAGGCACATCTTCTCCACCCACGGTCACCACCCCACAGGAGGAAAGCCATCAACTGAAGGGTACTTACAAGTTAAAAGCAGTTTCATTAGCTATGGTATTTGCTTTTAGAAGAGAATTGTTTTTAAAATTACATAGCTTTTTATATAGAAAAGAGGTGAAATAAAGTTTTTATTCAATAAAGATACCAAAATAAAATTTAAATATAACTCAGTTTCCATATATTTTTATTTTATTTTATTTCCAAAATAAAATAAAAGCAAATAAAAGGCAGAACAACAGATGTGAGGGTGGAAGAAGAAAAAGCCATGAGAATTACAATTACGTGTTAACTGCCAAGATGGCAAATGACCTGGGAGAAATGACTGGCACTGGGCTCTGCTCCTGCTGAAGGAGAGGCAGGGACTGTGAAAGAAATGCAGACACAACAAGCCAGGGCAGAAAGGCTGTGCTTGTGTGGGCAGAGGAGGGTGTCATGTAATTCAGACTTACATACACAGTCTCACTTATGTTTCGGTCATCACATGAGATCTAAGATGAACCGTGATAATGGAAGAGTTTTATATGCTGGCGACAATACAGTTTTTAAAGCTAATTTTACAGGAAAATACCTCTTTTCCTTTCTTCCCTGCCTTTAATTCTAAACACAAAAAGTTCTTTTAAGGCATCTGAAGTTTGCAAAACATCAGCCAAACAGGCAGGAGGATCAGACTTAGCTC
>PVJL010000119.1:102762-235352 GCA_004026885.1 Lyroderma lyra
AAAAAAAAAAAAAAAAAAAAAAAAAAAAAAAAAAAAAAAAAAAAAAAAAAAAAAAAAAAAAAAAAAAAAAAAAAAAAAAAAAAAAAAAAAAAAAAAAAGGAAAGAAAATACTGTCACACAATCTCCTATGAAATCTAAAAAATAAAAAGAGGAAAAACAACTTTAGGTCAATGTCACATATCCTTGGAATAACTGTGCACTTCTTAATTCCTTTAAATTGACCCACTGGGCCATTTGTAATCCGTTTCAAATCAAGGGCCAATGTTAAACAGATGATACCGCACTAAAACTTATGAAGTGGGAAAAACACATCCAGAAAACACATCAGTGGTACTGATTTATGGTTCTAAATAAAACATGCCAAAAATACCTTACAATTATTTTAAGCTGGAAAAAAAGGAATCCTCCATCATAAAGCAGTAACAGAAAAACTGTCTCCATTCCAAAGACTAAACGTTAAACTTTTTAAAAAGTGTTTGATTTAATATAATATTAATAAATGTAATGGGAAAATGAAATGGAATTCAATTATGGATCAGCAAAGAAAATATTCTTTGTTTATTGTCCGCCTGTGTTAAGAAGAATCAGTATCTATCGCTTATAAATCATTAAAATAAAAATGCTCAATTAATCCTTATTTTCTATGTAAAGGTCTGACAGAAACTAGTCCTATCACCAGACCTTTGCTTCACAAATCGAAGCAACAATGGTTTCAGAAAGCAGTCACACTCCATGAGCAGACAATTGGAGAGATTTAGTAAATCCCACTTTATAGAGCAGAGACTAATCGGAAAACACAAGCCAGTCAAATGTTTCTTATGAACTGTTGACACTATATCAATGCTGAATCAATTGGTGGCATTTACTCTGAGTGACAGAAAAGAAATAAATATTTATATCACATAACCTATATCAATGAACCCAGGCAGAAAGCTATTTCTAACCTGTCAATATTTGATTATCTTGAAGAATCATGTCCCTTTCTTTTAATGATTAATATGAATTCCTTATTAAATCTAAGTGGAGGCTAGTGGAAAGGCAAATCATTATTAATGCTTGAGAGCATAAACCACCAAAATAAAAAACCATGCTCAAGTGTTAAAGTATCGTTAAATGTGACTTACATCTTCCATATCAAGTGGTGTCAGTGTTCAACCCAGGAATTTATTGACGTCCACAACTGAGCACATTACCTCATTGCAATGCAATTTCACTCTTTAGTTACTCTATAGCACCAAGGAATTGAGGAATTAGTAGAAGAAAGTATTTTAAAGACTTCCAAAGGTGGAGGTTTTTTTATTTTTTTTTTTTGAATGAATGTAAATATAAAAAAGGCTAATCCTTAACAGAAAGAATAGGCCATCCTGTTTAATGTGGGGTTATTACATTCCCAAGGGAAAGCAATAAACAACTTTAAGTGTCAAAAACCATTGCCATGACAATCTTCCACCACAGAGACTTTCATAACTGAGACCACTAAGATATTTATGGTACTAGGTTTGTTGTCAAAACGTTAGAAACACTTCAGAATATTTACTTTTGCAGTAGAAATAAACTGTTTCTCATTTTTGAAGGAGGAAACTATGACAGGTTATTTTCCATTGCCTAGATTGAACAAATGTATTTAAAGCTTCTCTATTTATGTCCATTTTGAAATATATTTTCCAGCTGAAGAATACAAGTGACCCATATATAAATTACAATTAGTGACTAGATGTTGAAGATATATAAATATCCTAGGCTCGATATTTCTGCTTGTAGTCAGGTTTTGCTTCATACTGGTTCTGAACACATACAAGTAACTAGAGGGACATACATGTGGAGCTCAATCTAAACAAAACTTTGGCTGCTTAAAGTTAAAAGTAGTAGATAAATATGATCTAAAATTCTGAGACCATCAACATTCTACATATAACATCAGATTCTCCTTAGCTGTATATACAATGTTTAAGGACCGGAATTCACATATTCTGGATGAAAATTCGATGTCAGAATCAGATCAACTTAATTTTTCTAACTGTATTCAAAGGATTGTGTGCTAAATAAATAAGCCTTCCATAAACACTACCCTATAGTCACTGTTTTAAGGCACGCATATCTATTAGGCCACAAAGTTACAGGTGATATTAAAGGACAAGCGTGAGGACCCAGCTTTGTCTTCTTGACATGCTCTACTACAAGTACTTGATTCATGCAATGCCAATGAGGCTTGGAGAGGTCAGCGTGTGAAGGCCCTGAATAAGCATCTGAGATAATTAAGATTTCAGCCTTGGAAACATGGACGGGAAGTGAACAGCAGTTAAGAAAATCAATAAGAGTCTTTTATTTGCAGTGACACAGATGTCTCAGTCAATAGAGCCTAATAGGCAGGCTTAATCGCAATGGACAGGCGCCTGCCTCCAAGGCTATCAAAGGGCTTCCTCTATAACAAACATTAAAACGCATTTATGTTGTTATTGAAGAATCGAGGACCCTGTAGGTAGCTTAATTTACCAGTGTATGTTTAAGATCACTATACTATTTCAGATGTGCCCATTTACTTGAATCAAAATTAGTGAGAAATAACTGGCCTGCAGGCCTGTTTGTCCCTCACTGGCTGGGAGAGGTCATGCAGCTTTACTTGGCCGGTCTGCTAGGCAAACCAGGACTCTGAAAGCCCAGGAATTTTAAATGCCAAAGATCCGCTGTTACTGTTCCCCTGAAAAGCCAGCGTTAGTTTCAGGACAAAAGAATGTGCTAAGGTGAGCAAGTAACAGTTTAGGTGCTTTTTTTCTTCCCCAAAGATAATGAAAGAAACATTCACCTCAGGATACAGGGACATTTCGACAACCCGTGGGTTGACACACTTGTTCAGTACTGATTAACTTTTTTTAAACTGAGATGGCAGCAGGGTGTGTGCATGGTACTTCAATCTGCTGGGAGTGAAACCCATTAGCACAGTTTGAAAAACGTGCTGTAAATTGTTCTGCCAATCAAATTAAGCCATGTAATTCATTTATGACAAGAAGACATTCACAGACTCTTTATCTGCTTATTAAGTTTATGGATACAAAAACCAGACAGTAATAAGTTACTACCTGAAAATAGCAATATGTAATGACACCTACCTGGCCATTGGCCAGTATTTTTTTCAGTTCAGCAGAAGACTTCTTCAAGCTGAAAAGGGAAGACATAATTTTTAATGACAAGATCAATACCTTTGAAAACTCCAGGCTAAAAATACATCTTCATTTTAGGTATGGACATGGACTGCATTCTTTCCATCCTTCTCCTGCATAGTATTTTTTAAAAAGTAACTGGCCAAATGGCAAAGGTATGCATAAAGGGACTAAAACCCCATTAGTAATTTAAAGCAATAAAGAAGCCAATACTCAAAATTAAGCTAGACTACTGTATGGACTACTTCAGTGGCATATTTTGGCCATTAGTTCTGCTGCCTTTGAGTAGCCTTTCAGTGGTTATTTTATGTGGATTCTCCATCTACTGAGTACAAAATACTTAACAATGCACTATTAGAATGTTCATAGCAAACAAAGAGTACAAAGTTTCCAAAGATAAAAAGGGTATAAAGCTGATCTTTTACTATAGTTAAGAGTTACAATTCAGCTTCCTGGGAAGCAGATGTGTAGTAGAAATTAATCCTGGTGCTCACTAGCTGTGTGCTCTGGGACAAGTTACTTATCATATTCTCTGAACCTCAATTCCCTCTTTCTATAAAATGTGGAAAATACCGACTTTATAAGGCAAGCAAGAAAATTAAATATTACAAAAAGTCCTAGCTTTTTATAGGGTTACTATGTGTTCTGCACACAGTAGGTATTTGGTGCATACAACAGTACCTCTTCCCATCAATGTTCTAATTTGAAATCTAAAGCTTGTTACTCTATTCTTTATCTATCTACTCTGATCCTCTACCTATCTACCAAATTAACTCTCTTCCCTATGTTAGTCATCTGTGTAGATAGATGTCTTTCATTCCATCACAACCTCCCCCAAGATTGGAAGCTCCCTGAGAACACAGACCACACCTTACCTACCTATACATTCCATTTGCTTCCCCATCCTTCATCCTAGCCCAGTGCCTTGGCATGTGCTAAGTGTTTTATAAATTGTGGCCGTTATTCTGGTTATTGTATGGTGGCCATACACACACACTTTAACAGGTTATATTTGAGAAAATCTCAGACTTCAAGTTTGTCCACACTCACCATTCTAAGTTATATTGTTTATTCTAAATACTTAAACTTCTGCTATGGCCAAGTGCAGACTATGGAGCCTTAGCCTCTACTTTCCCCAGATTTTGTAAGACATGCCCTCAACGAAGGATTCTAAACTTTAAGAATGCCTTTCCAAGTCTAAGAATTCATGCACTTTAGTGGCAGTTAAGAATTTTGTATTCGTAGAATGAGACTAAACTGAAATATATACCAAAAAATAAACTGCTTAGAATCAGTCCAGTTAAAAAAAATAATAGCAGCTACCATTCACTGAGTAATGACCATGTTTGAGACACTGCTAAATGCTATTACTTATTATACTGATTTAATACTCACATAGTTATTCCTAATTTATAAAGGAAACTAAGGTATAGACCTTGTTCAAAGTCTATTTCTCTTAACATAAATACACTTTATTTTTTTCCCTGAGAAACATTTAGATTCTTTTATTGCCATAGATGATGCCCAATTTAATAGTTGCAATTATTATAAAAACAAAAATAACCAAACAATGACCAGGCAATGTTTCTCCACAGACAGTCTAGTACATCATACAACTTAAAATAGTAACATTGTGATTCACTGCATTTACAAAACACCTTTCATCCAAGAAACAAAACGTGACTCTTTAAGACAGCTTCATCAATCTTCCTAATTTTATAGAAAGAGAAAGCCAAGGTGTTTAGGAAAGGCCTTGCTTTGCCAGTGGGCCTTGTAATTATGGCCTAGGAACACTATGAGGATTATTAGTAAGCTCAGTGTAATAAACAGCAAGCCACCTAAGGCAAAGACCAACTCACGCCTTGAGAGTAACAGAAGATAAAGCTAATTTTATTCATTATGCCAATTTCTTGATACCAACTTGGTCTAGCAAAAAATGTATCTCTATATATTTTGGCATTTTCCTTGTGCACCCGTTTCCTCAGTATTTTGTTTGTCTGCATGGCCACAGTGACTTCAGCTGTCCAGAAGTCACTTTTAAAGCCTTTTTAAAATTCAAATGTGACACAAGTTTTTAAAGCCTTTTTAAAATTCAAATGTGACACAAGTGCAACCTGGGTACGACACTATTAAGAGGGACACTGAGACATCCAAAGAATAATAAAAGGGTGAGAGGAGTAGAAATGATGTTATATCAGAAAAGCTGAATGAGTTGGGTGAACTTAATCCAGATACGAGACTTAAAGGAGCTATAAATTAGTTAGTTCATTCATTCATTTGTGCATTACTGTCTCCTATGTGCCAAGCACCGTGCTAGGAACTGGAAATTCAACAATGAATTTGCTATAGTCACTGTCCGCAAAGAGCAGAGAATCTACTGAGGACAGAGAATTTTATAATACAACATACTACCTGCTGCAGTAAGGCTAGCACAGGAGGGTTATGGGAATTCACAGAAGGGGAACCTGGTGTAGGTTGGGAACTACCTAATAACCAGGGATGGTTTTTCAAAGAAGATAACAGCTTTGCTCCTCAAAGATGACCAAGGTCAGCCAGAGTGAAGGCAGAAGAGGGGGTTAAAAGAAGAGGAAAGCAGCAAAGATGCAGCAGCAGATGTGAAAGGTCCAGTAGTGAAAGGCAATGTGATTCATTAATGGCACCACACATTCATGAGCAGATCTGGCATGTCAGGAAGGAAGGGGTGGAGTGGCAGGCCAGGGGCCTGAAGTGGACAGCGGTCCCAGAGGTGAAAGGCCATTGCTCACCACACACTTCGCCCTAAAGGTTGTGAGAAGCAGTAAAAGGGGAATGATGGGCTCAGAACTCAACGTTAGCAAGATCGCTCTGAGTGTAGTGTGGAAGAGAGACTGCGATAGGGCAAGACTGGAGGAAGGAAACTGTAAGGAGGCTGTAGCAGTAATCCAGAGCTTCAGCGACCTCTGCATCAATAGGGGTGCTGGAAAGCAGACAGACTCCGAAGTGATTCAGCAGGCAGACCCTACAAATGGAGGGGCTGACAGGATGTGCAGCTGAGGGAGGCCCAGGAACCAGGGTAGGATGACTGGCCAGTCATCTGGAGTAAGCAACTGGGTGGATATAGGAGAATTAACAGACAGGAAATCTAAAAGTAGTATATTTGGAGGGAAGATGGTAAGAAGAGAGAACAGCCTGGTTGGCTAAACCAAATCTTTATGAACAGGTGCTAAAGGGAGGCAAATCTCAGCTCATGAAAAAGAACTAAAGTTGAGCTACATGAAAACAGAAGGGGTTGCCTCAGCCAATCAAGTGCATTCCTGCCAGAGAGATGTTCAGGGAGAGCAGGGATGGCCATCTGGCAAAGGAGTCAGGAACCAAGCATCTAAGGAGAGCAGGATTACATTAGTGCTACTCCTTCTCATTCTCCACCCCATAGGGAAGTCTTTTATAAACAGAGCTGGCCATGGCACTCTCCTGCACAAAGTCATCTAACGGCTTACCAATACACCGAGGGGAAAATTCAAACTGAAGGCCCTGCACGATCTGGCTTCTGGCTTCCCCCTTTTCTCCTCTCTCTCCTATTACTCTCCTCCCCTCTCTATACCTTCTCCCAACTCAGCTCCCCTCCCTGTGCTCCAGTCAACTGGCTACTTACAAATAATGCTGAGCTCCTTTTCCACCCCAGGGCCTTCACATGTGCTCCCCTCACCCTCTGAAATGCCCTTCTCTGGTCCTTCTCCTCCTTCAGGCCTATACAGAATGTCACTTTCCCCCAGTCTTGCCTGAACACCCAGTTTAAATCTAAACATATTCCAGCCTAGTGTGCTCTCTCTTCAAAACCTGCTTATTTCCTTCATAACACTAATTAAAAGTATAATTACTTGTATATTTGGGGTTTTCTTTGTTTGTTTTTGTCCATGTGCCTTTTTGTTAGCAAGCTCCAAAGGACACTGTATTCCTAGTGCATAGGACAGCATCTAATGAATAGGAGGCACTCAATAATACTTTTGATCAGTAATCAACATGGGGCACAGAACACGGCCAGCCAGGGTAGCATATTAAAATCACCTGTAGGACTTTTTCAAATTGCATTGTTCCCATAATGGAAATCACTACTGGAACAAACCACTGTTACTATTTGGGAGACTGTCACAGCCTAAGGGCAGATGCTGCAACAAAAGGCTGAGAACGAGTAGATCAGAAAGTCCCTGTCTGTAACTGTAACATTTCAGTCAAGCTAATTCACTCACGTTGTTAAAACTAAATCTGAAAGAAATGAAAAGATATTCTCCTTCTCTTTTTCAATTCTATTTTCTTTTTTTTTTTTTTTTTTTTTTTTTTTTTTTTTTTTTTTTTTTTTTTTTTTTTTTTTTTTTTTTTTTTGCTTTTTGGTATGTGGGCAGCTCCCTGACTGGGAATCGAACCCAGGCCGCAGCGCTGACAGCACCAGCGCCGAAGCCCCACGCCGCTACACCATCAGGGAACTCCTCTATTTTCTTTTTATACCATGATAAGATTTTACTGAAAACACCAGGGGAAGTCCTGGTTTTCCTCAAGACTTAAGGTCAATCTGTTCTGAACAACATCTTTTCTAGAAGCAGTGGTTCTAATCAAATGCCCTGACCTCTTTGAGCTGAGTGTAACAAGTGATCCTCAGTCCCTGTGCCTCCACTCAGTTTGGCCATGGCTCACATGCCCAATGAGCAGGAAGAGAGAAGCTATGATAAGCACTGCCTAGCACAGCCAAGTCCTTGGATGAGAACTAAAAGACCTACTCCTCCTGACCCTAAGACAGATGATCCACTGGTGAATAACCAGGATATGTTTTAAGACAGAATGAATGTGTTCATATCAGGAAAGATGGTGAACAGATTATACTGACACTGTAATAGAGCAATCAAAGAAGTGACT
Source organism: Lyroderma lyra (assembly GCA_004026885.1). NCBI lineage: Eukaryota > Metazoa > Chordata > Mammalia > Chiroptera > Megadermatidae > Lyroderma > Lyroderma lyra. Next base: position 110,808 of record PVJL010000119.1, read on the forward strand.
TTTAGGGAGGGGATGGGAGAGTAGAGAGAGAGTCAGAAGGAGAGACTTTAAATTATCTACAGTAAAGCCCTCAGGCAAAAGAGTGAAGACTGGGGTTAAGAGGGGATGAAGAGGTATGGAAGGGAATGCAGAAGCCTAAACTACATTTCAGCTGATAAAGCAAATACAAGCACAGCCCTAAACCCAGAAAAAAACAGGAACAGAATGGAAGGGTTTTCTGGTTTGACATTGGCTTTTCAGTCACCAGTGTGAACATATACATGCAGAGCAATCACCTTCACAGAGTCATCTTCAAGTGCAGGCTATACCTCATTTTATTGAACTCTGCTTTATTGCACTTCACAGATACTGTGGTTTTTTACAAACTTAAGATTTGTGGCAACCCTGTGTCAAGCAAGTCTATTGGCCTTATTTTTCCAACAGCATTTGCTCACTTGGTGTCTCTGTGTCACATTTTGGTAATTCCTGCAATATTTCAAACCTCTTCATTATTATTGTATTTGTTATGGTGAGCTGTGATCAGTAATCTTTTATGTTACTACCGTAATTGTTTGGGGCACCATGAACTGTGCCCATGTAAGACAGCAAAACTTAACCAATATTGTGTGTGTTCTGACTGCTCCACTGACCAGCCATTCCTGTCTCTCTCCCTCTTCTCCAGCCTCCCTATTCCCTGACACACAACAATAATGAAGTTAGACCAATTAAAAACCCTACAAGTATTCAAGAGATAGCTAGAGAGAAGTCAATGCCTGGCTTCAAAACTTCAAAGGACAGGCTGACTCTCTTGTTAGAGGCTAATGCAGCTGGGGACTTTAAATTGAAGCCAGTTCTCCTCACTTACCATTCCGAAAATCCTACTCTGCCTCTGCTCTATAAATGGAACAACAAAGCCTGAATGATAGCACATCTATATACAACATGGTTTACTGAGTATTTTAAGCCTACTTTTGAGACCTACTACTCAGAAAATAAGATTTCTTTCCAACTACTACTGCTCACTGACAATGTGCCTGGTGACCCACGAGCTCTGATAAAGATGTACAATGAGATTAATGTTGTTGTCATGTCTGTTACCTCAACATCTACTCTGTAGCTTATGGATCAAAACTAATTTTGACTTTCAAGTCTTATTATATAAGAAATACATTTCGTAAGGTTACAGTTGCCAAAGATGGTGATTCCTTTGATGGATATGGGCAAAATAAATTAAAAACCTTCTGGAAAGAATTCACTATTCTAGATGCCATTAAGAACATTCATGATTCATGGGAAAAGGTCAAATATCAACATTAATATGAGTTTGGAAGAAGTTAAATCCAACCCTCATGAGTAACTTTCAGGGGTTCAGTGGAGGAGGTAATTGCAGATGCGGTGGAAATAGCAAGAGAACCAGAATTAGAAGTGGAGTCTGAAGATGTGACTGAATTGCTGCAATTTCATGATAAAACTTAAATGGACGAGGAGTTGCTTCTTACAGGTGAGCAAAGGAAGTGGTTTCTTGAGATGGAATCAACTTCTGGTGAAGATGATATGAAAACTGTTGAAATGACAACAAAGGATTTAGAATATTACATAAACTTAACTGATAAAGCAGTGGCAAGGTTTGAGAGGACTGACTCCAATTTTGAAATAAGATTTACAGTGAGTAAAATGCTACCAAACAGCATCACATGCTACAAAGAAATCATTCATGAGAAGAGTCAATTGATGCAGCAAACTTCATTGTTGTCTTATTTTAAGAAATTGCCACTGTCACTCCAAAGTTTTGCGCCCTCCACACCCTGATCAATTAGCAGCCATCAACATGGAGGCAAGACCCTCCACCAGCAAAATAGATTATGACTTGCTGATGGTTCGCATTTTTTTAGCAATAAAATATTTTTAATTAAGGTTAAGTACTTTTTTTAGACATAATACTATTGCACACTTAATAGACTACAGTATAGTATGAACATAACTTTACATGCACTGGAAAACCAAAAAATTTGTGTGACTTGCTTTATTGCAATATTTGCTTTATTGTGTGGTGGTCTAGAACTGAACCTACAATATCTCCGCTGTATGCATGCACAGTAACAAGCATGATGTTTACTAACTGAATAACTGAATGTATAACCATGATAATCTAGAATTCTATTAGCTTAAGCAAGTTGTTCCTTCTACTTGAGCACCTTGAGTGTCTGGGAGTTAAGTTCTCAAGCCTGTCAGTAAAACACTCTGAAAAGGTTTAAGTATCTAGTATTCATACCAGTGTGTGGTCATGTTAGCATGAATTAATAAAAATTATCTTCCTTCTATAATAGCTTCAATCTCTTGTGAAGCCAAAGACACAAAAATGAGCAATATTGCTGGTCAATTTAAATTTTACCACTTTACTCTTGCCCTGTGTCTTTCTGGTCAAGATGTCAGCAGATGAACAAGCACAAAAAAAATAATAAGCACTAAATAAGTAACTTACAAACCAGATCATCAAGGCACGAAACAATCAAAGGCACTGAATTTTCTGTATAATTTGGAGACTGAAGAAAAACCACTACACAGACCAAAATTAATACTTTAACATGTCAAATTTCATCTTTCTCTTTGAGGTCCTTTCTCATCAGTCAATACGTAGCTAGGTTACCTAACTGGTCAAATTTCTCCTTAGCCACATACACATTTTGTTGGTCTTATAGAAAGGAAGTGTCATCCCACATGCCTCTTCCCCACCCCAACTCTGTAGATAATCATGCTATGGACACACTTTGCTCTCACCTATTGCTTGGAAGTGAATCCGAGACTGCTGGGCTGCTATGTTGAGAAGGTCCGGCCCGGGTATTCACCTAAAAATAAGGAAAGAATCTTCATCAGTCTTGTGTTCTGAGGATACCGTTCTAATTAACCTATAATTTGCCACAAATTTCTCATTTCACTATGAAGGTTAATTAGTTTGTTGTTAGACCCAAGGTTGGAGTCTATTCAGTATATAGGTTATAGAACTATACAACCTGTATATTACATAACACCATTTCTGTCATTATTCAAATACTTAAAAGCAGTGCTGAGAACAAGGAGATGAATAGAAGAAAATTTCTATTCATTGTCTAGAATTGAATTCCATTCTAGAGAAAAATTTTAATTCACTGTTTTGCTCTGCTGCATATATAAAAATGGTGTGTTCCAAAACTATTTTAGAAATACGCTAAGGGCTTAGTGGTAAACCTCAAGTTGTCATATCCTTCCAGCTCTAAAACCAAGCAGAACACTACAGAATGTTCCTGATTCAATGAAAAATGAGGTCCAAGTAATTAATTATGAAATGCTTGAATCTAATATAATAGCTTTTCTTTCAAATGTAAAGCCTTAAGCAGAAATCTAGAATTCAAAATGCAAAGAACAATAAAAAGACATTAAATAGATATATGTTTCTACTATAAATATGTCAAAAGAATAGGGGGGTATTCTGTGTGCAATATGCTTATGTGCTTAATTAATCACTGAAATGAAGTCTATATTTTCACTCAAATAAATCTTTATGGAGACCAGTACCCAGGATCATCCTGAAGAAACGAACCAACAAAACAATTCCAAATAACAAAAAATACAGCACCAAAACCTCTGTACCCAAATATATACATATATTGGGGCAAATGTTACAGATAAATCCCCTTCCACTTCCCATTTTTTAAAAAGAAAAAAAAAAAAGATCGCTTGTCAGAGCTTGAGAAAGTGCAGTTTTATTTGACATTTCAATAAGTGGAACACAGCGTTACAAATCCATCTAACTTTACTGAAACAATTATTGAAATTCGTACCTTCAGGCCATGTATGTTCCGTTCCCCAGGAGGCTTGCAGGCTGAAACAGTAATTGACTAAATTGTAGAACACATCAGGGCCATTTACAAATTTGCTCAAAATGAATCGTTTAAAAAGAAATGAGGGTGACACCAAAATTAGCAGAGAGAAATGATTGAAAAGTGGCTCCCAAGACCCAAAGTGGGAATTATGAACCAGGGTTTTTAACTTGCAGGAGTGAGCATTTATAAATGCAAAGAGCTTTCTGACACCACTTCACATAAATTCCAATTTCTGCTTAAAACATATAAAAATCAAGTTAAATAAACTAAAATTATTAGAGTCCTTTCATAATTCAAATTTCTGCAATCTTTTCTCATTCTATCACGTTGTATATCTGCTATCACTTAAACTACTTTGAAAATAGCTACATTTGGGGGGTATTGGGGGGATGAAAGAAGGATCTTTTAATGCCAAAAACACTGTTAAAGATTCTAGGATGAACATTCAAGTTTGAATAGTACTAGTTTGCACAGCAATAAGCAGTCAGATTTATTGAAATACAGACATATAACTAATTTTATTACATTTCTTACAAATCTTAACATATTATAAGTCTAAAGATAAAGCATTATCAGGAAAAATAATATTAATTTCCTGACACCATCATGAGTTAGAGATTAGTATTTTTCCAATACAGCAAGTGTTTCTTTATCAAATGTTAAAAATACAAAAGCTTCCTGCCCATGTTATAGGCTGCTTTCATCTGAAAACTATAGCACCCTACATATTTTATGTTAAGGGGCTGTCAATTTTGATTGATTGTTTGGGGAGGGATGAATTTGAATTTTTTTTTGCTCCTTTCTTAGATGTACATGTATTTTTCCTGTTTCTGACAAGAAACAGAGCTGTTTAATAATAAGAAGACATGAGTAATAATTACAAAACACATCAGTTGTTTTAATTTTGTGTATCTTTCAAGTATATCCAAATTTATTATGTTATTTTCCTAGAAAATATATTTAAACTGTAACGAAGGATTTTTATATGTTTTTCTGAAATACAGTAAGACTTCAAATCAGTCCTTAAAAATGAAAATTAACTTTTTGAACAAAACAACAGTCACATACACTTGATGCCTGGTCCTTGAGGGACCATTAATATTTCCTAAGACAACATTTCAGAGTATTTCCACTGACATACCCAGTGCATTCAAAAACTTCATTTAATAAGAAAGTGGCTACAAAGGAATTAGAGACCATATCAACTCTTATCTCTTACCTTAACATCTGTGTCATTCCTTAATTGGCTTCTCAAACATTTATGACTGAAAAACTAAACAGTATTCAAAAAACCTAGTAATCTCATCTTTCCTCAAATTATGAAGTCAGAAGTTACAATAAAGCCAGTAAATTTTCATAATTATTAACATTTAACACATCTTTTAACAACAGAGAGGACTTTGCCATGAGCTGAGAGTTACCATCCATCCAAGGCAATTGTCCTACTTGGAATGAGAACATCTGATGTTAGAACAGAATAGTTTTCTTCTCTCTTTCTCATTTGTTAAGTCCAGAGATTCTTTTTAACATGGGGCCTGACCACAGAATCTAAGATCTGAGAACCTCTAACCAACTAGGCAGACCTTGTTAATATACCCACTGTATCTATATACTAGTTGCACAAGTTTGCATAATCTCACTTCCCTATATATGATGTAGATAAGTAAGAAAAAAGCAAAAGACTACAAAAACTACAAAGAGTTGTATAATAGCATGCAAAAAAATACTATGGAGCTAAGGAGATTGTGTCTCATAGTTGAAAAAATTTAAATTTGGCTTGGAAGAACTTTATTTAATAATTTACTGGAGCCTAATAGGTTCTATGCTAGAACTCAATCTGACACATTTCATTTATTTTCTTCTAAAGTATCTTCTCCCAACATTATACCCTTCTCCATACTCACAGCAGCCCCTCCAAACTACCCCCATGCACACCCCACTAATATTTTAACTTACATGCCCCTTTACTTTAAGCAAATTATAATTTAAACAAAATTCTTACTCAAATATTAACCACTTATAAGTTGTGTGACTCTAAAGTTACTTAATCTCTCTGAACCTCAATATTCTCATCTATACAATGAAAGGAATAATACCTAGTAGGCAAAACTATTGGGAGAATTAGAAATGATGACATTTAAAGCAGTATTAATGCCTGAACAGAGCAGACGCCTAAAAGTGATTGCTATTATCATGGAAGGGGGCACAATGGTATGGTTAGTAAGTCTACAGGGACTGTTCACAAAATAAACAACCAAAACTTGAAAGGATTTTTGATGAAAAGAGGTAGAAAAATAAAGGCCCACAGTATCAGAACTATAATTTTCTAGGATACTAGATTAGGATTTGCTACAACAACAGAGCTATAATGTCATTAAGTAGACAAGTAATTAATGAAAATTTCTAGCTGGTGAATATTCCTTGTGAAGAAACAATCTGCTTCTTTGCTCTTGGTCTAATATACAGAAATAGCAACATTTCTTTTTCTTTTTATAGTCTTCAGGTGCAACAGAATTGGATTAATCATAATCCTTATTCAGATACACTAGTAATGGCCCAATTTTATTTACTTAATTAACTCTTTAATTATTATTAACGATGTACTAAGCACTCCCAATCCCAATGCCTACATTACTCTTGAACCCAGATCTTCTCATGAGCTGCCTTTGGAGACCCTATCAGTGCAGATAAGAGTTTACTGGTTAAGTGAGCCATTCAAACTTCAGTCATAGGTAATGAAAGTCTAGAATGTTTAATTGGAAAATTCACACCACAATTATTTGTATAGTATCAGTTAACAAAGGTAAGTTTAACTTTTAATTATTTTAATTAAGTTATTTCTAGAAGAGTTACTTAGAGAATTTCCTTGTCTGTTTCATCAGCTAGAAAACGTGGATTCCAAGTGGAACAATGAATAATGGGTGAAAGACTTAACGGTTTATATCATTAAATAATTCTTTTCCTCCATTATTCTAATTGTGTGGGAATGTTTATATATAACTGAATAACTGTATCTGATATAAGGCTAGTAGTGCCAAACCTAAAAAGGGAAAAAGCAAATTATTTGACCAGCTGATTCACTAAGATTTATACTCATCACATTATATTTTTGGGAGACTTAACAATTAAATTCCCATATATGAGGACTTCCGATTATTTAGAAAATGCCACCCCAAAAAACCAAGCACCCAACATCGTACCAAAATTTCTCTCCTAAAACCCCTTGGTAAACCTTAGCTTCTGTACTAGCTGAAAGCTTTCTCCTCAACAGCAACTTTGGCTACCATCATGAGCCACAATTTATAAACATCCAAAATTAAAGTCATTCATTTGCCTTGGTTTAGAAACCATGTGGACCCCCAAAGAGTTCTTTAAGCAAATGTAAGTATGTACTTCCAAAACAAAAAACAATCTAGTTAGTTTAATTTACTCTAGTAAATTAGATATTTTATCTGCTATAACTATAATACAGCCTGCAATCCCCACGATAATGAATACTTCTATTTTTTCAAATTAAGAGCTAAACATCATGTTATGTGCATTTAAACCTTTGGAAAACATAACTGTTGATGAAACAGTTTACTGAAATAATCATTGTTGATTAGAATTTGTTCAACATTACCTCTTGGAAATATCTGCAGAGGCTCTATTAACTGTCCATTTACTTGCTGCTCCATTACTGTGGAATAATACTGCAAAGAGATTACAGAAAGAGATTACTCAGTAATGTATGTACACTGGAACAGACACTTATGGGTTGCTTAATTCATAGTACTTTTGTAAATTGCTGGCATATATACATCAGCCCCGAGAATACTATTTTCCCTACTTGCACATTAAAATAACATAGTGACTACTCAGGATTGAAAGTCCAGTATAGTGTTATCCTCTATACTATCATTTATCTTTAAAAGTAAAACTGTTGATTAAGACTTAAATTAATATGTGATCTGTAGAAATATTCTGAAAATGATTATGTATTAAAAACAACACAAAATATTTTAGTGGAAATTTCTCAAACGGCCTTCTGTTCTTTTCCCCTAGATTTTGCAAAGCAAAATGAAGATGCCTCACATTTAGCTTGGACCTCTGTGCCAGTTAGTTAATCAAACATTATTCCTATTTGTGTAGAAAATGCAGATAATGGAAATCTAAATCATAGAGACTATGTAATGAACAAGCAAGGTATGATTCATCCAAAGATGTCAGGATTAGCAGGAGAAAAAGGCAGCCCAGTTTCAAGCAAACATACGTTTTATGCTCTAGTATCATAAACACTTTCATATAGATAAAAATTCTGGACACAAAAATAAAGTTCCAAGTAAAAAAGCTTACACACTCCTTCAGAAACACAAATTCATTCAATAGGTTGTATTACGGTGTGACTTCCTTTTTCCTTAACACGCTAACTGAGGAAGTGATGTGCCTGTGTCCACCTAACTTGGATATGGATTCTATGGCCTCACTTCCTTAACACTTAACAATCAGGTAATGTTCTCAGTGACAAAATATCAACAGTGAAAACTACTGATTCTATGTTTTATGGGGTTGGAACAGAACAGAACTCCCCCTTAATCTTTGCTGTTTCTACATTAAAAACACACACATGTTATTCAACTAACACATTTTCAGGAAATTCTTTCTTGATAATCATGATTTGCTGACATTCTTCAGAAGTTTCTTTTTAGAAGATGTGGACATATATCTTCTTGTTTTTATGAACATTAAAATTATTACAAGATCCAGTTTTTTTCCCCTTAGAAATAAAAGGAGCTTAATCTACTTAATCTTGGGAATCACAGGTTAATAAATCTTAGGCTCTTGGCCCCAAAAACAAAGTGAAGGTGGATTTTTGATACCTATGGACTGATATAAATGTACCCTGCTCTCCAAGGGCTTTCACCCTGTATGTATGTAAAAACTCATATACATACAGCATAAACACGTGTGACACATTCTCTGCAATACATACTAAGGTGAATGTCTTTCAGGAGACTATATTCCTTAAAACCACAGAAATATAGTGCTTGCCATTACTCAAACAGTGATGACAAGTAAATGAAATATCAATCATGTAGGCTGTCAACCTTTTGGGACAGCAATAACTGTTAACAAGTAGTCTGGAAAAATTGTCCGAAAATGACTTGTCCTCGGCACACAAGTATTTGAGGTTTCCATGGAAAATTAAGACGCCAGTGGCTATTTGGAACATTGCTCAGGTATTCTTTTTAATGGGAAATTTGCCGGTTATTGATCCACAGCATGTACCCCCTTGCTTCTGGAAGGCTGCAAGCAACTTTCCAATCAGTGGCTGTCAAAAAAATTACTGCCTTTTTACACTGATACAAGACAACAACAGTGGTGGTGTTCTCCTATAGTTAATGTTTTTCTTTAATTAACTGCTATGTACAATAGGTAATTTCAGTTACTACTTCACCACGGTCCTAGAAATCAAAACAAATAAAATATCCTTATGCTTTATCTAAGAAATTAATTATAGAGTTGTCTGAAACTGGTGCTTGGGGTCAAGTTTAAAAACAAATAACCTCAAATGTAAAAGGGTCAGAACAGGTGCAATGCATTTTTTCCTACTATAAAACCTTGCATGCATGAAATTGACCTGTTTTCCAACTTTATTTATTTACCTCACAAAATAAATATATAAAAATGGTTTCCCTTTCATTTCAGATCTGTGCCAAATCAAGTGATAAACTATATATACTTTTATAATCACTGTAAGGATTTTTTTAGCAATCTACAAACATCTCTTTGTACTATGATTAACACAGTCACAGTACTGATATTAAGTATGCCCGTTGTCAGTTTCTCTAAAGCAAGTATAATAGTTAGAATTTGGTTTTTGTTTTGTATTATACAACTCTTCCAAACCCAGGGAACATTTTCCCCTGCTGAAATACTGGGCTTGATCTGTGTTTATATTAACAGGGAAGCTGTGTTCTACCCAGCAAAGTAATTCACCATCAAGGATAAACTATACAGGGAGGTAATTAAACCCACAGTGCGGGCCCACTCCTGGCAACTGACTTTTGAGGAACACACCCGGCGAGGATCAGGGGGGCTGCCAAGAAGGCTCCAGGCCCAGGAGCTCAGGGACAAGGATAAAAGGCAGGGCCAACCAGTCTCTCCTGGCACACAGCAGTGCTCACCAGCCACAAGCCCTGTGCTGCAGAGTGAGATGAGCGAGGCACTTGGAGGAGTTAAAGGACTCAGAGGTCTCAGTGCTGGACAGCTCCTGGCACAGCACCGCAAGTGAGGAAACACTGTACCTCAGTTTACTCATCTATAAAATGAAGACAGTATCTACCCATAGGATTAATGAGAGACTCAAATGAGAAAATAAAAGACAGCAATTAATAAGCTGCAAAGCAAGTTGTTTTTAGATTGTGATTCTAAGTATGTTTACATAGTTTCCCTTTAAAGGGATTCTTTTCCATTTTGTTCCAAATTGTGATAAAATAAAAAAACAATGATAAAGACAAGACTTCTACTAGATAAAAACAAAATAAATAAATAAATAAACAACCAAATAAACAAAAGCCCAAATCTTTTACACCAAGATACTTACCAGGGTTTGGACAGAAACGTAATAGTGACCATTATAACATTAATGGAGCCATAAATTGAAGTTATCCAAATAACTTCCTGAATTTAAGCTCCATTGTCCTATTCTGGCTTCCGCTACCTCTAACACAAAGCCCTGCACATAGCAGGTGTTAGATAAACATGTACTAATTGAAATGGAATCCAATCCTGATTCTGCCACTTACTAATTTATGTAGCGTTAAGAAAGTCAAATTTAACCTCAATGACCCTTAGTTTCCGCTGGATAAGAGTAAAAAGATCTACTATATTACACAGGGTTACTGTGCAACTCAAAATTCAACTGCAGCAATAAAATTAGTGAAGGCATTTTGTAAACTGTAATGCATTATTAGTAGTTGAAAAATTAAAAACTGAATCTTCTAATATTGAGACAATATTAAGCATAGTACTTTCTGAGTAGAAGTGGTCCAGCATTTAAAAATACAAAATAGTTACATATAAAAAGTACAATATATTGTGCTCAAACTGAACATATTAGCAGCAGTCATAAAATGTATTTTCTGCTGGTATCCTTTGCACAATCAGTTACACGCAGTAATTGCTGCAATAATCAATAAGCTAACTGAGTAAAAGATTAATCAGTTTTGTGATTGCTAATGGAAACTCCAGTACCAGACTCAGATTAGTTTAAGAGTCCCTCTGAGATGTTCTTCAAGATCCTTAAACAATTTTAATAAGGATGTGACAAAGTTTAGCATAGTTATCCAAAAGTCTAATTAATGTGAAATAGAGGGACAGATTCAACAAGGGGATAGGAAGTACAATTTTTGGCTTTGTTCTTTTTGCAAGTTTATCAAACAGTGTCCTATTTGTTATGAACCTACTTCTAATTCTAACAGCAAATTTCAATCAATAATTACAACATTTTTCTTTTCATGGAAATCTGCCATATGAAAAACGTGAGTTCCAAAACAGCACAGTTTAATTTTATAGGGCACAATTCTCTTAATATTAAGAGAGCGAGAAAAAGGTGGGGGGGGGAGGGAGGGAGGAGGGAACACAGAGACAAAGAGAGAGCAAGACACACAAACATAGAAACGACTATCATTCATTGAATACCTCCTGTGTGTTAGGCTCAGTACTATGTACTTATGTTTATTCATTTAATTTCTCAAGACCCTATCCTACTTCACAGATGAAGCAAATTTTATCACTGATTCAAGAAAAATACTTCTTTCATTCTAGTCCATGCACTCAGAACATAAAAAGTCTGTTTACTATTTGAGAGTCAAAAGGTTAAGTTACTTCACATTTCACAACCTTCAAAACATTTAATTACATAAACTGGGCTACTGGTAGACTACTGAGCTGGTGGAGAGTCTGGCTTCCTCATCCATACCTTGTGTGGGTCAGGCCATGTCACATGATCTCTGAGAGACTGGGGAAGCACCAGCCAGGAGGGTGCAGTGCCTAGATTCCTTGCTGATGGGTGACCTCTGCCTTTTTCTTTAGTGACCCTCCTCTGGTTTTCCTCCTACCTCTCTAACCACTCTACTCAGTTCCTGTAAGTGGTTCTTTCCCCATCTCTCCTTTAAATGCTGGTGTCCTCCCATGGTTTTTCATCAACCTTCTCTTCTTATTTTATACCCTCCTTGAGTTAACACCAGCCACTTCAAAGATTTCAATTACCAGAGGAGTCATTGAGACTAATTAGGAGCTGATGAATCACAAATCTTTATTTCCAGCCCAGATTTCTCTCCTTAAAATTCGAACATACCCAACTGGTTGTCCACAGGCTCCTGAAACCAACAGGTCCCTACCTCTCCCACCCCGCCCCCATGCCCTAGACCTGTCTTCTGCCACCTGGGTTCCCTATCGAGTGAATAACATCACAGTGCCCTAGTTTCTCAAACCAGGTAGCTGGAAGTAATCTAGAGCACCTCTCTTTCCTTCTTCTCCACACTCAACCAACCACCAGTCTTACTAACTCTGTACCTTCCCTTCTCCTCAAGTCTCCGAAGCTAGGGCTCTCCATGAGCTAGCCCACCTTCCTCCCCACCTCATCTCAAACCCTCCCCCTCCCTCCATCCCTGCCTGTACCACACTGAAGCACAAGTAGCTTTTTCTGGATGCACCAGGCATCTTTTCACCTGACCTTTAAATATACTCTTCTCTCTGACCCAAACACCTTTTCCAGCTCCCCTGTCCTAGCTTACTCCACCTAGACATCACCCTCTTTAGGAAGCCTTCTCTGTCCCCAAAGCTGGATCAGGTGCTCCTCTGTGCTCACAGAACACCTAATGCTTAAGCATATTAAAGCATTTATCACTCTGCCTGATAACTGTTTTCCTTATTCTTCCACATGAACACTGTTTTCTTTTTTTTGCTAATCTTCCTGACTAGACTGTATGTTCACTGCACATCTACCACCTAGCACAGAACCTGGTCAGATAGTTGTTATTCCATAAATACTTGTGTGTGAAAAATTGGCTTGGTATGAATTAGCGAACAAATCAGCGAGTGAGTTATCTCAGGTCCTGGTTCTACATTTATTACCTGTGTGACTTTGAGAAAGACATGCAATGTTTTTGTGCCTCAGTATCCTCAGCTGTAAAAATGGGGAAAAACCCTGCCTTGCTTACTTCACAAAGGTGTTAGCAAGATCAAAATCAAAGGAGGTGGTATACGAGGTCTGACAATGAAGTTTGTGAACTTACCCTAGAGAAAGTGCTACATACTTCATTGCTGAATATCACTACTGTCACCTTTGAAGTACTCCCCTTGGGAAGCTATGCCCTGATGCCAGCACCTAGTCCACCCTTCAAAGCAATTTTGGAACTCTTCTTCTGGAGTGGCCATCAGAGTATTACCCTTGATGTCCTGAATGTCATCAAAATGTCTTCCTTCAATATTCCTTTATCTTTGGGTTAAGAAAACAGACACTGGGGGCCAGATCAGGTGAGTAGGGAGGGTATTCCAATATAGTTATTTGTGTACTGGCTGAGAACTCTCTCACAGACAGTGCCAGGTGAGCTGATGCATTTTCATGATGCAAGAGCCATAAGTAGTTGGTGAAAAGTTCAAGTCGTTTTCCTCTAACTTTTTCATGCAGCCTTTCGACACTTCCAAATTCACAAATGCATAATCCTTCCGATATAAAAAAAAAAAGATTATTAGCAACATTGTTTTGACTCTTGCTTTGAACTGATGGGACTTTCTTGGTTGTGGAGAACTGGCTGACTTCCATTGTGCACTTTGACGATTTCAGGGTCATACTGGTACACCCAGTGATAACATGGCCCAAAAGATCGTCTTGCCTCTCCAAAACTTTGGAGAGTGGCAAACTTTGATTCTCCTTTGCTTTTGTTCACTGGTGAGTTCCTTTGGGATCATTTTTGTACACACCTTTCCCATGCCAAGATTTTCAGTTAAGATTTTCCTAACGGTTTCTCTATCGATGTTTATTTGGTCTGCTATGCTTCTCATAGTCAGCAAACAATTTTGATGCACAATTCCTTGAATTTTTGCAATGTTTTCATCAGTTCTGCTAGTTACTGGCAGCCCTGATCTCACTTCATCAGTGATGCTTTCTCTCCCCTCAGAAAAACGTTTAATCCATTTGTACACTGCCATTTTCTTCATGGCATTATCCCCATAAACTTGGACTAACATGTGCTTGATTTCAGTCCCACTCTTGCCATGTTTAACAAGAAATTCAATGTTTATTCATTGCTCTAATTCAAGCTCCAACATCCTGGTGATGGCGCACAAAAACACGCAACAACAATAACGAATGCCACTCAGCAAGACACTGCCATATGTTGACACAAATACAGCTGTGAGACAGATACACCAACGTTATGAAACCTGAGTTGTTTGCATAGGGCTGCCAAGGTAAGTTCATGGTGGCAAGTTCATGAACTTAACTGTCATTTCCTTGTATGGGAAACCTTCTTACAAAAATCTTGAAAGAGGGCATAGTACCATGAATCTCTCACTTCCAAGCAACAGTAAATATAATAGGGTGACACAGAAACCACTAAACAAGATCACTGACATTTTTAGACCAAGTTAAGAGGTAGAATTTAACTAACTGTTTTATCAAGGCTGAGTTAGTATCCCCTTCCCTTCCTTCAATTAATACAATACTATAAAAATAAGTAAAATGGTATTATAAGAAACATTGTTGCACTTCTGGAAGTTCATCAAGGACAGGGACCATGTCTTGAGTATTTTATTATCTCTTAATGCAGTGGTATTAACCTGAGGTTAATATATAATACACAGGCCTTAGGAGATCCTTGAAGTTCCTGAAATTGTATGCTATCACATTGTGTGAATTTTCTAGGAAAAGAATAAACAACTTTCTCAGATTCTCAAAAAGTACCACCTGAAAGCTAAGAACCTACTTCCATACAATGCCTAGCACTGTGCCTTACACATAATAGGTGCTCCACAAATGTTTACACAAAGGAGGCAGACAGCAAGTAATACAGCCATGGTAACTACTCTCATTGGTCATACCTTCTAACTTACTCAGTACCAAGTCTTACATATTAAATCAGATTTGCTTATTATTCTTCCAAACATTTATAATAGGACAGTTTCCTAAATCTCTCCTTAGCATGCCTTCTAACAGACAACATAATTAGTGCAGTATTTCAACGTAGAAGGAATAGCAAGCTGTTTTTTTCTCCTACTAATGATAAAATTTTCAAATTCCTGTATTGTCAATACTGCAAGCCCATCCCATTATACTCGTATGTAGCTCAGTCAGTAATTACAGCAATAATCAATAAACTAACCACCAATTTTCAGTCCATAGTTAATTTATTAGTTTTCCCAATGAAGAACCCAACAATCTTAACTGTGAGATGACTACAAATTCAATTACAACACTACTCAGATGTGTCATCCGTTATACCTTCTTTCAACTATTTCTTATATATTAAGAGGCTTTCCCTCTGTGACACTGACCTCTTAGGAAGCATACTACTGCTCCAGTAGTAAAAAATAACATATGAAGCCGATCTACTTTGAATACCAAATTAATAGCTACATTTACTTACCTGGCTTCAGGTCCCCCCACGGCCCACTCATATCACTGCCCCTTCCTTGAGGTGACTACAATGTGCACATGCTCTTCCTTAAATGACTGTAGAACAAGAGTCCACATATGGTCATAGATGATGAGAAAGAAAAGCACAAGTGAAAAGTCTTCCAGTGAAAGACAACAGGGAACAACTCTGAGGCCTGTTTATAGGCTAATATTATTTGATAGATGTACAATAGACTCTGTTAACTGGAACTCAAGAACCAGCACTCCTAAGTAACCAGGAAACAAACTGAAGAAACAATACTACATTTATCCAGCATGGGTGCCAGGTGACTGAGAGGCTACTTTCATTTATCTGGCATCTACCAATCCCCATGGGTGCCGGTTAACTGAGATTCTACTGTATTTATGAATGATTTGAAAGTGAAAAAGACAGTAAGTTGGCCAAGTGTAATGATAACATTATTTGTTTTGGATAGTAAAACTGTAAAGGATATTAGGGAGCTCCAGATAGAGGTTTGGGTAGCCAAAAGCAGATGCTATTCAACTTGGTCAAGTTTAAAGTAATGAGTGTTAGCCGAAGGAATTTAAATCTGCATTCAGCAATGTGTCTACAACTTGTAGGATTCTCTTAGCTGAAGCTTTCAGAGTCTTGAGGCAGTGACTACACTAACCTTTCACCTGATTTCTAGGCTGCAACAATTCTGCTATACATCTAAAGCAGAAGTTTAAATAGTAGCTTCAGGGAACCTGCCACTTAAATAAAACAGGCCCATCAGCCCATGCAGACAGCAGGCCAAATGGGACATTCCCTTACAAATAGACTGCTTTATTTAGCCAGTTCCCATACTGCTTTGATAAAGATCTGACCTACTGCTCAACTGCTATAAACAAACAAATCAAACAATGAGTGTTGGCAAGGATGTGGGGAAAAGGAACTCTTCGTTGGTGGGACTATAAACTCGTTCAGCCACTATGGAAAACAGTATGGAAGTTCTTGAAAAAAATTAAAAATAGAGCTACTGTGAGACTTAGCAATTCCACCTCTGGGTATTTATCCAAAAAAACCAAAACCACTAATTTGAAAGATATATGCACCCCTACATTGACTACAGCATTATTTATAGTAGCCAAGATATGGAAGCAAACTAGGTGTCCAGTGACAGATGAATGGATACAGAAGATGTGAGCTATACACACACACACACACACACACACACACACACACACACGTGCGCGCACACGCATGTGCACCCAATGGAATCTAACTCAGCCACAAAAAGAACGAAGTCTTGCCATTTGTAACAACATAGGTGGACCTAGAGGGTTTTAAGCTAGGTGAAATAAGACAGAGAAAGACAAATCCTAAGTGGTTTCATTTATATATGGAATCTAAAAAAACCAGAACGAACAAAGAAAACAAAACAGATACAGGGAACAAAGTGATGGTTGCCAGAGGGGAGGGAGGTATTGGAATTGGAGAAAAGGTGATGGGGTTTAAGAGGTATAAACCTAGTTATAAAATATATGTCACAGGGACGTAATATATAGCACAGGGAATACAGTCAATAATGCATTACCTTTGGTGACTGTTAGTAGACTTACTGTGGTGATTACATTGTAAGGTATATATGCATCAAACCGCTGTGTTACACACCTGAAACTAACACTAATACTGTATGTTGACTATGCTTTAATAATAAATAAATGGCAATGGCAAATAAGTAACATATATAATAGAAAAAACATATATTTAAAGAGAAATGACTTATTTAAAATTTTTCAATTACCTCAAGTCATACCTTTTCAGACATATTCCATTTTCTAGGTTGATAATTTACTAAATTCCTCTAACTTTACCGTATTGTAGCAAATTTACATTCACTTTTCAGATATATGTAGAAACTATCCCTCTTGTTTCCAGTAAAACTGGCCCATGGAGCACAGAGGTTCCCTAGGAGCTGTCAGCAAGGGTGTTAACACCGTGGTCATGCCCCACAGCAATCCTACTGCCAGTGGTCCCTCCTTTCCTTTGAAGAGAAGCGCCAGCCACAGCCCCAGGGGGCTGACTGATTTACACTAGGGTTCTGCCCTATCCGCCTGGCTGTCAGCACATAAGATCCCTGAGGAACCCACCTACAGGATACACATGGAGCTCCCCACAAAGATGGAGCTGAATTGGGAGCACAGCCACAATAACGTGGGTGGTCCAAAGCTCCTGTGCCCGTGGGCCCCAGAGTGCCCTTCCCCAGAGCCTCCCTGGCTGAGGCCCGCTTGTGCCCATTTTTTCCTTTACTACCATGGGTCGCACAATAAACCCCTTGTTTTGATGTAAATTTGAGTATGCTTCTGCTCCTTGCCAGCAGAGGTGCAGCCAGATAGTTCACAACAGGGGCTAAATAAGGGGCTATTACATTTTTACCACTATTTCAAGGTCATCCAAATGTCCCAGACAAAACAGAAAAGGGAGTTAAAAGAATCTGCCTCTGAAAAAAATGCTTCATTCATTGACTTGAATGGAAAACAAAAGAAAAAATTTACTAACAGCTTAGGACATGTTATCACTTGAGTAAAAAAAGAAATAATGTCCACAACAATTTATTTCATTCACTGCCTCCCTCTTCTCACCATTTCTCCACCCTGCCAGGAGAACATACCCTATTACCAGTTGTCCGGGTGAACTGCATTGAGTTTGGGGACTCGCCAGCCGCGTGCCAACGACTGCGCTGATTTTGACTGCACTGATCTGCCACGTACAAAGCACGTTCCGAGTAGGACCCACTTACAATGGAGCGTGTTTAAAAGCACCGTGTGGGAAATGAGCTTCCACTCTCTTCTTCTCTGAAGGAACCGTCTTAGCAGCAAAGGCCCTGAGGCTGTTAAATGTTCAACTCCTAACAGGCAAGAAATTTTGTGGTAAAACTCAGCTTTATGTAAGGACAAAAATATTTAAAATTTCAAAAACCCAGAGTATTTTTTACATTAAATAATTTTAATATATTACCACAAGCGATGCCACAACAAAAACATCACGTAAAACCAACAGGAGTGAAGAGATAAAAGGTCAAAGACCGGGGTCTGGTCCCGGCCTCCCCATTCATTAGCAACGTGACCTCTGGCTGAATCTGATCTTATTGGGCCTCAGTTTCATTCCCTGTAAAAGGAAACAGCTGGACTAGACCTCCAAGTCGCCCTTTCGACTCCACTTGAGTAACTGTATGATTTTTAGAGGCAATCTTCAAGTTATGCATACCAGGATAAAGCTATCATCCCAACTTACGAGGTGCTACAGAGGTCAAAAAGTATGTTCCCTCATGGTACCCACATCTAACAAGGTACACTATGGTCAAGTATACCAAAGGGAATACTTACACTTCACTAAAACTCAAGGGCTTGGCCACAATGGGAAGCATTACAGTTAAATTCAACTCATACTTTCCTGGCAATGTGGGGGAAAAAATGATATATAGAGAGAGAACAGGTAAAATGAAAAAAGTTATTCTTGTTACTACTGTGCTGCACTCATACAAGCACCTCAGTATGAGAGAACCAGATGTATTAAATCCTCTACAGACACAGGATTTAGCAGAAACAAATTATGAATCCATTTACAAAAGCCAGATATACTGCTGAGTTTCTTAATGAAAGGTCACCCCAAAACAGAGGTTAATATTAAAATAACCCCTTTCTATAGCTGGGTCTCAATGATAAAGTTCATGATGAATCAATAAACAAGGCACAGCATTGTTGTTTGATGTTGTAAGGAAATGACTCCAGCAGTACCAGACAAAAAATACAGAAAGATAGAAGAAGAAAAGCAGCACTGTCTTGAATCTTTCTAGAAAATAAGAGGGACTACACAGCAAGATTTAAACTACATTAAGGAAATAATTAACAGGGTCCTTTAAATAATTAGCAATGATCAGGTATTTAGTTTTCAGAATATGTAGGTTGGGTGTATTTTTTTTATAATAAAGCATTTCAAATTCTAATTAAAAAATACTTTATGGAGGAATTAAAAAGATACAATAGTGTCAGAGAAAAAGCCATGATCCCAGAAGTGGGATATTCTAACAATGTAACTTACAAGAAACTATGCTATAAAAACAGATTGTTGATTAACACAATCTCATAACAAAACGCAGAGAGCTATCACAATGGTGCTGTAATAACACTTGGCTGCTGAATACTCTCAATATATTAAATATCTCCTTGGAGACCAAATTACTTTACATTTCTTAAAAGACAATTTATTATAGCTTTGTTTTCTTCTCATTATCTCTTAAAAATATATCTAATGAAAAAAGAATACAACTTCTAAATAACTTACATAAAATGGTACTAATGTGTGACAACAGACTTTGGTTTAATATGCTGGTTATTATTTAACAGCACACGACAACCTATTGTCATAACAAATCCTTACCACAATGCGATATTCCATGTGTCACATGTATCAAAAACCACTGTACACCACTATTATGGCACACATAAAATTCACAGCCTAAGGCTGCTAGCAATTTAAATAATTGATAAGTTTTCAATTAAAAAGGCAACATTTTCAGGTCTAATACAAAAATCTATTTAAATTACTGGTAAAAACTTATGTTTCTGTTGGTCCAAGGCCAGAAAATGCTTGCATCCAAGGGATTAAAAAAAAAAAAGGTAACACTGCAAGTTACAATTTAGACATTGCAAAATTTGTTACAACTTTATGCAGAGATCCAGGCTGTTTATTCATTTAACCTTTGTAATCAGTGCGAAAGAATACTTACAGGGTTTATGCTAAAAGAGTCTCTAGTTTTGCTATCTCTATATGGCTTTTAAAGAAATACTAAGGTGACTGCAAATTTATTGAATTCTACATGATAAAGTAGGCTGTTTTTCTTACAGTAAATAAGTGGTCAGTCATCTGTCAGTATCTTCCTATGTCACCACCTAAATTTGGGAATCAAATTTTTGCAGAGCTAAATTGAACCTAAAAAATAAAGATCTATACAGGTTTTTAATAACATGTTGGCCATTAAAAACTATCAGTCAAAATCTATTAGGAAATTAGGTCCAAATGATTCTCTCTATAGCAAAAGTGGACTGCAAAGGAATTTCAACCATGAGAACCAAGACAGATCAAAATGACAACCAACCAATCCTGTGTGTGCATTTAAAAAAAAGACAAAATGAACAAACAAACAAATAACCCATGGACACAATCAATAGTTTAATGTTTATTTGGGGACAAGTGGGGAGGGGAGGGGAGAAAGGGGAGGGGGTGGGAGAGGAAGGGGAGCTAAATACATGGTGATGGAAAGAGAAGTCACATTAGGTGGTGAACTTATTATACAACAAGGTGACAATGCACTGTAGAATTGTATGCCTGAAACCTATGTAATCCTTGCTAACAGATGTCACCCCAATAA
Organism: Lyroderma lyra; assembly: GCA_004026885.1. NCBI lineage: Eukaryota > Metazoa > Chordata > Mammalia > Chiroptera > Megadermatidae > Lyroderma > Lyroderma lyra. The sequence continues at coordinate 131,684 of PVJL010000119.1, forward strand.
GTCTAACAATAAAAATGAATTAAAATAAAGTAAAAAGACTCCCTTACTCTCTACTTTTTAAATGTTCATCCAGAGCCTCACTGCATAAACAAAGGGTATGAGATACAACAAATAAGAGGAAAAGGAAATCCATTTAGGTTTTAACAGACTTAAAATTTATCTCTCTCAGGGATATTTTCATTTAAAAATATTTAGCTCAAGCACTCAATCAGAAAAGTGGGGCTCTACCTTAAGTGAAAATTCCTTGGGGGCCTCAGGTACCCATCCCTAATATTTGTTGAGTGAATTAATGAGACAATCTGGACCTGACCAGCCTGACCACGACCCATGGAGCACCGACATCACAAAAAATTTTCAACGTCCATAACAAATTAATAAAAATGAGAATAAGGTAGTGAGTTTTTACATTAAAACTAAATTTACTCACTTTAATGGTCATCTTTACTTCTGATATTATGTACTGCTCAATATTTTAATCATTAAATGACTCCCACCATTTTTCTTTATTAATAAAACAATGGTTAATAGATAATTTTATTAGTTTATGTATTAATATTTTTATTTGGTAAAATTAAATGTTACCATGCCCATGTGTGTCCTCCGAACTAAAAATGAAAAATTCATTAGTTCATGAAATCCAAATATTTGGGGATCAATGAACTAGATGATTTTTCAGATTAAAAGGTGGCTCTCAAGAAATCTCAGGAACTCTTAGGTTTAAAGACAATTTAATACATAATTCTAATATTTTCCTACAACACAAAAATAAACACTGCATTTGAGAAAATAAGCACAAATCATAAGGAATACAACAAAAAGGCTGTCCGGAAAGTGTCCAGCCACATAACATGAAAAAGAGAGGCATTTATGGCTAGATTTTTTTCCGGACAGCCCTCATACACTACAGGAATCTCAACTACAGTATTATATAAACACAAATCATTCAGAATTTAATAGTGGTAATGACAAAGAACGATCCCAATACTAATGTGCAAGGAGGTGGATTGGAGAGAAACAGTGCAAAATAGTAAAGGAGCTTGGGCTTTGGCATAAGGAGAAACAGAACTTAAATTCCATGTTCACATTTACACTAGCTCTAAGACCTTGGGCATGTCTCTTAACCACAGCTTCCTCATCTAAAAAATAGGGATGATAATATCTACCTCACAGAGTGATTATTAAAACTAAAGAAAATTAAATATTATAAGTAGTATATAGAGTAGGTATTTAAAAACAGAATGATTATCATTATGATCGCATGTAGTAACTCTTACACATGATTTGTCACAATTTGTCAGATCTTCCCAAAAGCACATTTTTGAAAACACACCTTTACATGTGGTTATGTCACAGACATAATGAAAGTACATTGTGTCTGTGATGTCAGTAATGTACTCTCTGCAATAGATGTGTGTGAAAATACTAGAACCCATCTGTGTATGTGTTTTCTAAAGATAAGCATGTCACATTCTCAGGAGAGTTAGCCAATCTATCAATACTAGTGCCAGACCTTTCAGCAGACCATCCTACTCTGCCTTTCAAGGTGCTGATGAGCCCTGCTCTAAATTCTCAGTGCACAAAGACTCTCAAATAAGTTAATGGGAAGTCAATGGGAAATTGACTTTTCCTACTCTGCAGCTCTGAATGCAACGCTCTGTTAATCATGCCATCCTTCTTGTTTTCTTTCCTCCTACCCTAAATTAAAACTACTGGTGGAAACCCATACAGATATTTTACAGTCTTCCTTACAATGAAACAATATCCTGGGTTGAAGTTGATGTCTATCAAAATCCTACAACCTAACTATTGGCTAAAATTAGAGTCTCTCAGAAGCAAGGGCCCTGATTCCATCATTTCAACCATAAAACCACTTTGCATTTGTATAGAACTTTTAAGCTTTCAAAGGGCACTCCTATCTATTCTCTCATTTGATCATTACAATGACCCTGTGCAGCAGAAAGGACAAGCATTATTATCCGCAATTGACAGATGAGGCAACTACAGCACAGAAAAGTTAAGTGATCTAAGGCTGGGAAGCCAGAGGAGTGCAGTGGTCTCTGCACCAAACCCTAGAGCAGATTTTATAAACAGGTTACAAACGCAGATTAAAAAAATAAAACAAATAAGAGGAAATAAAATAAGAGGAAAGCACAAATCAGGGCTCAGGAAAGCCATTTATGTGTTCATCATAGATGAATTTTTCCAGCTTAGTATTAAAGTTTTAGAAATGTACTTTTTTTCTCTTGCTTATCTAATTCACTCCTGAGACAAACATTAATGCAAATTTTCATTGCAATTTGAAACAAAAAAGAAAAGTCATTTTATGATACATTCAAACCACTTTGATTCAGTAAGTAACCCTGTAGTTCATCTTGGGATGGGGGTGGTTAGTGCATAAAATAACAGAGAGTACATCTTTAAATCACGTATCCATATTCAGCCCGCAGTTACATTATAACTATAGTCTGTTTGGAAGGGTGAAAGAGATCTCTAGTTGAAAGTAGATTTTGAAAAATTTTTTAGAGCCCAGGGGTTCATTTTTAATGAGCCGTTACTTTAAGTACTGCATAAAAAATACAGGAAATTGATAGTCCATTTAGTTTGCACCATACCTAATGCAAAAGTCATTAAGATGCATTATTCGTAATGTTCATGATATGATTAGTAAGTGTCTTTTGAAAAGAATGCCCTTAACTTTCACATAAGGAAATCTGTGAAAGCGAAGAATGCCCTTAACTTTCACATAAGGGAGTATTTGAAAACCTTATACATTTTACTGAAAAATGTTATGGAGACTGTGATTTACTTTTATATCTTCACTATGCCAAGAAATAGTATCTTTGATTACAGTAACATTTTAAAAATAGTCCTCATTTATAATATACTTACATATGAGAGCATTGCCTTCATTTCTTCATCGCTCCTCACTGTAATTCGATCACCATCTTCATCCTCATCTATTTAAAAAGCAACATAATACAAGTAATAAGATTTGCATTTTTTTTTAATGTACAAAAAAACCACATCAACTGGGAACAAAATACAATTGGTTTTTACCACCTGATATCCAAATCCTCAACACTCTGTTTTGGGGGGCTGGTGAGGTTTGTTGTTTTGTTTTCATTTTTTTTTTCTTCTTCTTCTTTGTTCAGAATACAAGCAATATTTCAATAAATAACTGAAAGTTTTAGGAACAACTGAAAATTTAAATGCTGCTCATGCCATTCATGACATGTATCTAGGTCAAAATAAGCACACCTGGAATATGACTAAAACAGGTTTGGTTTGAAGAACTTTAAAAACTGAAGACAAGTCAGCCGTGTTCTATTATGAGTACTCTGGTTCCCACACAGCACCCTACCCTTCTAGTTGTACATTCTTTTTCTCTTCAAGAAATCGGTCATGGCACAACTGCATAAAAAAAAAAAGGCTGGCATTTATCGAACGCCATTATGTGTAAGGCACCACGATCTGGGCTTCATATGCAATTCTTCCTTAAAAACCTCACAATGATCCTGTGATGTGGATAGCATGACTTGTTACCATTCCATTTTTATAGAAAAACTGGGAGCCTAATGTAAGGTTAACTTGCAAAGCAACTCTTTTAACACAATTCTCCCTTGTATCCTATCGTATCTAGTAGCTCTTTTTCTCTCTTCTGAACAGTTTCATTTGTTTTGGGAACCTCTGACCACAGTAAGCTTCAAATGGAGATTCATGTTTTTTGAAATAACAGTTTTATACGGGTAGTTACCTGCTGGGAATCGAACCCAGGCCACAGCGTTGACAGTGCCACTACACCACAAGGGAAACTCCCCTGAAATAATAGTTTTAAAGCTAGAGAATAAGACTTTACAAAACACATAACCAGAATGTACACATTTGATTAAGTATGTCATCAAAGTAGCCACAGCCAGAAACAATGTATTAATACTTGTTTCAACTATCTTTCTCCTACTCAAAATAGTTTTGAAATATCTCTTCACAAACGGCTTTAAGGACCCAAAGACAGGCCACGTGAAAACATCAGATGTCATTTTTAACCCAAAATGGAATTGTCTGCTTGATCACTCACCTACGCTACTGCCAGGCCGAACTCAGAATGACTTCTGGCTATTTCTAATCATTTACTTCGCTACCCCATCTTTCAGGAGAACAGCCTTTGTGGTAGACCCGAAATGTACAGTTGGAAAGGAAAGTGCCAAAAGCATGGTGAGCAACAGCAGCACTGTCGGGGAGGACACGGACTCTCTGGGGACAACACGAGGGAGCAGGCCCTCTCATTTGGATGTCTCAGCTCTGGTGTGTTTGTTAAACATTCAGTGGTGTTATTTCTTAATTTTCGGTCACTCTTGGGTATCTGATTGCTGATTTGATCAGATGCAGAGGACTAGAGAAGGACGAATCCGTCCTCATGAAGACATGACATGACATGCTCCGGGGGCTCTACTGAAAACACAGCACGGGCTCAGTTCAGCACACGGGTCTCTGCCCATCACCGCTTGGTGGGTCCTCCCTACCTCCCAGCAGCAGCCCTGAAGCTATCCCCCTGCGCGGGGACCAGGCCGTGGGACCCTTAGGGGGGCGCCTGTGTTGTCTCCCAGTGAGCGTATTTCGGAGCACAATGTTACTTCCTTTCTCTCCGCAGTGGCCAACACCAACATGACACCATGATGGAAACCTGCACTCGAGCCAGCCCTGCTCAGTGACCGAGCCAATAGCTCTCCACAGGGGTTTTCTCTCCAAAGCATTGGTTCCTGGACCCTGGTTCACTCCCAAAGGGTTCCTCCACTCAATGCAAATCAGCATCATCAAGTCACACTGCTCAAATATCTACATAACTCACTGCTGGGACTGTATTGTGCTACCAAGAATTTACTGTTCTTAGTACAAAGGGCACACAGTGGTCACTTTCGGTAACAAGAACAGATGCACTCCTAGGGATGTTACGTACACGAGGGCTGTCCGGAAAGTATCCAGCCGTGTACTATGAAAAATAGAGGCACTTAGGGCTGGATTTGTTCCAGACAGCCCTCGTGTAAAGGACTGTATACTTTCCTTCTCTCTTTTAAAAAATTTTAGTTACAGAGTCTATAAGGCCAAAATTGGGGGAGAAATGCCATTCTAGTTTTCGAAACAAGGAGATGTTTCTACATAGGTTCTAGAAACTAGTATTTTTAAGGTTAAGTAAAAAGGTTTTCTTACAAAGGCAGGAAACAACAGGGGAAATCAGATATAGTATAAAGTCATATAATGTTACATATTACCACACATAAAATCACTTCGCATTTGTTTTAAAACCAAGTCAAATTCTCCATTAGATATGGGCTAAACTGATTTGTTCTTGATGAAGTCCTGAACTTGGTAAATTTCCGGGCTGAGCAAAGGAGCTTTGCGTCACCCTCATTTCTACATCAGAGCCACAGAGCCACAGAGATGGTAGTACAAGGGACTGCCGACGCTCCAATTTCAGCACGCACGAGACCCCAAATGAGGAAGTGCTTGGTGTTTAGTAAAACTGGTAAAACATGTTCTTATAAATTGCATAAAGAGGACACAGATTCCAGAAAAATCATTTAAATCACAATCTCTCTAAAAGTGGAATGACAACAGAAAGAATTCTCTAAGCTCTCAAAACCAGGACCAGAACCTGTAAGGAACGTAAAAGATTCCAAAATTCTAGAATTCTATGAAATCTGTTAGGGATTATTTTAGCAAACAAACAAACAAACAAACAACCCAACACAAACTGTGAGGGAAGTCGGCCACCAGCATAACTTCTTGTCTAAAAGTTCCATAAAAAGCGCATGAAACACAAGGGTACTGTGCTTTAAATGGACAGAAAACTGAGGCCAAGAGGCCAGGACAGCCAACCTAGTGGGACACCGGTTGAGCACTGTCCCATAAAGGGTCTGACTCAAAGAGAAAGATTTCAGATAAGCTGAAAGAGGCCTTCTAATAAAACCTGAAGATAAAATCTGGTTTATGTGATACTGTAATTAATAGTTCTTAGGGATTAATAACAGACCCCATTTTATGTACATATTGGTTTTCTTTACATATTGCTCTTTGGGGGACTGTTTGATTCACTCTAATAATTATGACTAGTAGTTTTAATGAGGACTCCTTATTATTGTCAAAGAGGAGCCTGAGTTGGAAAAGTAATCACACCTCTGAGAAGACTAATGACTCTGGCCAAAAAGCAAAATCCAAGCTACCTAACCTCTAAGGCAGCCCAAGAGCAAACCGCTGGCTTTGAAATTTTAAGTGAAAATACACCTCTCTCTAAAGACAATGAATTCCAAAGAAGACATACAACAGGTACATGAAAAGATGGTCAGCATCACCACTCACCAGGGAAATGCAAATCAAAACCACAAGGAGATACCACCTCACATGGCTATCATCAAAAAGAAAACAAGTGCTGGTGAGGATGTAGAGAAAAGGGAACACTCGTGCACTATGGTAGAAATGCAAATTGGTAGAGCCACTATGGAAAACAGTATGGAGGTTCCTCAAAAAATGAAAAATAAAATTACCATATGATCCAGCAATCCACTTCTGGGTATACCACTGAAAGAAACTGAAATCTGGTTCTTGTAGAGACATCTGCTCTCCCATGTTCATTGCAACATTATTCACAATAGCAAAGATATGGAAACAAACAACCTAAGTGTACATCAACAGAAGACTGGATAAAGATGTCTGTGTTGCTGTGTTGGTATGTCTGTGTGCGTGCACACGAACGTGCATGTATAAAACGGAGTATCATTCAGTCATGAAAAATAAAGACATCCTGCCATTTGAGACAACTTGGATGAAACTTCAAGGTATTATACTAAGTGAAATAAGTCAAACAGAGAAAGACAAACACGGTTACACCACCACTTACATGTGTAATCTAAAAAAGCCAAACTTAGAGAAACAGAGAGGAGAGTGGTGACTACCAGGGGCTGGGGAATGGGCAAAATGGAGAGACAAACTTCCAGCTGTAAGTATAATAAGGCCTGGGGATCTAATGTACAGCATAGTGATGAGAGCTAATAATACTGAATAATATACTTGAATGTTGCTGAGAGTAAATCTTAAATGTTATTACCACAAAACAAAGAAATGGCAATTATGTAACAGACTAGAGGTGTTAGCTAATGCTATGGAGCTCATTTTGCATCATATAAGTGCATCACATCAGCTTGTACACCTTAAACTTACACAATGTTATGTCAATTACATCTTAATAAAGCTTGGAAAAAAATTAAAAAGACAGGAACTGACACATATGGGAAGTTAATGAAGAGTAAGAAGTTTAAAGTGAAAATATACTTCTCTCTAAAGACAATGAATTCCAAGGAAGACATACATGAATTCCATAAAATCTCTTAGATACCAAGCAATTTAGTATGACAATAACTTAAATACTTTTCTCAATAAAAAGCTGGACTTACACAGCCCATCTAGCAAAGACTCTGGTTATTTGCCTATCAAACTGGATTAGCTATAAAAAGTACACTAACTAGAACTACAAATCATAAAAACTTACTAAAATAGCACAGAGAGTCTCAAAAGTATAAATACGTTGGTGAACACCAGAAAGCAGTGGTGCTAAGTAGAGAGAAGTAGGAAAAATAATTCGAACTCTTTTTGTCTCATACATGGAGGTTCTTTGCCATCTGACCAAAACAACATTACTAGATATGACCAAGAAGGGGGGAGGATGCAATAGATCTGACACACTGGTTCACAATGAGAATTCCAGGCTTCTCTAGTTGCCTGCAGCATAGTAATATGATTTTCCAGCACATTAGGGAAGCAAAAGTAGAACCAGAAAGTCTATGTACTGGCTGGATTTTGTTAATGTCACTTAAAATGGAGGGAAAAAAAAATCCTAGCAAGATACCAAATAGGGTGCAGCAGATGGCAAACAAATATTATGAAGCAATCTTCACAAAATCTGCAGTGTGTCACAAATATACAAAATGGCAGAGTTTGGGAAAAGAGAATCATAACAGGCCATATGTTGTTAGTGATTTTATTTGAGGCAACATGCAATCCAAAAGAGAAACCAAGAGGAGGGACAGAGAGGCCCAGCAGAGGCGGCGCGGCAGCCTAGGGAGGGCCCAGAAAGCCACGCGCAGCGCCCACCCGGGAAACGGCAGGCGCTGGGGGGCCGCAGCCCCACGGCGCCCACTGCGGTGACAGGGCTCAGGCGGGCTTTCAGGAGAAACAATGGCGCTTCTACAAAGCGCACCAGAAAGTGAAGGTAATATATTACATGTCATCTGTCACATCCCTTCAGCGCCAGGTGAGAGTCAATTAGAACTACAGCAAAAGCATTTTTCCAGGGCAAGAGGAAAGAAATGAAAACATAACTGTAGAGGTTAGAAAGACATCAACAGGAAGTTACCAGAACGTTGTTGGGTGCAGAGCCCTTCTCAGGTGAGGAATCTAAGATCTGGACAGGACTAGAGGTCACAGTTTCTTTAGCCCAATCTTCACATCCATGATGAGTTTTAATTTAGCTCCATGCCTCCCAACTCCTGATTCCTTTCTCATGTCTTTGCTCCCTTCTTCTTCCCAGCAAATACGTTAAGTACCTACTACGTAGCAGGCAATTTTCTGAGCACTGCGAGGAGTAATAGTGAAAAAGACAAAGACAAAACAAAACATGCTCTTACGGGGCTCGCTTACACTCCAGGTGAGAGAGACTAAAGGGGATGAGGGGTCTTGGGCTGTACAGCTATCTGGAGAAAGAGTGTCCCAGACAAGAGGGGACAGCTAAAGCAAGGTCCCGAGGTAGAAGGATACCTGGCGTGCTTGAGAGACTGAAAGGAAGCCAGAGCGTCTGGAACAGAATGAGGGGAGGGACAGAAATAGATGAGGTCAGAAAACTAATGGTGGAGTAGAGTTGGGGGCAGATGAGAAAAGGAAGGGCATTTTAAGGACTCGGCTTTTACTCCTGGGTAAGACGGAAACCACTGGAGGGTTCTGAGTGCTATGATCTCACTTCAGTTCTAAAAGGATCCCTTTACTTTGGCTGCTGTGTGGAGACAAAAGCAGAGACAGGGAGACCAGTTAGGAGACCAGGGTTCTAGTCCAGATGAGATATGACGGCCAAAACCAAGTAGAGAGTTTGAGCAGTCATTACATACTAGATATATTTTAAAGATAAAGCTAATAGATTTGCTGATAGATGAGATTTAAAAGCCTTGTCCTTGTTATTTCATTCCTTCAACCATCCATGAATTCCAGAAGCAGTTTTGAGCATGTACTCTGTGCCAGGTCCTACGTTAGGCTTTCTAGGGGTTCAAAAATAAGCAGTATTGTCTACTTAAAGCGTGTCCAACCTGCAGCCCAGAATGGCTTTGAATGTGGCCCAATACAACTTCATAAACTTTCTTAAAACTTTATGAAAATTATGCACGGACCTTTTTGCAGCTCATCAGCTATAGGCAGTGTTAGTGTATTTTATGTGTGGTCCAAGACAATTCTTTTACTGTGGCCCAGGGAAGCCGAAGGGTTGGACAGCCCTAGTACTGACTTCAAGAACAACCAGCCTGGTGCTTGGTTAAATGACTTAAACCTCTTAATTCTCATTAGCAAGACAACTAATAAGCAATGACTCTAGTAAGATTAAAAAAGATTTGGACTTTTTATGTCAAGATTTGGAACCAAAATTCTAACAAATTAAAGCTCTTTTCAAACAGCCTCAAATTCTAAGATACATAATTAACTCTTATCTGTTAAATAATTTTTAGACTCAGTGTAGATCTATTGTGAATTACGACTGCTCATTAACCTACCTAGTTTTACTTATAAGCAACCACTTACCTTTTACATATACTATAGTCAAAGAAAATAAACATTTTTCTCAAATATATGATTTCCATATATTTTATGATTTAGACTTTTCTCCAAAACAAAAAGGTGTTCCCACCCACCTGCTGTTAATGAGCCTACCTTTGCTATTTGGACATGAGGAGTATCTCCTACAAGTGTTTCTCCAGTAATCAGCTCTAGGTGTTTTCTATATTCTAAGAATTTACAACTTACATAATTGCAATTTTGCTCTAAATGGTCATATGTCAAATTTAAAATGAGATAAGATATATTGGTTTTCAAATTTCTACCCAAAATAATCTTCCAGAAATTCATAAAAACTGCAAAGTATTCTATTCAATGAGGAGTATAAAATGGTCATGGTTAAAGAAAGACAAAGTAAAAATTTATCCTATAACCATATTTTCTGAACCAAAACTCAGATGTATGGTTTGACAAATATGAAGATACTTACAATGGCTATAGACCAAAATATGTGAAGTCATAGTGTCACGGAAACGTGGTGCCATATGGTATTTATAGGTAGAAGTCAGCATTTGTCCATGCAGACTTAAAAATGCAACTTCTAAGTCACCGGTAAGATTTTACTATCCAGCAACCAGCCCAACGGTCATTTTACAGCAGCAACTTGTCTAGAGAGAATTCAGGGAGAGGAACACATGTCACAGATATGGGCAGGGAACGCATAGTGAGCACAGCCGATTTTAATCACCTCACGTGTTGGCGTGCTCATTAATCCGCTAATGAAACTGAAAATCAGCAGGGGTCTTTGGGCCTCTGAATGTCAAACTCCTATAGCATATGCAGGGCCCACACATGCAAACACACGTGATTTTTTATGGTTATGGAATTTAGCTTCATCTCAGAAGTGTTCTCACATATGGGAAAAGGCAAATCATTCAATAGCTGGTATGGACATAACTATCTGCTTGAAAAATAAAGTTGGATTCCTGTCTGACTCCTCCTTTCACCAAAATAAACTGAAGACGATACAAAAAAACCTTTTGTAACAAAAGTGCATGCTAAAACACAAAAAGAAAAAAACACACTAATATTCACATGAACATATGTGTGCATTTAACCCTGTTAAAGCAGGAAAAAACCCAGTATAATGTTTTTTCAATATTGTTGAATATAGAAGACCTTTCTGAGCAGACATAAATCCAGAAATCACAAAGAAAACTTTGATAAATCTGACCATGGTAACAGCTATCTCATAGTACGTAAAATATGGGCAGTCTTTGACTCAGTAGTTACAACTCCTAGGAAATTAGCCCACAAATATAGTTCTACAATGTTGAGAGACATAAGACGATGCTGGTGAGTGCATCACTTTTTCTTTTTCTTTTTTTTTTTTTTTTAATTTATTTTTATTGTTAGACTTACTGGGATAACATCTGTTAGCAAGGATTACATAGGTTTCAGGCATACAATTCTACAGTGCATTGTCAACTTGTTGTATGATAAGTTCACCACCTAATGTGACTTCTCTTTCCATCACCTTATATTTAGCTCCCCTTCCCTCCTCTCCCACCCTCTCCCCCTTCTCCCATCCCCTCCCCACTCGTCCCCAAATAAACATTAAACTATTGATTGTGTCCATGGGCTATTTGTTCATTTTTTCTTTGTTGCTTTCAGTTTTATATTCTAATACTAGTTAAAAACTGGTAACAATTTAAACTTAAAACTGGCCCACCCATAGGTTAAATAAATTAAGTCACAGCCGAATTACCCCCTCAAAAAAAACAAAAACCAAAACAAAAAAAGTTAAAAAAAAAAAAAAAAAAAAAGGACAGACCTAGAAGGAAAAAGAAGAGGTTTAGGGCCATCAGGCCCAGGTGAATTCAGCACAATGGGCCTCCCCTCAGTAACACCATCCCCAGGGACAGAGTCAGAGAGAATACAGCCACTGCAGACCCTCTGCCCCTTCAAGACATGGGGCCTAGCTAAGTGTGGGGATTTGAATTTGGAGCCTGAATTTTCTACCACCAACCAATTATATCTTGTGGCTGGGCAGCAGCACACATAATCCAAAAAAGCAAATTACCTACTTAGCTGTAGGTCACATGCATTTTATAATTTCCATTTGAATATGGACACATACAACATTCCATTTTCTTCAACAAGGGTGTTTCTACAGGCACTAATCTGAATACTAAAAAGAGAACAACAGTGAAATAAAACATGGTCCCTGTCACCCAGTCATTCAAAATCTAATGAAGAAGGGAAACATACCAAACCAGAAAACAGTCCCAAAGTGTTACATGCTCCTACAAAGCTACACAGATTAAGCACATCTGGGGTACCAGAGGTTTCACTGAAGAGATGTCATTTCTCAGAACTGAAGAATCTGTAGGATTATTGACCTTTCCCCTCCTTTCCACTTACTCAAATCCTTTTCTCTATATTTATGCAAAACAAGTAAATTTGATGGTGCCCTTTCTCTTGTTACTACATTCACATCACTAAATATAATACCACTCTTGTATAAGAAATCAATTGGTGTTAGGTATATACTTTTCATATAGTATTAAATACATTACTATAAATATATCTTTGAAGTTTTATGAGGTTGGACAGTTAATTTCATGAACTCATCTTAGAAAAAGTATGACATCTTACCAAGCTGTTTGTACAGTGCTGCTAACGTAAGGGCACAATGGTGAGTTCACAAATTTAATTGCCTGATTTTGGGGATGATGACAGCTCTGATGGCCATTCCAGAAAAAGAGTTCCAAAACTGCTTTGAAGAGTGAACTAGGCACTGGCATCGGTGCACAGCTTCCCAAGGGGAATATTTCGAAGGTGACTGTAGTGATACTCAGCAACGAGGTATGTAGCACTTTTTCTAGGATGAGTTTGTGAAATTAAATGTAAGACTTCATATGTATTCAAGAGTTGTTCTACCATCCCCATAAACCACTAAAACAGCTCAAAAATATCAGCAAATGAGCTTACAAACTATATCTTTCCAACTGTTTCGTACACACAGATTCCATTTATTAGTTTAGATCTTTGGTTCAGAAAATAAGGTCATTTTAGAACAATCATAAAAAGAGCCAGCCTGGGATTTTTTTTTTTTTTTTTGCTTTTTGGTATGTGGGTAGCTCCCTGCCTGGGAATCGAACCCAGGCCGCAGCACTGACAGCGCCAACGCCGAAGCCTTAAGCCACTACAACATCAGGGAACTCCCTGGGATTTTTTAAATCTATAATGGAAAGTACACGAAACTAAGCACAAAAAAACTATCATTATTTTGACTGTGTGTGTTTTTGTTTTTATTTTTTTCACTAAAACTGGTTTAGATGCAGATGGATACAGAGCTGTTGGTGTTCAGAAAAGAAGGGATAAGATGTCTAAGAACTTAAACCTAGAAGTTTAAACATTTTTGCTGTTAGCGCTGGACATACTTTTCAGGATTAAATATATTACCAAAAATATTTCTTTAATCAAAGTTTAAGTTTTCAAGAGTTGTTTCATCATACCCATAAACCATAAACCCATAAACTGCACAAAACATACTTAACACACTTCGCAGGCTTTCGACATGCTTGGCTATAAAGAGTACAAGTTACATAGTGTTTGAGAACTGTGCTTGAATCTGGACTCCACCACTTCCTAGCTGATCACCTTTGGCAATCATTTTATGTCTCCGAGCTCCAGTTTCCTTACAGGTAAAATTTTCCTACCTGTGTTGTAAAGATTAGCAACAAGCTACGTAAATCATCTAGTACAGGGCTGGGCAAGACGTCGACTGAGGTCCACCAGTGGACCACCAAACAATTTTGGGGTGACCACCTGAATAATAAAATAAATTGCTAGCGGACCACGACACTTGGAGAAGCAGCCCTTGCCTTGATAAAGTCTGCCCAGGCCTGCTCTAGTACATTACCTGGCACAGAACAGGCCATCAGTAAATGATAGCTAGAGTAATCAGTATTATTACTACAAACCTCACTATAGAAGCCTGTGGGGCACACGTACGTTGAGCCACTGACTCAAAAAGCAAGAAGTAAAAAGTACAAAGCTTTTCTGCCACACTTAAGAACAATCAGAATATATGATTTCAAGACTTATGACAACTCTCAGAACGAGTCTCAGGAGTGGTTGAAAAATATCTATGCTCTGGAGTCTGCTCTAGAAATTCCACATACTAGCTGTAAGACTTTGAACAGACTGCTTAAAGGCGATGTCCCTTCCTCAACTAAAACACAGCTAATAACAGTCCATCAAAGTAATTCGTGGGGATCGTGTGAAACTTAAATGAGATAACCCATGGAACGCTCTTAACACAGCATCTGGCAACAGTAAGTATTCTGAATTTTGACATAACTGTCCATGAAATCTCTGGCACCCAAGGAGTTACCACAAGGGGTCTGAGAAGCTTACAAAACGAATATGTATTTCAGATATGTACTATTTTTCAATAGTATCTAGAGTCCAGCGTGTCTAATAAAATACTAATCATTTTAAGAGTTCTATTCAAGTAGCTTTTTAAAACATGTGATGATTGTCAAAAAATACCCAAACGACAGTGAAATATATGAAGTCAAAAGTGTGCCCATCCAGCCAACCATTCTCCCACTCCAGCTCCCAAGCCCCCTTTCCAGGGGAAACCACTGAAAAGCACTGTGGGGGGCACCATCAGATCCCTGCTTCTCAATATACGTGTGAAATTGGGAGGAGTAGGGATTAGCTTAATGAGATCATACCATGTGTATTATGTTTATTCAATAATAAATATAGCATGGATAGCTTTCCATGTCAATGCATGAAATCAATGTATAGCTACCACTTAATGCTTCAAATTATGAATAAATAACTTATTAATCTATTATTCTAGGCATTTAGCTTACTTCTAATTTTTTGCTTTTAAATATAATCCCACAATGAACACTTTAGTTGAAGGGCATTCAACACATGTGTAGATATTTCTGTTGGACAGCTTTCCAAAAGTGGATCTGCTGAGTCAAAGGTTTTGCACATTTTATATTTTGGTAAGTACTGCCAAACTGTTCTCCAAAGAGAACATAAATAAAAGAGAGGACATTGTAGTCTCTGTCGTTAACCATCTGCTTAAAAAACAAGAACAAAAAGTATACTATTGTGGGGAGAAACCATACATTTTTCTACATGGAAAAGTGGCCACATCTTCAGAAAAAGATGGGAATTACAGTTGCAAGCCTTTTATCCTTGTAAATGCCAGAGCCCCTATGCTACTGACCAAACTCTCTCATCTTAACATTGCTTAGACCCCGACCTCTCCTGCAAAGACCTGACTCAGGTTAAAACCAGTTTTCTACTCTACTCTACTCTGCACTTGACCCCAGTGCCTAAACCAATAGGTTTGGTGTGGGGAGCAGCACACAAGACCTGAAGTGTTGCTGTTATCATCTAGCAGCAACACCAAGCCCTACAAAAACACAATTATTCCATTTGGTGTTCACATAAAAGCTCTACTCTGTTGCTAAAGTAACGATGGATTAAAACCTCTTAATCAATAATCATTGGTCTATAGGTAGTTTACATGTTTCATTTTGTCCCACAATATTATTACAGTAAGGAGCAAGAGCAGATAAAGGTCATGTTGGTAATTAAAGCTATATTATAGAAATATGCACATGCAAGATATGATTAAATAAGAAAATATTACTCAGTTAAGTATCATCATTAAACTTGCATTAATTTATAAATATTTAAATGTACCATATGACGATCATAAATAATATGTTTTTGTCAGTTTCTAAAGTAATTCAACCCATAAACCCTTTGAAAGATTACTGCAGAAGGAAATAAGGAAATATACAAGTCAGACTTACATTCAAATGCTGTGGTTGTTGCTTCCGGCAGAACCTGGCCTATCACATCCTAAACAAAGAAAGAATAAAGCAACACAATTAGCCATCTTCTTTATTGCTAACATGTGGCAAATCCTAGAGGAAATATGAGAATCTGGAAGAGAGTTTTGAAATGTGGGCATAAACTATAAAAACATTAGCTCATAATCACACTTAGCCCAGCAATGCATGCCCAGAGTTTAAATCTCTCTATTCAGGAGGTGGGTGGGATGGGGTGGGGGTATAGAATCTTTACAAAATCTCTTCTCCTTTGTATTAATAACATAATCTTTCACTCTCAATTCAACAGTGTATATACTGTTATATTAACAAAAAATTTAGTTTCTTCTATGGGAGACCATGGAATGCACTGCAGTAGGAAGAGTAAGGGGTTTGGGAGTTAGTCTGGCTTGGGTTTGAATCTCTGCTCTGCACCTAACAGCAGTGTGACTGGCAACAAATCACTTAACTTCTCTCAACTTCAATATGATTATTCTCCAATATAGGTCTAGTAATACAAAGGTAATGTAAAAATTAAATTAAATAATGTAATAAACACAGCTAGCCTAACACATCACAGACATTCAACACACTTGCCTTGCATTCACAGTGGGAAAAGTCCAAAAAACAAGTTTCCATTATAATGATAAAAACTCACAAAGCTACATTTAATATAAACAATTATCAATCTTTACTTTTAGCAACTGAAAACACATGAATTTAATGACACTGAAATAAAGTTACTCTAGCCTACAAAACAGTTTACGTGTATATACTCTGACGTCAACGTTTAACCTAAAGTTGAAAACACCTGAAAATTAATCTGCAAAGACCGCTTAATTAAAGAGGCACAGAACACCTTTGAGAAAGTCAGTTCTGGGGAAAAACGACCCTCCACGATGTCCAGTCCAACTTAAATGGCCTGCAAACCTCACTGCTCTTAGGGAGCACTGCCACAGTATCCCTCCGGGGATGTGCCAGACCAGGTACCAGGCAGCAGGCGGACAAGATGTTGCAAGTATTTCTCAGTGGGGAGCCCACAATCCTTTCAAGCTGGGCACTTGGCAGAGCTGATGCTGAAACTTCCTTCTACCCTCAATTCCTCAGAAGCTTTTGCTGCAGTGGCTATTTGCATAACAGCCTTGCCTCTACAGTGCCCCCCCCTCCTTTTTTAATAAATCTGTGCATGTAAAATTGACCAAGGGCAACTATCTTAGGCAGTTCTCACTCATTAGAGCCAAAGGAGATTATTTTTCCCCGATTCATCTCAGCAAGTGAAACAACTTTTGGAGAAAGTATTTGTCAAAGATTTTAGTGTTTAAAAAATTCTTTCTACACACTTGCAGGTAGAAAGTATTTATTGGCAGGTATATGGAATCTGTAGAGTGAGGATGAAATAAACTATACAGGCAGCCAGTGCAACACTGGAGAGGCCAAACTGCAAGGACTGGACCTTGGTCCTACCACTCACTAGCTGAGTGACTCAGCCTCAGTTTCTCTGAGTAAAATGAGATCATAAGTAGCTATTTTGTAGGACTAAGTGAGTTGATATCTGTAAAGTGCTTAGAAGAGTGTCAAGTACATGACCATTTATTCTGTCAAATAAATAAAACAAGTCACAGATGACGGAACATTACAAAGCTTACCTCACAATGAAACTTTAAATTTCAACATACAACAGTTGGTAGAAGATGGTCATTTGTCCCTTTACTTCATCCTTCCATGGTATTTACGGTGGACCTTTACTAGCCAGTATTGTTTTTTTTAAAAAAAGACGGAGGACTCCACCCCAAACGCTCCAAGTCTAGGTTATCACTGGTTACTTCCAGTAACTCTGATCATTCAGACAACCAATCTGAGATTTGAACTCTACACTGTTAGCAAACATACCCAGGACATTTCCTACTTATGAAGAGTAGACGCCATCTATTCTAGCAAATTTCTAGTAACTAGCTGAAAACCCCACTGACAGCAATGGCATACTTTGTCCAACAACATAAACAAAGAGCCACAGATGTTTTACATCTACTGTAGGGGAAAAGGAGAAAGGAAAAAGCGAACTCACTTGAGAGAATCATGTGCACACAACCAGCCATCTGTTTCATTAAAGCAAATGGGGGGCGGGTCATAATGACAGTAGAAAGTCTGAGCATTAGTCAATATATACTGGCCATTTTTAAGCAGGGCACATTTAATAATTTTATGTCTGTTTTCCAGTTATACTTTAAGTGATTTATTTCAAAGTGACCCAGTCTTCTCAACATAACATTTACCTAACTTATAGGAAGTTTGAAAAGAAAAAACTGAGTTTAAATAGCTTGATGGTGATGATTTCTTCATCCTTTTTTATCACTAAATCAGTACAAAATCTGACAGACCACAAATATAATTAAGCATCTACAATCTGTCAGGAGTATAAAGATCACAAAGCTGAAGGAGATAGAAGAACAAGCCTTAGGAAGATGATAATCTGGTCACAGAGATAAATATAAACCTAAAAGACTAACAATACAGAGCACTTTATACTCATAGTAAGATAAGAGCCAAACAAGAAATGTAAGTAGCGAGTGGTATGTGCCAACTTGGAGGCAGGAAAAATCACAGGCTCACTATAAACAGAAATTTCAGAGAAGGGAAAATCTGAGCTGGCCCTTGAGAGACAGGGTTCAAACAACAAGATGGAAGGGAGAACATTCTCTCCTACTACCAATTCAGGAGATTCAGATCTGCACAATTATCCCCAAACTGGCGACTACGTCTCTAAGGAAGAAGAGAAACACAGAAGGCTGAAAAAAACATAATCCAATGTCTCTGCCCTTGAACACCAGTTAGGCCTACTTCACATTGCAGACAGTCCCTAATTAATTCAGATAAAGGACAAAGAGGCCATGTGATTTGTCCAGGGTCTCCCAGCCATTTGCTGGAGCTGTGACTGGAGCCCTCAACTACAAACTCCAGTTCCAAAATGCTCAGTTACAGATGACTCACTGACTACACACTGGCCTCTGTGTCTGGCTCTGCCAAAATCTAGCGACACAGCTTTAGCATTTCCCCACATCTGGGGTTCATGCTTCCTCATTTAAAAACTGTAGTGAAGAGAGCTGTAGTAGATGAAGGGGATACTTCCCAGGTTTCATGTGACTAATTTTTAAGGTTCCAAGCCAGAGATGCTGATGCCTCTGTTGGTATTTTGCCAATTTCTCCATGAAGCAATGAGGTGACCATGGAGAAGAGATTGCACGAGTCCTCCAGGATCTAGGCTTCTGGTTGAGAGGCCCTGCAGGAATCTTAGGAGATAGCACGGCACCCACTGTCACGAGCCCTTGAATGGCCTTCCTGACATAACGTGCTGCACTGAGGTTATCTGAGCACACGTGTGTGAGGACACATGGCACTCTGCGCTCTAGTTGGTGGGACTGTTTGTGCAGTTCACTTCTAGGTACAGCTAAGAGATACTTGAGAAGCAAAAGACCCAGACCCCACCTTTTATGTCATAATAACGTCACTACCACTTATAGACTTACCATGTTCCAGATAGTTCTACACGTATCAACTCCAGTAGTCCTCAGAATTGTGAGGTGGGCACCATTTTTACACCCCCCCTTTTTATACAGAGTTTGTATTTTTAAACATTGTACCATTCTATTTAAAATAATACCTTGTTATCTCAAATGAATAAAGTGAAAGAAAGCTCATGTCTCTCTCATCATAGATGTAATCTCATGTCATCTTCCCAAGTCTTTGAGGCAGGTATCATTATCCTTTTATAAGTAAGGAAACTGAGGCTCAGAGAGGTACAGTGACTTGCCTAGTTAATAGCACTGCTTGCCATTAACTCAAATTTCTTGATTCAAAAGAATAATTGTATACACCTTCTTTGAAGTTCCCTCACTACACAAATAGGTCAGGGTCCTATGGAGCACCAGAAACAGAGGGGAAACAGAGATGACCAACCATCTCCTCCAGAAGTTTAGCATCTAGTGGAGGGAAAAGACAAAATTAGGACAAAAACCTTTGTGATTTGCCTGAACACAGCTGGGGGAACACAGAGGAAGAACAAGTAACTAAGACTAATGTGGAGGAAAAATGAAGGTGGGTTTTTGAAGGACAGGTGGCAGTTGGCCAGCTGAAGCGGGGCTAAGTGAGCATCTGGGAGAACTCAAGGTTAATACCTGGAGCACAGCATGCTCATTGCTCTGATCCTGGTAACAGGCAGGCAAGAGCCCATCAAGATGGGCCCAGAGGACCATCCTAAGGAGTTTGGGCCTCATCATGAGGGGAAATTTATGTGCATGTGAGTGTGTGGAGAACTCTGGATGTTAAGAGTAGCTAGAATTTGGTGTACAAATTGGAGGCTGCTAGTTTACTCCAGGCTCTGCACTCCTGGCCCAGACACCTGAAAATCTGTATGGTCAATAACATCCAGAACTCAAAACGAAGGTACAAGAATCAAATTTTGACCAAGTAAGCTATTACAACCAAAAATCACATCAGATATTCCTCCTCCCAAGCCCCATCTTAAACTTGCAGTTAAACTCCACTACAAAACTGGGATTTAAACATGTTTCTTGTTATGTCAGCTCTGCTTTTGATACCTCGGTTATTCAGTAAATAAAATGGGCACAGTGCATTCTGTCTACTTCAAATGAAGGCTTAAAGATGAGAAGTGGCACTGCTATATGTGGAAATAAATACTAGTAAATGTAAGGAAATCTGAGCTCTGGTACTGACTCCCCCAACACAAGCAACATGGCTTTGGAAAAGTTATTTCAGCTCATTGCTCCTCAGTAACTATTTGCAAAATAGATAGAGGGCTCAACAGGCCAACTCCAAGCAGGTTACACTGTGCTCCCACATCCCATTGTATTTCAAATACATTCTGAGTGCTTTTTATGAAAGTAAGAATACATCACTAATTCTAAGATGCACATTTCCCCCCAATTTTAACATCTCTGAAATCAGGCTGTTTTTGTACAATGTGTGCCATGTAACAGTTTAATGGGCATTTTTTTCTTAGTGGTGCATAAAGTAGTATCTTAAAACCAATGACACCTTAGGTTTGCTGAAAACATGATCGATCGGTTACAGCTGCCTTGTTTCTCGTTCCCACTGGTCACCGAGTTCAGGGAAGTCAGTGGAAAGAGATGGCTGGAATCTGGCCAGGGGCATTCCACGAAATAGTGGGGGGAAAACCTCTCTCCTACACTCAGCTTTCTGTATCCCAGTTGGTTGCTTCTGTGCCTATGTTCCAGTCCAGGCTGTGAGCTCCTTAAGGGCAGGGGTTCAATCTGATCATCTCTATTGCCCAGGGCCTTGCACATGTGCCAGATTTCAGTCCATACAATTAATCACTGCTCCTGCTTGTAGCAATAAAACTTCCCCTACAGGAGGAAAGCAGTGGCTACCGCCACTAGCTCAGGCCACCACGGTAAGATTCAGTGGTCAGATAGATGTTGACTACCTCCCAAACCCCGGGGGCCCCTCGCTGGGATATGGACACTGAGATTAGCACTCACCAGCACATCCCTGAAGAGTAACTGCGGCCCCGAGTGCACTGTCCAGTCCACCGCGCCACTATTTGGAATCTTGATGCGAATCACCAGCACCTGGTTCTCCATGGCATGGGAGGGATCAAAGGCCAGCCACAGCATTACAGGTTAAAGGGGCTCACATCCTGGGGTAGGGAGTATGCACTGGCCCCTGGTTAGGCGGGGGCCCCAAGGGGAAAAAGGACAGAGGGTAAGGAGTATCACAAAGGAGGGGTGGTCAAGAAGGAGCCTGCAGGCACCGGCCCAGGCCCAGGCTGTAAGGGGTTGAGGGCTGTCTCCCTGTGAGCGCGGACCGGGCAAATGGCAGGGACCAGCAGGAACTAGCGGAGGTTCAGAGTTGGAAAAGGGGGCAAAATGGGACCGTGCAGCTGTCCGCCGTCTGTGTGGGTGTGAGACGCAGAGAGAAGCCCCCGTTTTAAGGAAATTCAGCGGTAAGTGTCCACTCCGCCTTAGATGACGAGGGGAGGGACCCAGACTGGAAGGAACTCAGTCAGGAGCAGTTAGGAAGTAGCCCCAGGCCTGCCGGACCACTAGAAAGCTGAGGTGGGCCCTCCGCGAGACGGTCAGGGGGCGAGTCCTCTGCCCCACCCCGAACTAGAGGGCACGGCGCACGCGGGCTCAGCCCCTGCCGCCGGAGGTCGTGCGTCCTGGCGGCAGCAGCCCCGGGAGGAGAAAGAGGAAGGCGGCGGCGAGGGCACAGTCACTCCGGAACCAAAATGCTCGGCGCCGGAACCAGGGGAGCCGGCAAGCTGGAACCGCCTCCCCCGGCGCCATGTTGGAAGAGGGCAGCTCGCGGCCGGACCCGCCCCCGTGCCCCGGAGGGCGGGACCCAAGGACTGCGTGCTCGGTGCCCGGGCGAGAAGGAGGGGCGGACTGGGTCCGCCCCTTCGCGAGACCCCTGTCGCCTTGTGAGTGACTGCCCGCTGCCACCGAGTGACGACGGCCTGCCCTTGCCTTTCCTAGCCCTCGTTGAAGGCAGCGAGGTGAAAACATCTAACAAACGAATGAGGAAACTGAAGGAGCGCTGGCGTCCGCCAGAAGCCGACTGAGGCTGAAGATTGCGTACTGTTTGCCTTGACCGCCGCCTCAGAAAGGCAGAACGGCAGCTCTCGTTTTTCCTAAACAGTCGTGGGGAGTTGCGCACCAAATCAGCAAGAGCAAGGCAAGAACTAAAAAAAAGTGGTCTGTCTTTTCCTTCTTCCAAGTTACAGATCCAGAGGTTCATCTTCTCCCACATTAACAAAGCGTACATCACTTTTTCATGGAGGTTCTTTACCCCTCCATTGCCCGGAAGTGGCAAACAGCCCCCTCTTCAAAAGCAACCTTAAAGGAATTTGTTGAAGGGTTTTTTAACTGCCTAGGATCAGCTGTAGTAGTGGCATCATCTTTTATTAAGCCGTTGCAAAAAAATCCGGTACAGTACATAAATTTTCCACTAGATAACAATGTTTGCACAATCAGTGATATCACAGGCAGTAGCAATAACCCTTACTTGTTTTTAAATGCCTTGGTAATCTCAGATTTTAAAGTGCATAATTTTGTTGATCGGTGATGCCTATACAGACGTTTGTTCACAAATTGCGAAGTGTAGGTTTGTCCTTTTATTTCTTTGTAATGAAGGGACACTTATCGCTTTACTTTTGGGGGCTGAATTTTGTATAAGCCGCTAGGGTGCGGAGGGAGTGTCAGTTTTCCCTCTAACTATGCAAGAGAAAAAATATTTTAAATGTTGATTTCAGTATAAGATAAAAAAATTTTCTGTATATGTTTTCCTCTGCCTGAATTTCTCTTACATTTAATTTGAAAATCAATTGTAGGAGATAAATTATCTTTTTTTTTTCACTTATTGTAAATTAATAGCTTAGGTAGAAATTCATTTACTCAGATCCTCCATATATTCTAGGAATTACCCCTGCACTTGGGTCCTGTGAAAAGTAAACCATTTGTTCAAGGTCTCTATGTACTTTTTATTGAAAGTTCATTTCCTATTATTAGAGAAAATAGACCATAAAACCTAGAAATTCTCTGTGAACCTATGATTTGTTAAAATGGCTTTTTTATTCCTAGTACGATGGGGAAAACCAACTCAGTTTGTATTTTCAATTTTTTCAGCTATATACTCAGAAGGGGAATTACTGGATCATATGGTAATTCTATCTTTTAGTTTTTGAGGAACTGCCATACTGTTTTCCAGTGGTTGCACTATTTTACATTCCCATAGTGCAAAGGTTCCAATTTTTCCACACCTTCGCCAACATTTCTGGATTTTTAATAGTAGCCCTTCTAATAGATGTGAAGGTTTGATTTGCATTTACCTAGTGATTAGTGATGTTGAGCATCTTTTCATATGCTTGTTGGCCATTTGTATATCTTTGGAGAATTGTCTATTTAAGTCCTTTGCCCATTTTTTAATCTGGTTATTTATCTTTTTGTTGTAAAATGATTTTTTTAATGAAGAAAATTACATTTTACTACCATAAATTCAGAGAGCTTTGCCTTCTCTCTTTACCTTGCTCTCAATCTTGAATCCTCACCCAAAATCTGACTCTTTCCCACTATTTCACAGCTATAATCCAAACTGGCATATTTTTCTCCTAATCTTGCTTCCATTCTTACCCCTACTACCAAGTCTATTCTCAACCCATTTGCCAGAGTTAGATCAAATCACACCTTTGGTTAAAACTCTTCAGATGGCTTCCTAACTTGAGCATAATAAAAACTGAAGTCCTTTCCTTGACCTACAAACTCTACTCATTCTGCACTTCACAACCTCAGAACTCCCAAACCTTATCTCCTATCACTGTCCCTCATTCTCACCAGCCTCCTTCTCAATGTTCCTTGAACCTGTCAGGTGGCTCACCTCAGGGCCTTTGCATTTGCCATTTCCTACTTGGGTTGCTCTTACCCACAATATACACATGGTTCACTCCATCTCATTCTGCAGGTCTTGACTTCATATGTCACCTTTTTGCTGACGCCTTTCCTTAGCAACTACTGAAAACTGCAAACCGCCTCCAAACCCACCCCACTGATAGATACAAGCACAAAGGTATGCATGATTCCTAGTCCCCTTCCCTAGTTTTCCTCCTGGTACTTATTACTATCTAATGTATCACATGTTTTATTCATTGGTTTGTCTGTCTCCCCATTAAACTGTAACTTCATGAGGAGAGAGAACTGTATGTGCTTTATTCACTGCCATATCCCTTGTAACTAAAATAGTACCTGGCACACAGTGAGCACTTTAATCATTTTTGTTGAATGAATGAGTGGATTTTGAAGACAAAGTGGATTGAATAGGAATGCAACTGCCACCTGTATCTCCTGCCTGTCTCAAGCCTCACTTGCTCCTTTGCTTTTCTATCACCACCACCATCAAGACTGAGACAATAGCCATTACAGACTCCCATTGAACCATAAATTTTATAAAACGTCGATTGCCTCCAGTGTTCAGGAATTCCACTTGTCTCCTCAGTGCCTAATGTAGGCCCTTGCATAACACTCAAATATGTCTTGATTAATTTTGATTTAAAAGAGTGTAGGGGATGAAAACAGTAACTTTACAGTGGAGAAACCTGGCAGATTCCATCCTATCCAAGTGATCAATGTTAACATCACCAGTCATAAGTCATATGGATACCATGTACTCTCTGATATGATGTAATCAAAAGGGCATTTATCCTCTGTGGTCTTCTTCCAACTCAAGGTGATCATGAGAAAAACGTCAGACAAACCCAAACTGAGGGACAATCTACACTACAGAATACCTGACAAGTACTCAAAACTGTCAAGGTCATAGAAAACAAAAAACAAACTGTCGCAGACCTGTGGAGACTAAGGAGACATGATGATTAAATGTAACGTAGGGTCCACAATGGAATCCTGGAACAGAAAAAGGACAATAATAAAAAAGTGGTGAAATCTGAATGAAGTCTGGTGTTAAGTTAGTAATAATGTACTAATGTTGACTTTTTCGTTTTGACATAGGTACAATGATTATGTAAAATGCTAACAGGGGAACCTGGTTATGGATATATGGGAACTCTCTGTACTATATTTGCAATTTTTCTGTAAATCTAAAATTATTCCAAAAGAAAGTCTTTTTTTTTAAATAAGTTTCATTTCTATACACCAGCAATAATCTTAGAAACTTTCATTTTAAAAAGATATAATTTACAATAGTAGTAACTAAATAATAAACATAAGCATTTTCTCCATAGTGCTTAGTTGTCTATTAATTTTTTAAAAAGAAGCATATAAAGAAGCATGGACAAAAATAATCACACACAACAAAGCCCTGAAAGTATGACAGGAAAGTCTGTTTTGGCAGGAATGGAAAAGAAGAGTGGGACCAATTCCAGCACTCCTGCAGAAGCAGAAACAACTGTTCAGGAGATGTTCATGGTGGAGCACCTACAATGTGCCAGGTAATGTGGATTTTAGATGCTCTAAAATGAATTAGTTCATTAATTTAAAATGTCTTTAGATTTAATTCTGCATAATAAATTTTCCTTTAAATTGGTGTGGGCTGGTGTTCCTACAAATCACTTAAGCTTTATTATTTTTCTGTTTTCATTGTTTAAACATATCTATATCATTTTCTTTATATTAACTTACAAAATATATCTCACACTTTTGTGGGACTTCACGACTTACAAAGCACACATCTGTTTTCTGACAGAATTATCCTGTGCCTAATAGAAAAGTATATAGAGTAATGGTTAAGAACATGGACTCTGTAGACAGACTGCAGGGATTGGACTAACACCATGTAAAATCTTGGGCAAGACTTCTTGGTTTCCACAGGTGAAAGCTGGGCATAAAAGTAGTGCCTAATTTGTAGGGTTCTTATGAGAGGATTAAGTGAGTTAATGTGTATAAAGTGCTTAGTCTAGAACCTGGGACAAATAAATGCTATGTAAATGTTAAATTCCTTATTGTATATGTGAAGACACGAAGACTTAGAAGGCTTTAATTTTTCTCAAAGTTATCAACTCGTAATAGTATAGCAAGAGACTTTAAACCATATCTTTTTTAAAAATCAAGGTTCTTTGTGTTACATCATAATAGAATAGCAATAAATACCAAACTAAATAGCATGATTGGGAATCAGACATAGGCATTCGTGAATGATAATAAAATTGCAGTTAAAGAAACTTACAAAATCACCAATCTAATCCTCTGCCCAATTCCAGAATTCTCTCCATATCTACCTAAGAAATTGTCCTGCTGTCTCTTTGAACTTCTCTAACAATAAGACTCACTGCCTCAATCCATGTAATTTTTTGTCAACTCAATTAAAACATTCTCGTCTATTAGTTACTAATGCATTGTTTCTAGTTCTGCTTAAAAAGAGTAAGCCTAACTGATCCTAGTACTGTTTAATGTTTCACTTTATTTACTTTTAAACATCATTCTTTTTTACTTTAAAATAGCAAAATTCCTGTATGAGAATATAAATGGCACCTTTTGAAATGTCTCAAAAAGATAATGCAACAATATTCCAACCTTTTATTATTTTGGAATACATAGAACCCTGTAAATCAACTCATTTGAGGTAGTATTTCAAAACTTGTTGCTGTTCTTATAAAGAATCCATATGCTCTATTACAGTATCCCTTAACTCTCTTAAAGATAAAAGCAAGTTTTCTTTTTAATTTTGAATCATCACACATTCATTTGACAGAGCCCTCATTATATGACAAATACTGGAAACAGAAAATTAGTAACACATGGTTCTCATCCAGCTGTGTAAAGAAGCATCTTTTTCAGGATGGCTTGAATGGGCCCTTGTATGTAGATTCAGAACTGCTAAATTTTGTTGACAGGTAAAATTACTAAAATACACCTTCAACATGGTCAAATGCAAAAAGGTATTTGTAGGATGAATGTTGATTTTTAAATGTAATCTAAAATTTAAGTGACACTAGATTTTTATTCAAAATTTCAAATTCTTGGTTCCTTTGGAATTTAGAAATTTGAAGGCATAAGAAACTAAAATTTGGCTTCATCTCATAATAAAGGCCTTAATACCTTGTATGAAGAAAGGTTACATGATAATCTCCTACCTTCATTAATTATTTTCATCCCATTTGCAAACATCTACTTTTTTAAAATAAAAATATCAACAGTCCTTAAATGGCATTTTAAATTCATAATTATTTATTAGAATAGTGATTTTCATATATTTTTTATATTTTTAGTTTTCCTTTGGGTTTCAGGTAAACAACTTTTGAGGTATGATTTTAAATTATGCACTTAAATGAGAAGAGTAAAATGAATCATTTTATGTTTAATAAATTCAATGTTCTATTTACAGACAGATTGTTATAAAATTACTGATATATTCTAGCAGAAGCAGTAAAGGTTATGTCAAATAGCTACTAAAAAAATCGTAGTACATAGTGTTAATGATGTTACCTTAACATGCCAGCTTCAGGGGCTGCATAATTGTTTCTGCCAACCCATAAATTTTTGAGTAACAACAAAATTATTGTGATTTTTCTTACTAAATAATTCATACATTACAAAGCATGTATGTAACAAGGTCCATGAATCACTAAAGCATATAATGATCATATATCTAATGACATATCTCTTTTCATAAGATGAATTCAAATAGATTTATGTATTTAGGTTAACTAAAAAATGCCAAGTTTATAAGGTTCATAATTCTACCATCAACAACAAAAAAAACTTCAAATCTTCTTTAAAAGTACAGCTTCCACAATTTGCTTATAAAAACTGAAAGCTTTTGTTTATCAAAATCCTGTGTTTAAGCTACTTTTCATGAAGTTTTACAGCTTTTAAATTGATACTATAAATATCACTGAAGATAAATTAATAATATAATGGAGTAGTGCAATGTTCATAAACTGTATTTAAAATGATATAAGTGCAACTAAAATAGCTATAAGCAGTACTATATAAAACCTCATTTTAGTAGCAGCTGATATTCTTTATATAGCAAATAGGATCTAAAAGGGGATATTTTCATTTAGTAACATTTTACATGCTTTGCTTTGGTCTTATCTTAAGTAATCTCAAACCAAGTATATATCCTTTTCTTAATGATATTAAAAATTATCCCAAATGAGATTTCTTCTACTTAATTAAAACTAGGTTTCATAACTAAAATTTTTTAAATTCCAAGACTGCAACATATAAAATGATGTTAAATTAATGATTTACCTCTTCTAATTTTTAACATTTTCCCAGACTCAGTTATTTTCTATAGAAATCATGCAGTTAATTTTGTCATAGTAATACTGAATACTTTATTAATTTTTAAAAATCATTTTTTTTGTGGTAAGATACACAGAACACAAAATTTTCCATTTTAAACATTTTAAAGTGTACCATTCAGTGGTATTGAATGCATTCACATCACTGTACAACCATCAATGCCATCCATCTCCAGAACTCTTCATTTTGCGAAGTTGAAACACTATACATACACATTTAAACACTAACTGCCAACTTCCCTTTCCCCTTTACTAATTTTAATAGCTTTATAGAGGGATAATTCACATGTCATATAGTACTTCTATCTTGAAGTGTACAATTCCATGATTTCAGTATAGTCAGAGTTGTGCAACCATCACCACAGTCAATTTTAGAACAGTTTCATCACCCCAGAAGGAAACCCCAGGCCCATTAACAGTCACTCCCCATTTCCTCCCAATCTCTCCTTCCCTAGACACTTGCTAATTCACTATCTCTATAGACTTACCTATTCTGGACATTTTATATAAGTGGAATCATAACAATATGTTTTTTTTAATGGTTTCTTTCACTTAGCATAGTATTTTCAAACTTCATCAATGCTGCATAGCAAGTATCAGTCTTCATTTTTTTGGCAGAATGATATTCTGTTGTGTGAATATGCCATCTTTTATTTATCCATTCATCAATTTATGAGTGGTTTTCACTTTTTTACTAGAATGAATAATACTGCTCTGAACATTTGTATACAAGTTTTTGTGTGAGCTTTCTTTCAGTTTTCTAGGGTATATACCTAGGAATAGAATTGCTAGGTCATATGGTAACTCTAAACTTTTCCAAAGTGGCTGCACCATTTTATATTCCCACTACCAATTTCTCTACATCCTTGTCAACACTCATTATTATCTGTCTTTTTTATTATAGCCATCCTAGTTGATTTGAAATTGTATCTCATTGTAGTTATGATTTGCATTTCCCTAATAGTTAATGTTGAACATCTTTTTATGTGCTTAGTAGCCTATTTGCATACTTTGGGGAAATCTAAGTCTGTTTAAATCTATTTTTCCATTGGATGGTTGAGTTATGAGTTTTTTAAATATATTCTGGCTGTAAGTCCCTTATCAGATAATATGATTTGCAAATATTTTCTCCCATTTTTGTCAGTTTCATTTTCTTAATAGTGTCCTTTGATGAAGTTGAGTTTTTCTATTCTTTTATCATTTGCCTTTACAAACTTTTGTTTTCCCAAATAGGAGAATTTTATAGTAGCCTGTATATGAAATCAGTTTCTTAACTAACTTAATTTTTAGTATTACACTTCTAAAACCGACCTATTTTATCCCAATTGTATTAAATGTACATTCAATTAGCAAAACAGAGTTCTGAGAAGTAGCTAGATGGCCAAGCTTGTGTGAGTGGAAACTATTTTACCCATATTTTATATAGTGAAAAAAAAAAATTCTCAACATCTGATCTCCATTTTATATTAGAAAAATACTTGGTAGACTGTGGTCACTACCAATAGCACTTCTTACGATTGGGAAAGCTCTTGTGAAATATTTGTCAAGCACATAAAATGGTAAAAAGTGAAATATAGTAATTAAGATTTGTGTTCTATCGATTGTGTAGCTAAAGTAATTTTTCATTAGTAACATAAGATTTAATAAGTATAAGTACTTAAAGATTCTAGCTTGGCACTAGTCATTAGCATGTAATTGAACTAGTAAAAAAGATCAGTTAAAGCTGTGTTGATTACCACCTTATCTTTGAAAGGCAATTAAAGGCCTCAATCATTGCAACAAGATTTGATTGTGCAGCCTTTATTGGACATTGATCTTTCAGCAAAGTGCAGTTACATTTTCCATTAATTTACAGTAACACAGTTTAACTGTGATACCCTAGACTGTTGACCCAGGTGAGATGTAATGCTAAGTACTTGTTTAGGTTAAGATGCCCCCAAACATCACTACTGTGTGAATGGTAAGTGCTGAAAAAAAGTAGATACTCGATCCACTAGCTTTAGGATAAGGTTTCTGTTATCTGCATTAGCTTTTAAATGAAATGAAACCAAGATCCTTGTCTTTATATCACCCTACTCATTCAAACATCATTCATTCTTTAATAAAGTTGAAATAGTTTATGAAGAATTATATTCTGTGATTATAGTTTTGAGTGAATATAAATGATGCAAAATAAAATGTACATTTAAAAAGAAATACATATGGCTTTTACAAATTAAATTCTTTTCAGTTTTTACTGGTCAATAATTACCAAAGTATTAGTGACTAAAATATGTGTGATGAAAGAAATTATATCAATTTGTATAATTTGGTATGTTAAAGTAATTAGCACTGAGCAACTAGAGATTTTTATTAACAACTTCTTTCATGCTCCCAACTCTGTTACTGCATCTTTACGGTGGTTCAGAACTTACACAGGAACTAAGAATTTTGACTAGAAATTTCTTCCAATACTGGTTAATTGATTTTGTATAGAAATAACAATAGAAGAGATGCCAAGATTTTATAGTAAATATATACCTGTTAAAAAAGTTTTATTTTAAAGACAAAATCCTAGATTATTTTAAAGACAAAATCCAGCTAAAGAAGTATAGGCATCAAGTTGACAATGCACTGTAGAATTGTATGCCTGAAACCTATGTAATCCTTGCTAACAGATGTCACCCCAATAAAAAAAAATGCTAAGACTATTTTAAACATAAAAAAAAAAAAAAAGAAGTATAGGCAGGAAAGCTGTCTTTTGTTGTTTCTTAACTAAGAAAACTCCTGATATCCAGAAGGAACCACCCTGCTTGCCACTTCAGGCATAACCAGCATGTGCACTTGCTCACACACCGTGCTTCCCATGTATCTTCTCCTTTCTTCCTCTCAAAATTTTAAAATCATTTTATTAATGAAGTCTTTTAAATATACAGTATGGAACAGAAGGATGATGATTATAAAAACAAGTTTTCTGAATTAAAACTAACATTTAGTTACAAGCATATTCATGATACCTTTTAAGGTAGAAAGGTTTCTTGTTTTGTCCTTCTCAAGTTACAGATGGGGAAAAAAAAATGACACAAAGGAGTAGAGTTATTAGCCTGAGGTTAAAAAGACAGCTCTGATATTAAAAATAGAATCAGTCTTCTGACTTGCAGCATTTATACTTACCACTTTTAGGCCACAGCGCTTAGATGTAATATCCAACTTTAAAGAAAAAACTTAAACCATTACTGTCCAGTGGCAAACATTTTTCAGGGTAGAAGGTTTACAAGACTTAATAAA
Organism: Lyroderma lyra; assembly: GCA_004026885.1. NCBI lineage: Eukaryota > Metazoa > Chordata > Mammalia > Chiroptera > Megadermatidae > Lyroderma > Lyroderma lyra. The sequence goes on from PVJL010000119.1 coordinate 163,418, forward strand.
TTCCATGCATGATATTTTAATATTTGAACCATGCCCTTAGTCATCACTGAGTTCATCCTTCACCACGATCAACTCCATGAGAGCAAGAGGTCCATTGATTTTCATGTAATACAAGAAAATATTACATTTGCTTAATTGTTACACAGTGAGCACATTAGACAAGAAATCAAGGCTCTATTTAATGCTGCAAGCAGCAGAGAATTACAGAGATCAATAGGGTAGTTTGTCAAAGATGTTCTCCAAGGAGACTTACCTATCACCATATGGACAAGAAGTCCCTGACTATAGCTATTGAAAAACACGTAAGCAGAGTCAGCACTACAAATTATCAGAAATCAAACAGGCCAGTGTGAAAAGAAGTGCAACTCTACTGAAAAGCTGTATTTATAGTCTGGTAATTAAAAACCATTTTATCAGCTTTATGTTGGGACCGAACTTTTACAGGAAGTATTGACAAGACCAGTAGCAATGAATGACCAGTATTTGACTTAAAACTTATGAGCTATAGTTATTTAACTTTGCCCATTACAGAGGAAATCTGTTCTAGCCTCCCTTGCAAAATGCTAATAGTCAGTTTTATTATTAATGAAGCTTAATGTAACACTATCTCCTTTGTGTAAGCCATTCATTTAACTAGTGTCAAGTATATCCTTCTGGACTAAATATATTGGCACAAGTACTTCTTTGATTAAAGTGTTACTTAGAATTGCTTTTAGACAAGTGAACACTACATATATTTGAAGAACAGTTCACTCTCTGTAGCTCATTTAAAATGACTACCTTTAACAAAGCCAGTTTGTATTACTTTATGATTCTGGTGCTTTCACCTCAATCATTTCCTCATTCTCTACTGCTTTGCCAGAAGCAAGCACCCAAATGTTGGTTAGATTGAATTTTACAAAATATTTTGCTACAAAAATGTGTAAATGTTGTAGAGTATCAGCAACACATTAACATAAAATGATATATAATGTATGTTTGTAATTATGGGAGCGATCATAAATCTTAAACACCCATTGGTTTAGAAATTAAATAGTTCTACTTAGTTCTCCCTAAATTACTCCAAATTTCTGAAATTTACCATTCATCTGGGTATTTTGTAACTACCCCAAGGATAAATTTTTTTAATGACTTTGCTCTCAAAAATGCAATTAACTTAATAAAATTCTAATGCAAAACTGCCATCAGGTCTTTAAAATTTCAGCCCACTTCCCATCGCCAATAAGTCTATGGATATGTACCATTTCAGCTAATTGCTTTTATAAACAGTTATCAAATTTATTTTTCTGGGTCTTTCTAGATCTTAATTGTTCTTACAGCTTTATCAGCATGCTGTTTTAACTTTCAATAAGTCTTAATTTCATTCATCTTGCTGCATTTGTACATTAACCAGAGTTATTGCTGTATTTTAAAAAGTAGTTGGTATTGGATTCTTTAGTGTGAGTCTCCAGCCAGCTGGGACTCACTTGAGATGTGTGGAATAACTACTCAAGACACAAATGTTTGGTCGAGAGGGAGAGAACATCTTGAAGGAAGAGACCTCCTGAGGCTCTCTTCTCTTTTTATTTAGAAGGCTTAACAGGATGGGGCTGTGTGCAGACAAGCACGTCTGCAGCGTTAACTAGTAATAGATGACCTAAGTTAATGTTCAAGCTAGGGGGAGAGAGGGAAGGGCAAGTAAAGTTTAATCAGATATTTCTTAGCTGGCACTCACATCATGTTCACATACATTCTTTCCATGTTTGCATGGATCTCTATCAATCCTTTACCAGCTGTTTGCAGCTGGAGAACTTTCAGTCCCTGCGTTGGCATGAGGGTCCAATCAGCACAAATTCATTCATCATGATGTGGGGGAGCCTTACAGATTTCTTAGCCAGTCCATATGAGGTTATGGACTGGGCTTGGGAATCCTACACTTTAGGCAATGAGAAGTTTGAACATTATACCTAGATCTCTCATCCAGGTAAATGGCACAAGAGCTTTAATACATTTCTATTTAAAATTCTGACTAAATGGTTTAGATTTCAGATTGCAATTAGAATTCCCATCAATTTTGGATTTGCCAATATTATGTTCACTATATATCCTAAGATCCTCTACTTCCTTTTCCAATGTTATATAAAAAGATTTTCCCTCTTCCTTTTTTGTGTGGGTATCTATATTTTCTCTTCAAAGAGAATTTGTTAATACCTAACTATAGAATCTATATATGTTATAATCATTTTTTAATCTGTAGTTTAATCTAGTTCTAGGAAAAAATTAGTTTAAACTTCATGTGTTTCTAATTCCCACTGGCTAAACAGAGTATGTAATACATATATAACAATGTATGAAAAGCTTTGCCTCTTGAGGACAATGATTCATCTTAAAGAGCCAGACAGTGTAGAAAGAACAGGTATTTGGAAAAGTTTTATTTTAAAGGATCAAAAATAAATATAGCACATACACACAAGAGAAAATCCACTAATATTTATGTTCTCCAAAGCACATTCTCAATACATAGCACCTTCATCTTCTTTATTTAGAAAATAAACTGTTACTGGTCCATAACTGGTGTGCACAGTCTCTGTGACTCTAGCAAATAACCAGGAGCCAAGTCCATATAATAAAGTTGGAATACCTAAAAAACAAATGAATGTTATTTATGAACATCATAATTAATACTTATTAATCATGCACCCACATATTTGTTATGGTACAAATCACATAGCACTCTAGCAAATGTCAGCAAATTATAGTTACAAAAATATGAGTAAATATTGCTTCTAAAATCTCAATTTCATCTATGTGGAACATTGTAACAACTGTGTGAGCCTAGAGATTGTTAAAACTATAGATACAGCTGGTATAAATTTTAAATCAAAGCACTTTATAAGCACTAATTCATTACCTCCAAGTAATTGTGAAGTAATTCTATGTTCTTTTCACAAATAAGCAAACAGAATATTCATTAATTTAGTTGTAGATACTCCTGGTTACTGCTCTTGAGCTTAAATTACTAGGTCAACTTTACTGTACTTAAGTTAGACTGCAATACTAATGGCTAAAGGAAATTTTTTTATACAATTTTAAAGAAATGGGGTCAAGCACCTGTGTTCAAAACTAAGGTAAAACCTAACTCTAAAGAAGAGTTTAGTGTAACAGGCACGAGAAAGAAATAACCTATTAGTATTCTTACAAGTGACTTGAAAACAATCTTGTTTCAATCTATTTGAAATAGGTATATAGTATTCCAACATGTTTCTTCCTTGGGATGTTTTCATTAGTTTTTTTGCTGTTAAATTTGCAATTAGTTGCCATTTGATACATGAAACTAAACATATACTACCCTGAGATATGGATTAAGGCACTCATATGCACATGACACTATGGTGGACACAACGAAACTTTCACAATTCCTATCTTTTTTAAGACACTTATTTAGAATTAATGACCATTAACATATTAAAACATATGTATAAAACCACAGGCACATGAATCAATAATGAATATTCTGTGGTCTACACAAGTATTAATTTTATTGCTCCCGTGTAGGAGTTGAACGGAGCATGACAATTTAAAAGAAGAGTAGAACATTTGGAAAATAACTTTATTTCTAGTAAATAGGGAAATCAACACATGCTCAGGACCAATCGTATTGCTAAATTTTTTTATTTTTCTGCAAGAGTGTATTTTCTGTATTACGCTCTTATTGGGTGTTTAGGTGCATTGAACTACTTAGTGCTTATTCCCTGAAGCTGCATTCCAGCCACTGTGATGCCAAAGATTAATCCGCAGAGGCATCACTAGCTGGCAGTGAGAAGAGGTAAAAATGCCCTTTCAGGCTGGCACCTCTCCATTTTTAGGAATATACTGGGTCACAGCTTGTCATTATCACAGGGTTCCCTGGAACTCCTAGAAACCTTTTACAGGGCTGTCTGGGAAGTATCCAGCCATAATGCTGCTATTTTTTTGTATTATATGGTTAGATACTTTCTGGACAGGCCCTCCTATTACCTTCTTTGCTTTGGTCATATCCAAAAGAATATCTAAATGCCCCAAGCGAATTTCACAAAACACCCATTAAAAACTAGCAACATAAAGCTATTTATAAACCATTTAACCAAAAAGCAAACAAAAAAAAGGCAAGTGGGCATGGAGTAGGGGACTGGACAAGAAAAAAAAACAAGAACAAGACAGAAGTGAGTAAGAAGTACAGGGAGAAGCTAAACTAAAAAATAAATTTAAAACATGCTATCACAACTTCAAAGGCTGAAAATCAATGGAGTGAGGAAGAAAAAATAGGATCTAGAAACAATTACTAATTTTCTAAATACACTGAGTAAAAAATACTAAATATGCCTTTTAAATCAGTTCTAAGGAAATAAAATTAAAAAAATAGCTGGTGACACTGAAAATTTTGATTTTACAGTATTTATTAGTTTCCAGTTAAATATTGATATTTTTTTAAAAGTCACACAAATAAATGGTCAATATTTTTGCCAGCTAATAGCTTAATAACTATATTTTCTCTTACTAAGAAATAACTAAGAACCATTACCAGTAATGCTGTTTGATAGGGGATGGAGTTGTGATATAGGAGTCTGAAATTATATATATTTTTTTCTGTAGTCTACTTAATGCAGTCAGGCTAATACAGTATATGAGATGTGCCACTTATATAATTTACACATTAAAATTTCTTTATAGCATATGTGCTTTAAAATCTATGAGGATCCCATGTAAAATTAATTTTTTCTAGATTGAAACATATCATACCAAAAATGAACCTGAAAGTCACTTCTTTGCATAATAATTCATTTTTAGTCAGCTAAACAGTAGGTAAACCATTGTCAAATTAAGCACTTAAAAAAAATTAGAACTTCATAGCCAGTCTCTGATTACCCATTCATTCCAATGGTAAGTTGATTTTCTTAAATCTCAATCTACTTCCCAGCAGGATTCCTAGACTGATAAACCATCAGTAAAATGTCAGCTTCCATTGAAGGAAAGGCGGAGGAGAAAGAGACAAATGCTAAGAGAGAAATCTGTATTATTTACGAAATGAAAAAATGAATTACTGATAGTTTCTAATTTGGAAGGGAAGAAGATAAATACAATCCTGAGTATTTTCATTAACAGAATATGTACTTGATGGTCCAGAAGGGCAATTGTACATCAGAGAACAGGAAAGAATCCTACTGTGTAATTCACATTCCCTACCTTCAGACAAAAATACAAAGTAAACATTACCAAACTGGTGAATACACTACTCTTTTAAAAAAATCCAGAAATAAATTCCCTTTATCAGTATAAGTCAATTTGTATTAAAGCGCATGAGCAGAAAGTTTTCCTTTTTGTTCAACTTAAAACCCCCATTCCCATCTAAAAAAGGACTTTTAGAATTTTTAAAAGACCACAAAGACCATTCAAACACTCTTCAGCAAAAAACCTTAACAACTGTTACTTCCTTTCTCGAAAGGTTTTACTTTTCTTTGTCAGAATGTTCTGGGGGTTTTTTGTTTGTTTGTTTTTTTGTTATTTCAATTTCTATCGAAAAGAGAAGCCCCGATCATTGTGTTCCTAAAATCTTAGGTTTTAAATGGTGAAACTTTAAAATAAAAAAAAAAAAAAAAAAAAAAAAAGGCATTCAGCTCCAGTTACACTTTTCCTAACCTATTACTCTTTACATTTGGGAAGAATGATTTTTTTTTTTCTGATTCAGAAAATGCTAAAATAAACATTTTTGTTTAACTTACTCTAGAGTCATCACGCCAGTCTTTCCAAATAACTTTGAATTGAATTTTCTAAGTCACCTCACACTTTCAACTTCCTATCAACCTCAAAATTGGTTGGCAGGCTCAATATAGTTCATCAGCCAAACAATTAGACATTTTTAAAGGATTACACATTGCTAAATAATCTCCTTATTGGACTGGACCCAAGACAGTCTCAGTGGAGCAATGACTCAAAAACCTCATGACTGACATATGTGAGCTGTTATAAACAAAAATATACTTACCTTATTTACATTTAATGAGCTATCAGACTATCTAACATAGTGCAGCTGCTTTAAATTGTGTTCTTAAAAACTGTTTGGGTCACGTGGTCCAGCTCCCACGTCTAGGTTTTGAAATCTGGATTAATTTGATATCAGCTATTAATAGGTTCAAAACATCTTGAGGCCTATTTTCCACTGACGTGTAAAAGATATATTCATGCCAATAATCATGCCTCTTCTGTCATTAACCAAAAGAAAATAAACATCCAGCAAGAGTAAATACTCTCAGCATAAGAATATTCCCATGACAACCTACAAATATTAAAGAGGCAGTTTTTAAATTATCTTTTAGGCTCAGCACCCAAGGAACCTAAGTATGACTGATGAAAATCGTTAGTGCTTTTAGTAAAAGTAATTTGCTGGAATTTCATATAAAGAAAACAAAGAACCTTAAAAGGTTGGTCCAGTTTTTAGAATAGGAACACACTCACAAAGTGATGTTCATGAGAAAGAATCCTGCCATGCAATAAGGCATGTTTTAACTTTAGAGCCACTTTCCAGTGACTTACACCCTCCTTTAAAAGCGGCAGTAGTCCACCCTCACTCGCTCACCAAGAATGATGGCGGGTGATCCCTCATTCAGTACAGGACTGTGGCTAAGGCCCACATGGCGAGAGTCAATTCAGTAGCAACAACTTAACCCTGATAAGCACCTACCAGGTGGGGAATACAAAAGACAAGAACTAAGGCCAGTGCTAGAAGGATGCAGTGAGTGGTACCCGCAGGCAGTGTCTGGGAACCCCCACAGCAAGGAGGGAAGCCTGGCGAGTGCGTGCGCCCGAGCGAGCCTGCGAGGGGCCGAGAAAGGCTCCTCCCGCGCCGACGTGGTCTGACCTTAGGCCAGGGTCTCCGCCTTGGCAAGAGAACGTTTGTCAGCGTGCTTTGCAAACAGTGGGGCCATCGGTGGCACGTGCTTCACGGGCTGGGGGCACTCACCGAGGTTGACGACCTTGAGTGCCGTAAAGAACCGGTCCTGCTGCGCCAGGTCCTGCCAGGGGGCCTTGGAGCAGTGGTACTTGATGAAGGGGAAGCAGCCGGTGCGCAGGACGTGGTAGTTGGCGCCTTGCACGGGCCAGTTGAAGTGCGAGAGGCCGAACTGGTCATTGCGGACAGAGCTGTAGGGCACGCAGAAGGAGGTCCAGTGCGGCAGGCGCCGCTGCAGCAGGTGCCGCGTCAGCACCTCCGAGGCGCGGGGCTTCGGGCGAGAGGCGGCGCCCGAGGCCCAGGGTCGGCACAGTAGCAGCCGGAGCGCGGCCTCGTGGGCCTTCCGCAGGGCCTCCATGGCACGCCTCGCCCACGTTCCCCGCCCCTTGGCCGCCGTGTGGGCGCGCGCTGCTGGGGGCGGAGCTGCTGGAGCGCGCGCCCGCGCGCGCCCGCTACCCGGGGCGAGCGGCTAGGAGGCCTAACGGGCGCGGAGCGGGTACTACAGAGCCCCAGGGGCGCAGCGGCGCGTGCGCACGAACGTCCCACAACCTCCAGCGGAGGGAGCGGAGGGGCCTAGGGGGCCAGCTCAGTGATCCGCGTCAGGGTTGAGGATAAGCATCGCAGAGGAGGTGGTTAAATTGTCACATATGACCTCACGTAGTCGTTAATCACCTTGCGACTGGGGAAGGGGGTCGGAAGGTTTTATCAGTTTGGGTATGAAAAAAATTAAGGCTTAAAATAACCACCCTAGTGAATGGCAGAACTCACCCAAGTCTCTCTTCCAAGCCCTGTCTCAAGTGAAATCCTTAATTTGGCATTGTTTAGGAAACACTTGAGACGGTATGTTCAGGGAAGTGACTTATAAAAGCCAAGCCCTCAGATTTGCATTGGCTGATAATATCAGAATTACTATGTTTAGGTCTTCACTGTTGTGTTTGCTGTTTTAAAATAAGTCCCAGATATTTCAAAATAAGTTTATTTTTTAAAACGTCACGTGTCTCTCCGTGCAATTCCCAGATGTGTACTACCTACCACCTCTCTCCTAAGAGCCTGTGAATGCCAGACGAGGAGTGTTTTAGCTACAAACCTTTATAGCCCTCAGTCACCCGTTATCAATCTATTACTCTAGGAAAACATTTTCTCAGCTTCTTGAGATAACTTGTATGCACCTGGTTTCTGAAGAAGTATTTCCTCTTATTTTCCTAAAGTCATCTTGTTTGGAGAAACCACATATATATAAGATGATGTGTCTGGAAAGCACTGTATGTAAATGAAGTAATTATACCAGGGCTGTCCGGAGAGTATCCAGCCATGTAATATGAAAAATAGAGGCATTTATGGCTGGATATTTTTTCTGACAGCTCTCATATGTAAACATCATATAACAATTACTATTATTGTCGTTGAAATTCAAGGGGAATGTAGGATTGTGCAGCTAGTTCTTACATTCTCCAGTTTTTATTGATTCATTCAACAAACAATGGTTGAGCACCCACTACCGTGTGCCATATCTGGAGGGGCCTTGTAGTCATGCAAATAATTTCAACTTTACCTTACAGGATTCCCTATTAGATAATAACTTTAAAAAGATTTAGGTGGAAGCATGATTGATTAGATTGGCACAGAAGTGACTGGAGGGAAGCTAAGGCCGGAGTCAGGGAGGTGATTCAGTACTTTGATTTTCAAATTAAGTTTTAAAAAGCATTAGAGTTCTTTTTCAAACAAAATCTGTCACAGAACCTCAACATATAAAGTAGATGAAAACTTGTGTTTTATTACTGAAGATTTGTAAGTTAAAATTTTTTTAATATAAAAATATTTTTTTATTGTTAGACTTACTGGGGTGACATTGTTTAGCAAGAATTACATAGGTTCCAGATGTACAATTCTACAGTGCACCATCTATTTGTTGTATTATATGTTTACCACCCAGTGTGAGTTCTCTTTCCATCACCATATATTTGACAACTCCTCTCTCCTCTCCCACTCCCTCCCAAGTTAAAATTTTTAACATTAACTTTATAAGTAAATAAACAAAACAATAAGATTGGTTTGTTGTTGTCTTTGGGGGTTTCTTTTTTGTTTTGTTTTTAGCCAAAAAGGAATTTATTGGAAGGAAATTGGGTAGCTAAAATAATGAATAGGAAGTCTGCAGAACCACTGTTTTGGTTGTATACTATAAAGAATATAATGATCCCTCCAGAGAAGTAGATACAAATAAGAGTGGTTTTCAAATGATTCACCTTGAAATCTTGAGCATGCACTTCAATTACAAAGATAGCAGGAGGAGATTTATTGTGAAATCTACACTGAAATGACTTAACCTCAAATCAATGTGTGGACAGTTTTGCCCTATGTTAAATTTTGGCATTATATCTCTGGCAATGTAATAATATAGTTTTTAAAATGAAATTTGAATCAAACATTTGTGGGCCCTCTGAAGTGTGTCTCAGAACTTTAGGTTCTGTGGCATATAAGGTAAACACCACTGATAAAAAGAAGCAGAGATTCAGGTAGGTTTTGATGTATTTTCTTATGAAGGCTTGAGAAAAAACAGAGAATTGAAGGATTTCTGTTGGAAGTTACTCATGTGAAAAAACTTTATCAGTGATGAGGGTTTCCCTAATCCAAGGCTCTTTGACTATCTCCCTTTTTTTTTTTTTTTTTTGTAAGGTAGGAAGGTCCTCCAAAGAGCAGATAGATGGTGGACCCAGGTATTCAAGAGTGTTTGAATGAAATATTACCCTAAACTAAAGATACAGAGCTGGAGAACATGACTTCTGGATATCTCTTCTGACTTTAAGATTATATGGTACCACTTTCATAATAGAAATAACATAATTTCTCAAAAAACTCACAACTCAAATTAGATGCTTCTTTTTCTTTTTAGTTCTGATTCTTTATGGCCATGAAACAAAGAGGCTTAGAAGTTGGTATTCAAAAGCCTAAGTCAATGTTTAAAAAACAGTGTGTCCAATAATTAAGAATTAAAAACTTAAGTACTTAGTTTTCCACAAAACTTGTTGAAATGGCATATATCTTAGAAGGAACCCCTTAAAATAATTATAAAAAGTGGTATTGTGCACACCACTTAGCATATGCGTGGCTGCATTGTGCTGCTCCTTAGAAAGAATGTTAATTTATCCTTGTTTTTGTTTTAAAGGCACCTAGGACATTGTAGATGTTCAAAATGAATTCTACAAAATTGATAAATTAGAATACATTAAAATTAAGAATTATTATTCATTGAAAGGCACAATTAAGAGAGTAAAAAGGTAATCCATAGTGGGAGGAGTATTTGCAATATATACAAGGACTGTCCAGAAAACATCCAGCCATCAATGCTTCTATTTTTCATATTACATGGCTGGGTACTTTTGGGACAGCCCTCGTATATCTGACAAAACATTTGAAAGCAGAACAAATCATTTAAAAAAAAAAACAATCCAGAAGAAAAGTGGACAAAATATTTGAATGGACTCTTTACAAAGGAGAATATCCAGATGTCCAATAAACATGTGAAAAAGTGCTGAATTTCAACTTCAAGAGCTGGAAGTTAAAACCACAGTGTATACCATTGCACACCTACCAGAGTGGCTAAAGTAGAAAAGATGGGAAGCACTAAGTGTTGATGAGGATATGCAACAATCAGAACTTTTGTACACTCCTGCCAACCATTTTGGAAAATGTTTGGTAGTACACGTATATTACAGCTGACGGTACAGGTATACCTCAGTGTTTTACACTTCGCTTTATTGCACACAGATGTTGCATTTTTTACACATTGAAGGAAAGACCCTCCCTGTCCCCCTGCCCCAACTAAAAGATTATGACTTCCTTTATTGGAACTGAACCCACATTATGTCTGAGGTATGCCTGTATGGATACTTTATGACCCAGCCATACCACTCCTAGATATATACTGGGGGTGCCAAAAAAATTTATACGCACTTTAAGAGATGTTATCTATGTATCACTTTTTGAAGTTACTTGAATTATGGTAGCAATGTGTAGTATGAAGTTTGCTCAAAAGATGTCATTAATCAAATGAATGCAAGCATCACCATGTGACAAGCAGGACAGTCAAAGAGAATGACAGAAGCATGGTTGTTGTTTGAGGAACACAAGACCATTTTGAAGTGGTATTTTAAATTCAAGAACATTGTTTTGAGTTTTTCCCACATTCTCCTGACTTAAAACCCCTTGACTTCTACCTGTGGTGGACCTTAAAGGATGTGGAGTACCATAGAAAACCGGCTACACTGGCGGCATGTGCAGTGATAAAAGTGGACTGTTTGGACCATGTTGTTTAAGCAGTAGTAGTTCACCATAATCAGAAGTGTTTGGACACTGATGGTAATCACTTTGAGCACCTCTTGTAATTGCAGAAGTCAAAAATGATTTGTATTGGTCTTTTGTTGTCGGTATATATTATTACAATTTTTTCCTTTCTTAAAATGTGTATACATTTTTTTGGCACCCTCTGTATCAATGTGCTCAGACTGCCATAACAAAATACCACAGACTGGGTGGCTAAGCAACAGAAATTTAGTTTTTACAGTTCTGGAGACTGGAAAGTCCAAGATCTAGATGCCAGCCAATTGGGTTCTTGGTGAGAATTCTCTTTTTGGCTTGTAGGTCTGTCTTGCTGTATCCTCTCATGGCAGAGAGAGCTAGTTTTGTTATCTGTGTCTTACTTTTATGATAGGGCACCAGCCCTATCAGATTAAGGTCCCACCCTTATGACCTCATTTAACCATCATTTCTTCATGGAACCTACCTCCAAATACAGTCACATTGGATATTAGGACTTCAACATATGAATTTTGTGGGAACACAAACATTTCAGTCTATAACAATACCCAATAGAAATTGTGGACATATATTTTCCGAGAGTCTCATATACTAGACTATTCATAGCAGTACTATTCATATTTATAATATTCAACCTGGAACTTACTCAAATGCCTATCAGTAGTAGAGCAGATAGGCAAATTGTGGCATGGTCACATGATGAAATGCTCTACAGCGACGAGAAGGAATGATCTAGAATCACCCAACATGCACGAACCTCACAAACATTAGAGTGAAAGAAGCCAAACATTGAAGTTATTACTATATGATTTCATTTATATAAACTATAAAAACTGGCCACAACTCATTTATGCTATTAGAAGGCAGGATAGTGGTCATTCTTAGCAGGGGGAATGCTTAGAGGTGGGGCAGTAACCAGAAGGAGTATGAGGAGACTTCTGTGGGACTGGATTTCTCTCTCTCTCTCTCTCTTCCTCCCTTCCTCCCTCCACACTTCCCTCTCTCTCTCTTCCCTTTTATTTGTTTGTTTCTACAGATTTTTAAAAAAGATCTTGTATTTTTAGAGTAGTTTTAGGCTCACAGCAAAATTAAGAGGAAGGTACAGAGATTTCCCATATACCCCCTGCCCTTCACATGCACAAGCTCCTTCTTTAACAACATCCTCCACCGGAGTGGGACATTAGTTAGAATTGATGAACCAACAAATTAGTCTTTTTTGATCTGGATTCTAGTTAAATGGGTGTATTCAGTTTGTGAAAATTATTTCAATGGAACACATATGATATGTGTGCTTTTCTATATGCATATTATACTTCAATAAAAATTTTGAAAGAGACAATGAGTTCTACAGGTGATATTATATATTACATCCTATTATTAGTGTTTACAAATAAGTATGTACAGAGAACGTATATAGTGGACATGACTCAAACATGACCTTATACATATATAGAATATTTATTCTCATGTTCTTTTTACAGCCTTACTATGAGATCCTGATTTACTCACATATTTATAATAATGTGGTTTAAAAGGAAATAGGGTAGGCATGTAGATTTTAATTCACTGCTATTCTCAGAGGGAGAATTATAGGCAAGATACTGGATGCATATGTCAGCATGTTGATAAAATGTAAAGGACTTACAAAAAAGGGATATAAATTGTTTATATCTAGGTTTCTTTTGCTTTGTTTTTTTTTTTTACATTTTGAGGCTTAAGGGCTTTTGGTTAAAGGAAAGAAGGACCATGGAGATGATTCATATTCCACCATGCTTTGGAATTTAAAAAGTCATCCAGAAGAGCCACCTAAATCTGCTAGAAACCCAAATCTGCTTAATGGCTCAGTGCCCTCTAAGCCAAGCTCAGCACCAGAGGAGGTGGTGGTGAGTTACCCCTACAGCTGGATGAATGAATGCTCATTAATTCTCCCCACTCCCATCAGTAACAAACACTGCTTGCTACTCCATTCCTATAGCCTTGTATCTGCCCTGGCAAGGACAATACATACTGGTTTTATGCAAAGTTATCCTCATGGTAGTTCTCAGTTATGGCAGAAGTCATTGGGAAAGGAACTACTACTTGTCTAGATCTTGAGTCTTTCTATGGAGCTGATTGATGTTCTAACAGCCCCTCAAGAAGTTGGCTGGCAGCTGGGGCTGCTGTTACAGAGTGGCAAGAACGCTCTGGTAAAATATTTTACCCTGAACATAGTGGGTGCAGAATCTCATCCCAAAGCATCTTATGTCTAAAGCACTCTCAACTTCTCTCACCACTGGAAAGTAAGCTTCCTGAGATTTCTGTCTATTTTGTTAACCTTTGTGATCTAGTACCTCGGACAGTGTTTGGCATATTGTAGGTGTTCTTGTTGAATAAATGAAAAAAAAAAGTGGGTAAAGTGAATACAATAGTGTGGTTGAAGGATGTTGGAGAAAAGGAAATTACAATAGGGTCAGTGATTTTAATTAAATTTTTGATTTTGGTAGTTGGAGAAATTAAACTACAGAACAGTTAACAAACGTACTCAAAATCATATACCAGAATCAAGAATTAAAATTCTGGCCTCCTACCCTTCAGTTAGCTTTAAGGTAGGTAACATTTCTATTCCCTTCTCCTGCTGGTGGCAAGGAGACATACTGGTAATTTTTTGAAACCAGGTGATGATTTATGCTGGTAGATAACATGATATTTTATGAGCATGTTTCTAATATTACAAATCTTTGTAATATGTAGTTAGCATTTGGGGAAGCATTTGAAAGCATGGCCAAGTAAATTCACCTTGTCACATGGTTACAGCTTTGTAAAGTGAGTTTTGTTTTACTAACAGATACATTTATGAAATGCATGACATTTTGTAGCACAAATCATATTTTCCTATCAAATTCCTAAGATATTTTGGCTTTATTGCTGATCTGCCACCGACAGTGGCTCTTAGCGTGTTAGCTGTAAGTTTTTATGCCCCCTCCCCAGTCTCACTGTCAAGTAGTTAATGATCTATAAACAAATATGGAGATGCCCTAAGGGGGCTTTCCATTTAAAGGGGCCTTGAATCATTATATAATGGAAATACTGTAGTCCACCCTGATTTATGATTTGTCAGTTTAGGTTTTTGAAGTGATGTCCCACTGCTATTTTCAGATGGGACAGGTTTTTCATTTACTGTATAATAACATGAAATTTTATCAGATTTTTTTCATGAGGAAACTTTCAGAAATGTTCATCTACATTTGCAGTGTCTATGGTATGAATTTTCTATTTGTGTGTGAATAGACAAGCACATTTCAATTTTTTAAGTTAAAAGTGGCCACAGAGGGCATTAACATCACATAATAATATCTACTATTAGATATTATTTATTCCTGAGTATTTATTCATGCTAAATAGTTTACACCTATTGTCTCATTTAAACAATGCTCCAAAGCAGGATTTCATTTTCCTCATTTTCAAGCTGAGGAAACAATGTCAAAAGTCAGAGAGGTTAAGATAGGCACCAGCAGTCACAGAGCAGGTCAGTGGTGGAGCTGAGATTTGGACCTATGGTGGCAGGACTCAAAACCTCATTCTTTGAACACAGTTAAAAAGAGTCATATGATGCTAGATGTAGCTGTAAATATTGCTGACACAATTTAATACCCTTTAGGTGTTGCAGAGTCAGTAAGGACATAAGAAATAGTATTCAAGTTTCAAAATATGGCCCTGCTAGTCCAAAAGTTTGTCCTGCTCAAAGGGAATTGGGTTGACTCCAAAAAAAAAAAAAAAAAGAATGATTTTTCAAAACTTGTTGTAAAACAACTATTTGTGTGTATGTTGAAAGTACCTTTAAAATATCTTTAAAATTGAGAGCCATGCATTGAGGAGTTTGGGCACCACCAACAAAGATCCCAAATCTAAGCAAGTTATCCAGCCCTAAAACTTTTATGTGGGATACCTGAATAGAGTATTTGGAATTTCTTTTCCATAAGAAAAATTTTATTCAAATTTAAAAGTTTAGTTTTAAAAACTTGGATTTTAATGGAGAGAGCATCTGGCCATAATTTGGATGGCATGAGTAATACTGTTGCTATGGATAATAGGCACATTTAGTACAAGCCAGCATTTCAGTGAACCACAACTTGTAGTTCAGCTCTTTCTTTTCATTCCTTATTGCTGTTTCTAATAAAGCAAGATGTTAAATCTAACTACATGCTCTATTAATTGTATGAAGGTGAACTTGAGTCATATTTGTTACTGAAGATGATTAATAATTACCAGCTCTGCACACATTTCTGGTGCATTTCAGTAAATAAACAGGGTACATTGTTGGGTAGTAATTGATTAATTAGCACATTCATCCTACACAGCCCAATGGTCTGAGGATGCTGAGTTTGAGATATTGTTCATAATTATTACAAGAAACAAATCTGTTCCATTTCTCAGTTTATTCCTCTGTATGCTAAGTTATTTTTTTCTAAATCGAATGTTTAATGGTTCAAAACCTTATAGGTTTTATTCAGATAAATCAACTCATGAAAAATTGCTAGTCATAATCTCAGAATCTTGTTTTCATGTGAACCAGGGTGAAAACTTTTACAAGGCTAATTTTAACATTAGATCTTGCTGTTAAACTGGATCAAATACTGTAAATATAGGGCACTTCCCCACCATGCTGGAAATGCTCATTGAGCACCTATGCGCAACAGGGGCACTGGAATCTCATTTGCTTCCCAACCACATCAAATAAGCTCAGGATTGCAAGTGTCATCAAGTTGGCATTTTGCAGCACCAAGTAAATACAGAGTGTAATCTTCAGAGAAGTATAACAGCAAGTATCGGTCACCATTTTACTGCACAGTAATTTAGAATTTTTTTTTCTAATTTATTGAGCCAGCATGTAGTAGAATAATAGTGTAGTTGAGAGAGCTTTGGATAGGGAGTCAGGAGTTCCAAGTTCTACTTTATCTGTATTCTTTCTTAAGAAACTGTGTGACTCTGGGCACATCACAACCCCCCTTCTCTAAGCATGGATCACTCACCTGTGACATAAAGGCTTCAGCCAGGGATGAGGAGGTGCAGGGAGGAGCCCAGGCTGCAGAGACAGATAGACCTAGGTTTGAGTCTGGACTCCCTATAATTGGTTTTATTATTTTAGGAAAATTACTTAAGCTCTCAGAGTTTCTGCTCTGCTTCCTTAAGTTTATCATAAGGATCAAATGAGGTATGAAAATAGTTTGTAAATAATATAGTATCATGTGAATACAAGACATTGTTAATATTATCTTAACTGGTTGAGATGAGCATGGTATGTATTGGAAGGATGCATCAAAATGCCCATGTACTGGTCTAACAATAGGGGATTATTAAATCTTTTATTTTGTTATTAAAATCATATGAGTAAGAATTTCCGAGGTGTCTTCAGATTTTATGGCTAAGTGAAAAACACAGTCTGCAAAATAGTATGTCTGATATGATCCTATTAAAATTATAATTATATACACAAAGATAAAAGACTATATATATAGGAAATATATATAAATATAAACAAACAAATATATGTATATACGATAAAAGAACAAATGAAATATATGAGGGCTCTCTGGAAAAAAATCCGGGCATAAATGCCTCTATTTTTCACAGTACATGCCTGGATACCTGAGCAACTCTTACTGCTGTTAGGTATTGTTCTAGGAGCAGGGGCTATGTCTCTATACTTACAATCCAATGGGCGAGAGAGTAATAAAAAAAAAACAAACTATTATGTAATACCACGTATTATTAATTGCTTTGAAGAAAAATAAAGCAGGGTAAAGGGATAATGGTGCTGCACTAAAGGAGATAGGAGAGACCCCTTCTCAGGGAGGGATCCTCTGATCTAATGATAGTTGAGCAGAGACTAAATGCAGCAAGTGAGGGAGCCGGGCAGACTTCTGGGAGAAAACTGTGCTGGGCAGAGGAATGGCAAATGCAGAGGCCCTGGGTAGGAATGACACCCCAAATCCTGAACTGGAGTTATCCCCAGGTAGTGAAATAACAGTAGATTTTAAAATTTCTTTCCGATACTTTCCTGTTTTACGAAAGTTTTTCTTTTTTATTTATTCATTTTTTAAAAAAGCTTTGTTTTTTTTTTTTTAATCATGAGCAAATGTCTCTATAATTAGAAAAATTTATAGACTCTATAGGTATGCTAAAGACAAAGGAAACTTACATCACGTGTAAGTTTTTGTTTTCATGGTTTTAGTGCCAGGTATCTCTAAGTTGAGAGTAAGAATGAAGGAAGCAGGGAGATTTCTGCCCTGGCAGTGAAGTTTCAAGTGTTTTAGCCCTAAGAGTCAGTGTGGGCTTTACAAAGGGATATAGAATCATCCTACTTGCAGTGCCCTGTTCAAGCCTGTGCCTGCCAGTGTATAGATGTGGCTCAGGAAACAGTGCATTTTAGGGGGTCTTTGAAAATAAAGGCTGAAAGGAGCCAGGTAAAACTGGTTTTACCATCTTATGTCTCATTTATGCAGCTCAAAGAACACATCTGCTGTTAATATATAACAAACTGCAATGTTACACAATATATCTTCCACCTCTTTTTGAGTCCAGGTGCAAATTAAAGAAAAGCTTAGAGACAGCACTCCAGCTATCTGTCCAGTCGCCAGGAAGTGGATATATAAAGGAGACGTCCTCTGGCTTATACAGGGACAAAATGCACATTTAAGGCGTTCTTTCTCATTTCTATCCCATCTATTTGCACCAAGATCTTCTAGTACAGAAGGTACACATTTCATCAGTTTGGATAAAAACGCTTTCAAAATAAAATGTTCCCATTACTTTAGGTGATTAGCAATACCTACGAGCTCAGTGCAAGAAAGTAAAAACCCCAAAAATGAAAGACATGATCCCAGTATATAGGGTATATTTGGCTTGCTTCTATCATCAATCAAAATGATTTCTTCCAAGCGAAAACTGTTTGCATTGGAATGAATGCTTTTAAAACCATAAAATACTTTGTAACAAGTTAAAATCATAGCCCTTTTGGATAGTATATGAGGGAGCTGAAGAGGCCACACAAAGCTGCAAAATATTTTTATCCACTATTTCCAGTAAATGGAAGAGAAAGCTAGAAAAAGAAACCACCTTTGTGTAATCTATAAAAAAAATTTCCCTTTTGATACTTTGATGATGGTGGCATAGACTCATAGAATATTAAAGCTGGGAGGGAGTTTACTGTCAGTTCCACTTTCTTATTTAACAAACCAGAGAAATGGAGGCTAGGGAGGAGAAATTACTTGTCCATTAAGGAAAGCTAAAACTAAAACCCATTAAGACATTTATATCTAAAGCAGATGTTGTATACATTACATGTATTTACATTTACATATACAATTACACATACATTTAGAAGAATTACAAATGCTGCCTGATCACTGTCTGTCCTCCAGATATTTGCAGAAGCATACCCTTTTATAAATCTCTGTTTGCGTGAGTAGATACGGCACTTACAAGTAAGTCACTGTCTGGTGTGGATTCTAGAATATTCAGACTAAGGGAATTAAGTTCAGAATAACACAGTCAATCCATGGTGCTAAGGAACATGCTAGCTTTGGGAACTGGGAACAGGGAGATGTTATGATATTCCTAGGCCATGTCCCTAACTAAGTTCATTATCACTTTGGATACCAGAACTTATAATGAAGACATTCAATATATTTTTCTTTCCTAACCTCCCTTAAATTAGAGTTTTGTTTCACTTGCTCCATTAATTAAAATCAAGTTCATTATAAAATAGAAACTAAAGAAAGAAAAAAAAACCATGATTAAGAAGTAAGCACTGTTAGTTAACGTTTTGTGGGTTCACCTTTATAGTCCTGTGTGTGTGTATGAGGGTATGTACACACAAGGGCTGTCCAGAAAAAATCCTGCCATTGTCACTATAACGAGAGTGGTTACATGGCAGGATACTTTCCGGCAGCCCTCATATATGTGCACACATTTTATTAAAAGTCATGCTGTTTTAAAATATGCTTCTTCATTTAATAATAACTAAATGTAATTTCATTTTCTTCTAATATAACGTGATTTTTTTAAAAACAGCTTTTTTGAGGTATAATCAATATTCAAACACTGCATATATTTAAGATGTACAGTTAGATAAATTTTGACATATGCACATATCCAAGACACCATTTTCATAATCAACATAGTAAACTGTACATCACCCCCAGAATTTTTCTTCTGCCTCTTTGCAATCCTCCTGCTCCCCCTCACTGCCCTACCACACATCTCACCCCCAGGAAACCATTGATCTGCTCTTTGTCACTGTAGTTTGTATTTGCTAGAATGTTATGTAACCAGATACATGAGGGCTATTCAAAAAGTAGCCAGCCATGTAATATGAAAAATAGAGGCATTGACAGTTCTTGTTATATTCACAATGAGAAAGACAGCGCGTGTATACTCTTTTTTTTCTGGGTCTGGATTTTTTCCTTTGGCCTATTATATTGAGATTCACCTATGTCTTAGAGTTCGCCAACAATTCATTCCTTTTTGTTGCTGAGTAATATTATGTTGGAAGGATATTGCACAGTTTGTTTATCCAACTACCTGTTTATAAACATTTGGGTTGTTTCCAGTTTGGGGTTATTACAAATAAAGCTGCTGTGAACATTCATGTACACAGCTTTTATGTATGTTTTCTTTTCTCTTGGGTAAGTGACTAGGAGTGGAATGGCTGAATCATACATGTAATAACATGATTTTCAAATGGCTATATAGAGTCCTTTATATATACCTATTTCATAATTTTAAAGCAATACTCTATTGTTGAGCATTTAGAACTTTCTGATTTTTCATTATTGTTGCAAGTGGTCTATAAATTTTTTGGCTTAGAAATGTGGCTTTAGATACTCACCTTGAAAAAAATAAAGCCCAAGAGATGAGTAGAAAGGCATTGTAAAAGGAACCTGGACATAACTGTATTGTTATAGAACTTAGAATTTTTTAACGGTTGTAAAGTATTTTGTGTCATCTAATAGGAAGCAAAATAGCATGAATCTTTAAATGAACCAAAATTTGAATTTGAAGTTAATTTTGCAACTAATGGAAGGTCTGCTATTTTGTTGTCAAGTTTATGGGACCATGATTTCATAACAACACTCCTTATGAGGCAACTGCAATAAACTTGGGTGTGGCCCTTTGTTTCTGAGAGCTATAATTAACCATCTGGTATACTTTAAACATGCTGTTAAATAAAAAAGTATATATATATTAAAATGTAGCATTTTACTCACTTCTCTCTACACACACACACATACACTATATATATATATATATATATATATATATATATATATATATCGTGACAACTGTGGAAGTGAAACAAAATGTTTACAGAATAGTACAGAAATATTTGGGGGGAAAAACTCTTTTATGCACAGATGCCACAGCTATATTTTTCTGTGCTATGTTTAGGGTGTTCTTATAACGAAAGACAATTTTTTTTTTTAACCAACAGATTTTTAAACAGCAGGGACATGCTTATTATTTACTGTTTTGGTATCTTTCCCTCATTTACATAAATACCCCAGAAACCAGCAGTTTAAAACTAATAAAAGCCAGGGCCCTCCATCAAATGCAATAAAGTTTCACAACCATGAGTTAGACTGTTAGAGTGAAAAATAAACCTATATATGTGGTTATCAAGGGATTTGGGGGGAAAGTATATAATCACATTTCAAAGTTAGAACTTCCATTTGAACAAGCAATGTAATAATAATACTTAAACATTTATGTAGAACACTTTATCTTTGAAACAGTCTCTCAACATTGGCCAGTTAATCTCTATTGCTTCCCTAAGGAGCAGGTATTACTACCTGCCATTTTTCTAGTTAGAAAATTGAGGAAGATATGGCCAGCCCAGAGAGAAAGAGGGCTGGAAGACAGGTTTCTGGCCCTTATTATTCTGTGACTCCTTGGGACATAACTCCTAATAGAGTGCATCAGATTTCTGTTCCACATTGATGAAGTCATTAACAAAACAAAGATAGAAATAGTAGGTCAGTCTGCCTCAGGCTTTCAGATACAGTTTTACCCTCCTGAGGTCACCTTTTAGAAATAATGGAATACAGAAAAGGTACAGAAGAGCCACAGCGCATCTCATCTGCACTTGCAGTGGATTGGACCAAACTTCTTCCAGTGAGAAAAGCGAAGTCAAATGCTGTCTCTCTCCTCACAACCTCCACTCTCACATTATCTTGGCAACTTAATTTATAGTCTTCCAAATCAGATTTACTATGATTAGTACATTTAAAGAATTGAACAAATTTGTTATGCACATTAAAGCCAGAGGAAGAGTAAAATAAAGCTAATGAACATTTACACTTTTAGAAATAGAATTAATGTATGCTTGAGATATTCTGAAAAATAAACATTTAAATGTTAAAATACTTATTACTTTCCCCACAGGGACAGTGTTGAGAATTCATGAGATAACAGATGTAAAGTGCTTTGAGCTCTTTAGAAGAAAGGTGCCAGATGAATACAAATGATTATTAATTGTTAAAGCTTTCAGATGGTTACTAATATATTACTTATGATAAAATCCATCTTTTTATAGTTGAAAAATAGGATGCTTGCAATTCTGAGGATGATATAGTTGAAATAATGCTCCCCAAACTTCTCCCAGCACACTCTACATCTTGTTGGAAGTCTTTCTTAACCAGTTTCATGACCTCATACCCATTTTTTAGACAAAACTATAGGGCATGACTTCCCAGCTTCCAGACTTCCCTGCAACTGCCCATCAGCAGTCCTCCTCCGAAGTCTTACAGGCCCTCACCATGGGAGAATTCCACTGACACCACTTTCTTTTCTCCTGATTTCTTTGATCGCATAACTGTGATGCCTCACAGTGCTATCAGTTGTGCAAGTTTATTTTATTAGCTGTAAGTGTGTAAGTTAAGTGGTCCTTCTGTACTTTAAGCAACATAAGCATTTGTTAAAAAGAGTGCAAGCCCCATGCATGATCTAAGACAAGTGATACCAAACTTTCTCCTTTATACATCATCTAGGCTTTGTGGTAAAAGAGTGCAGATCCCAAATTTCTTTTCATTTAGCCTGAGACATGGGATGAGATACCCTCACAAGATCTCTTTTCCTTATATGTAAAATGAAGACAATAGTAGTACCTACCCACAGGGGTTGTTGGAAAGATGCAATAAAATAATGTACAAGGGCTGTCTGGAAAAAAATGCAGCCATGAATGCCTCTGTTTTTCCTATTACATGGCTGAATACTTTCTGGACAGCCTTCATATATAAAGCTTCTGGTACAGACCCTAGCCCATAAGTGTTCAATGAGGTCAATGTAAGTACATAGTGGAAGGCAGGGAAGTAGATAGCACAGTTTATAATGAAATATAATCTATTTGGTCTCTTTAAAATTAATATTAAATGGGTGACATGTAAAGGGAGATACTTATCATCATCCAATAACGTACTCCTAAGTGGCTAGTACAGTTTGCTTCTCAAACCACTGCAAACATTCAGTATAAAACAATGGATCATTTCTCACACAAAGATATCTCTACTGTTAAATATATGCTTCTATTCAAAACTTCCTGAAGAATGGCACATCATTTTCAAAAGGACCTCTTATGGACAAAGACAGCAGTTTCCTGTTTAGATTTGGAAAAGCTAAATAATTCACTGTGATTAATTTGTGGTTAGGCTGTATTGTACACATACATATGTTTTTTTAAGACTTAGTTTACCAATAGCACAGTATCTTTGCTGCATATATGTGCTAAAAGATCATGGACTATGCTTCTTTTCAAATGTTCTGTAATTAAAACAGCTCACTAATTTAATCTGGTCCTCTGGCTTCTTCCACTTAATTACTTGAAGTGATTGTTTTATTATACCATTTTTGTCTCCTTTCATTTTGAAGCCGTGGGTTTTTAGGTAGAGAACCTTACTCCCAAGCACTTTCTAGTGCGACCTGAATCTGAATATGAGGCCTGAATGTGGAGACAGGCATTCATTCGGTGGTGTACGCTACTGATACATGCAAAGAAGGAAAGTGCATTGTTTGAGAAACCAATCACGTGGGTAAAAAAAAAAAAGGTACCAGAGAGTGAACTCAATTGACTATTGCCAGCAGCTTGAGGCTTAAGAGTGCTAATCACAATTCACACACGAGACTTCCCCGATAGATTTCACAGTTTTGTACTGTTAAGAGGGGATCTTGCTGTGTGAAAGATCCACTGCTGTGCTGAACAAAACAGAGACAGTTTTCTTTTAAAGTCCAGAGCAGATGAGAGCCATAAGGAGACAGAGGATTTCATTTACTCTCAGGACATGATTGTGCCAGTGAACTAATGAGTCTCTTGGACCTTATGTTGCTCTGGCTTCAATCAAGGCGAGACTCTAATGGGCATGTAGTACTTCCTATTCGTCAAGTGTCTGGACAATGGGCTCCTCATATGGACTAGAGCGATCTGGCAAGAAAAAGAGGTCATCGTTGTACCTAGCATAGGCAGGAAACCTGGCTAATTAATGTATTTCCAACTATAGCGAGACAAAAGCTAACACACACACACACACACACACACACACACACACACACGTTAATTTTATTGCAGAAACTCAGCCTGTGGCTGAAGCACAGTTAAAAAATTATTAAAATCCCATGGGTAAAAAAATACCCCTCCTTTTCCCAACACACTCAACCATTTTTAAAGATACTATTCTTTAAAACAAGTATGTGATTTTGCTGTTGTGACTTGCTTCTTTTACCCTTTGTTAAAGCTGGACAATGTGTATAAATATTTTGAACAATTACAAAGCAAATGCTGAGAGTTAGTGTCAGCACTGCATAATTTTAACTGTATAATTTGCCCTTTAAAAGGTACTATTAAATTAAGCTTGTAAAAATCATACTGGCAGATTCAATGGAGAATTAGAGAATAAAAATATTTGTTCAAGCTAGAGAGTTTGAGTTACTTAAACTAAGAGCAGATACTGCCACCTAGATAAAGTCTGATGCGTTAGTTAACTAGATGTTGGTTTACCTTACTTTTTGAAAAATGGCAACCACAAACAATAGTGACTTGGTACAATAAAAATATAATGAATGATAAAAGATCACTTGAAAAATCTGTATAAATGTAATTTTCTTAAAAAGAGACATTTCTGTTTTGCCAGGTATCAATGATTAAGCCTTTATTTCATTATTTGAATGCAGAAGACCAATTACTATTAGAAATAATAGGAGAAAACTTTATAAAACATTAGAAACAACCTCCATTCTCCTGAAATTTATAAAGAGGTAGATGCAGAAGTGATATCAGTAAGACTTGTAACTTTCTTGCTAGATTATTTCTTCCTGAATTTGGGAAGTGTAAACACAAATAGATTTTGGTTTAATAAGTGAAATAAGATCACTTAATAAACAATTTTTTAAAAAGAGCATTACATTATAATCTGTTCTGCTATACCTCCTGTAACAGACAAAGCAATCTAACTCCCTTCCCCACTCCCTTTTACGCCTAACGGTAAAAGAAAGGTTGACCTTATTTGGTTGCAGATTGGAATCCAAAATCAGTAGTGTATTCTAAGATCATTCATTTGTCAGGTTTGGAGAGATTTTTATTATCTTTGGACTGTAGTTCTTCTTCATATCTCATTTTGTTTTCCTCTATGACTCCTAGAATGACTTTAGTTTCATCAATGGTGGTCTGTAAATGAACAATAAAAATAATATTCATTATTTAAACATCTCTTACAACTCTTTCCCTCAGCTCTCCAAGCATTTGCTCCTATTTAGAATTAAGTATGGTTTAGTTAAGTATAGTACTACTCCAAGTTTGCTCCATTTGCCAAAACCCATCTACAAATTGTTGGTTATCGGTCTTGATGAAATGAGTACAAAAATCGAGAGTAAGAACTTGGAAATCTTTATAGGAATGTTAATGCTTATTAAATGTAATAGTGAAAAAAATGGACTTCTATTTTATACATGTTTAATTTTTTTCATTTTATTTTTCTAGTAATTCATTTTTGTTGTTTTTTACAAAAGTATTGGAAAAAACAAAACAAATAGGTCCTTCACTACAGAAAATTTGAGAAACACTGGTCTAGTTACCCTAAAATGATGGCTAGTAGGATAGTGGGAGTACTCATTTGTATTGGTTTAGGGAGAAAAATGGCACCATACCATTTTATTTTATTTAGTTATTTTTTTATTGAGGTAGAATTCACATACCATAAAATTCACCCTTATAAAGTGTACAAGTCAGTGGTTTTTAGTATATTCACAAGCAACTGTCACTACTATGTAATTCCAGAACAGTTTCATCACCCCCAATAAAAATCTCTATGCACATTAGCAGCCATTCCCCATTTCCCCGTCCACTGGCTCCCGGCACCACTCATCTACTTTTTGTCTCTATGATTTTTCCTACCCTGGACAGTTCATATAAATGTGGCCTTTAGTGTCTGACTTCTTTCATTTAGCATTTTGTTTTCAAGATTCATCAATGTTGTAGCATGAATCAGTACTTCATTTCCTTTTTACAGCTTAATAATATTCCTTTGTTATCTATTATCTATTTTTCCTTTGGTGGCTTGTACTTTAGGTGTCATATCTAAGAAACAATTGTAACCACCAGGTAATGAAAATTTATACCTTTTTATTTTGTTTTATGGAACATTATCCATATGGTCTAATGAAATTCACTTATCAGTTGATGGACAGTTGTTTCCACCTTTGGCTATTGTGAATAATGCGCTTCTATTCATACTTGAATATCAATGTACAAGTTTTTGTGTCAACATATATATTCAGTAACTCTTGGATGTATACCTAGGTGTAATTGTTGGGTCATATGGTAATTTTTTGTTTAACTTTTTGAGAAACTATGAAACTATACACAGCAGTTAAACCATTTTACATTCCTATCAGCAATATAGGAGGGTTCCAGTTTTTCCATATCCTTGCCTACTACACTTATTATTGTCTGCCTTTTTTATTGTAGCCTTCTTAGGTGTGAAATGCTATTGTATTGTGGTTTTGATTTGCATTTTCCTAATGGCTAGTGATGTTGAACATTTCTTCATGTGTTTATTGGCTATTTGTATATCTTCTTTGAAGAAATGTCTATTCAAATCACTTTTAAGTTGGATTATTTGAGTTTCTGTTCTTGAGTTGTAAGAGTAGTTTATATACTGTGGACACTAGAGCCTTATCAGGTCTATGATTTGCAGATATTTTTGTTCATTCTGTAAGTTGTCACTTCGCTTTTCTGATAAGTGTCCTTTGATGCACAAAAATTTTTAATTTTGATGAAGTCTAACTTACTGTTTCTACTTTTGTTGTTTGCACTTAAGGTATCATATCTAAGAAAGCATTGCTAACCACAAGGTCATGAAGATTTATACCTATATTTTCTTCTAAAAGTTTTACTGTTTTGGCACTTACATTTAAGTGTTTGATACATTTTTACTTAATTTTTATATATGCTGTGTGATAGAGGTGCAATTTCATACAGGAAGATAACCTTTGTCCCAGCACCATTTGTTAAAAAGACTGTACTTTTCCCATTGACTTGTGTTGGCACGCTGTTGGAAATCAGTTTGCTATAAATGTATGGGTTTATTTTAGACCCGCAATTCTATTTCCTTGATCTGTATGTCTATTCGTATGCCCTTATTGCCCTGTGTTGATTACTGTAGCTTTGTAGTAAGTTTTAAAATCAAGAAATGTGAGTTCACTAACTTTGTTTCTATTTTTCAAGATTATTTCGACTATTCTATGTCCCTTCATTTCCCCATGAATGTCAGGATCACTTTGTACATTTCTATAATAAACCCATCTGGGATTCTGATAGGAATTGCATTGAATCTGGAGATCAATTTGTGCAGTATTATCTGCTTAATAATGTTAAGTCTTCCATTCCATGAACATAGAATATTTTTTCATTTATTTAGGTCTTCTTTCTTTTATGTGTTTTGTAGTTTTCAGTGGGCAGATCTTCTGTTAAATTTGTTCCTAAGTATTTTATTCTTTTTGATGCTATTGTAATGGAGATATATATATATATTTTTTTTTTTTTTGATGGTTCATTGCTAGTGTATAGAAATGCAATTGATTTTTGTTTATTGGTCTTGGGTCCTGCAATCTTGCTATTCATGTTTATTAGTTCTAATAGATTGTTTCTGGTTTCTTTGGGATTTTCTCTATGTAAGATTATGTCACCTGCAAATAGAGATACTTTTAGTTCTTTCTTTCCAAACTGGATTGGATGCCTTTTATTTCTTTTTCTTGCCCAACTGCCTTGGCTGGAACTTCAAATACAATGATAAATTATTAGCTATTTTTTGACAGGCTATATTAATCACATGCAGATAAGGCTCAAAATTTTGCACATAGCAGTAACAGATGAAATGATGTTAGCTGGCAGGACCTTAGAATATAAATGATGAATATAGATCCTTTAGGATCAGTATATGTTGATGCAACATAGGGTCTATTTTTAATTGAGTTTTCTCAGTCATGTTGTGGGAAAAGTAATGGTCAATCTTACAACTCATAAAAAATCACATTGAAGAGTAAAGCATTATTATCACTATGTTACTAGAGGGACTAGGCCCTAGCTTAAGGGAAAAAACTGTATTCAAAAATTATGTTTTAATCAAGCTTTTGTTGGGATTTCTATTTAAGAGAAAAATGACATATGGTTTCCAATTGAGTCTTTTGAGTTATTCAAACATGATGAAGGCTCAGGCTGGGAATCAGATGCAAACCTCGGTGATCAATACCAAATCCAGTTTCTTTCTGTTCAGCTGGTATTTTAAAAGCTCTCGTACAAATCTTGCTCCTGTTTTCTAGAATTTGGAGACACGTAGTCAATTACACATGACTGGATTACCTGAACCAACATCTTTAAAAGCCATTTGGAAGCTTCAGAGGTTAGTGGTGAACACATCTGCCCCAATTTGGAGAAAGAGGGTGGAATAGATGGCTCACATATGTACTGAGGTTTTCTTCAGCTTCTCCCTAAACACATTGTTCTCTCTGGTCTCAGAACTTCTGTGTCTCTGGAAACTTGGGCTTGTCAGGAATCCCTAGCCAGACACTAAAATATAGGTAGATGATAGTCAGGATTTTTTATTGTCCCAGTCTCTGTTTTGGCTTCATTGTGACATTTCAACTTCCCCTCCAACATTAGAAAGCCCTATTGCATTGTAGCCTGGGTTTGGAAATGGTAGTAAGTTAAAAACAAGTCTATTATATTTCAAAGAAAAAGTTTTCAAACTATTAAATTTAACTAACGGGTTCAGTGGGAACCTTACACTATTGACCCTGCACATTGTAAAAATGTACTGCTTACAATAAAAAAAAAATGTTTTAGCACTTGTTTACAATACAGCATGAGGTATTTTCAGCCCTTGTATAGAAATTAACCAGGATCGTTAGTTAATTAACACCTCACCTTAAAATTGGTCTCGCCTTGCATATTAGGTGCTGATATTTCTTGATGGATGATGAAGAGATCGTGAGCAAAGGTCATGAGGACCCCCTGGAGATCGTCACCGATTGTTCTGTTAATGATATCCAAACAAATGAGTTCACCAGCGATTCCCCTCACAGGCTTAAAACAATCACCCTCTCATCTGTGCCTGTCTGGTGATGGAATTTAATGAGTATTTTCAATCTCACAAGGTGGCAATCTTCAGGGAGATATGAACGATGAGGCTCCATTTTAACTTGTCAACACAAAGGATTTGTGTAATAAATAATTTTTTATTAATCAACTTAGCAGAATATAGGAATAGGTTTAGTTATTCCTCACCAAAGGCTGCCACTGAGCTAGGACAATAGTACTAGCTCATTTAACGAATTGTTTAAGTTAGTTTAAGAGAATTGTTGCTAAGAGTAAATTCATGCCTAACAATTTCCTTGTCTACAGAGACATTTGCACCTCAGTATTATTTTTTCTGTTACATGTATTCAAGTGATTCCTGCTCCTTTGAGTGCACCCCAACCACATTCACAGGAGAAAGTGCCCCATTCATTCACAGCTATCTTTATAAAGCTGAACACACACTTAAAGAAGATTTCAGAGGCGACTTGTAAACCATCCTGTAGAATTGTACTGTGGTTGGTGAACATTCCCACATAACTAGATCACTGTAAGTTTTAACTTGGAAACAGACCTCCAGGGTATTTTTTCTAGATATTTTTCAAACTTTCTTTACCAAAGGAAAAGAATAGATTAAATGAATGGATTAATTTTTTTAAAATTGTTCTGTCCTGAGGGGTTGAGCTTGAAGAGCTAGTTATTCCTATAAGGCAGTTGCAAAAGACTTTGGGATTACTGTATATAATGAGCTCCTGTGTATAATGCACACCCACGTATTTGGCCAAAATTTTCAGGGGAAAAAGTCTTTCATTTTAATTTTTTAATTCTAATTTTTATTTGTTTATATTTAGGTACTTTTTTCATATTATAAAGGAATTTTAGCATTTATTTTTTAATATATTATGGTACAAGGTATTTCATGTAACAAATAATTACAGAACACAAGAACAGATACATGTTACAGGAAATTTTATGTACAAAATTTTTTTATATAAAAAATTATTGTATTCCAGGGTATTATTTTGCATATGATATCATTATTGATCTCTAGAGTTACACTTTTAAATCATAACCATACATAAAAGAATGAAAAGCATTTAGATAGATATGGAATTAGTACTACTCATAGATAATGCACATCCTTACTTTTCCCCCTCAAATTTGGGCAAAAATGTACGCAGTATACATGGCAAAATATGGTTCTTTCCTAGTTGTTACCTGCAAAATAAGTCACCTTAGAGTGTAAGGCTTACTTAGATCTTTTGGAATGGCTGCATTCCAATCTGATTGGGCTTTCTCTTGGGTCAAGGTGGGAGTAGAAAGTTTCCCGAGTTCTAACCCAGGAGACCAGGTCTCTTTGTTTTGCCTGTGACTTTGGGGGAAGTTATTTAACCTCTCTAGGGCTTCATTTCTTTATCTCTGAAATGAAGGAATTGGACCAGATCCGTGCTTCCAAGCTCTTTTGAGGTACATTCCCCAAATGCAAGGACTGCCCATTCCTACCCCTTATAGCTATTGAACATTAGTATCTCTTCATTAAAGAGAATAAATAACCGTCAAAGGCAACTTCAGGGTCAAAAATTTAAAAAGTGATTTGTATTTTATTACCACAGGATCAGAATGTATTAGGTCCTGGATGCTTCTAAAACAGTGGACTCTTGGGTCCTACCACAGATAAATGAAATCAGAATCTTTGGGTTTGGGATCTGGGAATATGTAGTTTTACCAAGACCCCCAGGTGATTCTTACACATGAGACCCATGTTTTAGAAAAATTATAGGTGTATATACATGTGTGTGCATGTGTATGTGTGATGCAGTGGTGTCTACACATGGATTCATGCCCCTCACCATCCCTTCTCAGCCTGCTGGGGTTCATGGTTTCCAGGTTGGGAACCAAGAGGCTGGATGGACTTTAAGTCCCATTCCCTATTAATTAATTCATTTCTAGAATTTCCTTCACTTTCCTTTCCTTTTCCTTTCATTTCTCCTCACATCCACTATTGGCAAAGCTAACCACAAAATTCTGGTCAGTAAGGTCATCCCATTTTATAGCCCTCACCTTTCCTAAAGAGATGGCCAGCTAACATTCTTCACCCAGTGTGACCTGATTGCAATAAAGACAAAAAAGCCCAGCCATCTTATGAAAATCCTCTCCTTAAAGCTCCAGAGAAAATAAAGCAACACAACAATGACAAAAAGCTTTTTTTAATCTGTTCATCTTTTCTTTTTCAGTAAGAGTTTAAGAAAATGAGGACTGTCTCCTGGCCATTGCCTATTAAATCATCTATTCTTAACCTCCATGTCTACAGCTTAGTACAATTCCAGATATATGAGCTATAATTTCACCTTTATCTTATACTCAAGAAAGCACAACTAGCTGCAGCAGAGAATTTCAGAGATCATTTTGAATCCTATCTACTATTCAGAAAAAGTAAATGAGCAAAGTCAGTACCAACTTGCACAAGTAGTGATACACCTTACAATAGGCTGAGAATCTCCATATTCTATAAAAGGGCTCCCTACACAAGGTGGCCACACAATATAGTCATTGTGGTGTAGTGAAAAGAACATTAGATTTAGGATCAGGAGACACAATTACTGTGTGACCCTGGCTAATGACATCTTCCCCTCTGCAAGCCTCAGTTCTCCTGCTATACTATAAGCGTCAGTCATTTCTTGCTCTAATGTTCTCTAGTTCTTTTACTGCAGTAAGGGGTGAAAATTAGATGGGAAAGAAAACAGTACACAAGGCTCTAGAGCAGCAGTTCTCAACCTGTGGGTTGCGACCCCTTTGGGGGTCGAACGACCCTTTCACAGGGGTCACCTAAGACCATCGAAAAACACATATCAGATATTTACATTACGATTCATAACAGTAGCAAAATGACAGTTATGAAGTAGCAATGAAAATAATTTTATGGGGGTCACCACAACACGAGGAACTGTATTAAAGGGTCGCGGCATTAGGAAGGTTGAGAACCACTGCTCTAAAGAGTTTCAGGAGGCCCGTGTCAACAGTGCCCTCTCTTTAGGAAGGGGAGTAGGAATAATCATCTAGAAGGCATACCAATAGGACTATTTCTACCACCAAAGCTGGTCTGTAGGTCAAAGCATCCTTGCCTGAAATCCCAGGTGCAGGTGCAGGTACAGGGACAGCTGGGCAGATACATCTTGGTCTAATTACTCATTCTGTAGGTTTCAGCATCAAGTGAACCTTAATGCTCAGTTTGATGACTGAGGATTTCCCTTTTCACAGATCAGTCTCTTCTTCTATCCCTCAAATTCTGTGGTTGCTTTTCTCTTGCCTAGTTCCATTATGCCCTTGTACCCACCTGAATAAAGTGTCCCTGGAGCCCGTATTTCAGGAACTCTGCTTCTGCCCTGTTTACACTATCTTTGTCTCATCCTGTCAATTCTAGGACACAAATCCTGTTTCTGAGTATCTGGTTCTGCTGGGTTATGTCACCTGCTGATGGGCTCTCTTCATGCCATCCCCTTGCCAAGCTGGGTCTCTGAAAGCAGCCTCTTTGAGCTCCTGTGGTTGTGCTCCCTCCACCTAGCCCTTGGGGTGTCCTTTTGCTGTTTGTAGTGGGAACTTGCCTGATGCTGCAACCTGCTTACTTCTTGGGACGACCTCCAGGCACCTGAACCTCCTAGTGTTTTGCTTTCTTGGTGCTCTTTTCCCCTCTCGAAGGGCACTTGCTCCTGCCAGCCTTGTACCCCATGCATCAAGGTTTGTCTAGTTCAGGGGTGTCCAACCTTTTGGCTTCCCTGGGCCACATTGGAAGAAGAATTGTCTTGGGCCACACATAAAGTACACTAACACTAATGATAGCTGATGAGCTAAAAAACAGGTCCATGCCTAATTTTCATAATGTTTTAAGAAAGTTTGCAAATTTGTGTTGGGCTGCATTCAAGGCCATCCTGGGCCGCATGCAGCCCCCAGGCCACAGGTTGGACAAGCTTGGTCTAGTTCCAGTACCAGCCCAACTTGTCCTTCACTGTCTATCTTTCATGCCAGCCAGTAGGAAGGCAGAGTTCTTATCTCTGTTCTGATGTCTAATTCTTGTGTTTAATGAACCCATTGTCTGAATTTCTGAGCTCAGAAGTGTACTTGGACCTTAAACCTTACCTGCTTAGCTAGGGTCATAACTCTGGAAAATACAAATTTCTTATTACCCAACTTGCCAACCTCAAATCCAGTTGACTACTTGATTCTCCCAATCCTAGTAACTGCCTCGTGGCATCAAAGTGACAAATTTGGAGGGAGTGGAACAGGAACTATTTCTTCATCTATGGTGTTCTGGTTACTGGTGAGCTGCTGCTCCCCTTTCCTGCCTTGTCAGCAGTTGACTGGCTAAACCATAGTTACTTATTTACTTATTTACTGTCTTCCTCACCATGTCAGCTCCATGAGGGCAGGGACTTGTCTTTTGGCTCATTGCTGTGTGCCCAACACCTGGAACTGTGCCTGGCATAGCTGGTTAAATGCTTTTGCATTTTCTCACAGGTAAGGGTAGGGCAGAGAGGGAGCTGAGGGTAGAATATCGCTGGGAAGCACAGGGCAGCCCCTTCCCTGCTCCTGCACAGGGCAGTCCCTCTCCTGGCTCCATGATCATCCTGGGCATGAGTATCTGGGTGGATAAGATGGATGTGTGCTTGTTGGGATGTTATGGATTGTGGTCTCATTTCTGTTGCTATCATGGCAGTGTAACAAAAAGGGTACGGAAGTGACCCTAAAATAAATAGTGAAGGGACTCATAATGTGACCCGGTAAGTTTTGCAGGTTTATAGGGACCTTGGGGAAAGACTGGGACTGGAGGGGGGGACTCAAACAGCCAGCTTCTCTTCCTCCCAGGTGATCAGAAGAAGCAGTTAAGACTATAAGCACTGGATTAAATTGTAGCCACATTCTAGCTCAAAAGGGAAAAGAAACCAAAACATCTCATAAATTAAAAGGCATTGATGAGGGTGAATGTCCCTACAGTGATTATAGCCTGTTATAACTGATATTTCTTTAGTAAAACAAAGACCAGACTTTGGATAGGGAGTTGAGACTTGTTCTGTGAGCATCTTTGCCTGTTTTCATGTGTACCTCTTGGGAGCAATTGGGGGAAAACTAAGGCTGTTCAGGAACATCTATGCTAAACAGAGGAATTGACTCTTACTTGGTCAGTTTTTTTATGAGACTAGATCTTACTGTGGGTGTATGTGTCAATGTGAGGCATGATATCTACACTGCTGTAGATATTATAAGAATGAGAGGTTTAGGGCAGAAACACTTTCTTAATAAATTAGCATGACTTAAAGGAACCCAATAACCATATTCTAAGATATAACATAAGACACATTTCAAGATCGTGGCTCTAACGTGCTCAGTCCTGAGTGAGGAGACAACTTTGCTAGCTTTCCATCACACCCTGAAGAGAAATTTGTAGGAAATGGGGAAACATGGAGAAGCCACCTGAGTGCTGGCAGCGGGGCTCGTCTCAGCAGACCTGCACATCAAGAAGACTGCATCAGGGCCAAAACTGGACCTGAGAAGGGGTTACAGACCCTGCCTTTTAGAGGAGCATTTCACCAAAGTTGCCAGAATATTTTCCTAAGCATGCCAGTATGACAGCTGCTCTTCACTAGTTCATCGTTAGATTTGCTGTGCCGTGTGTGTGTGTGTGTGTGTGTGTGTGTGTGTTTGAGTGTGCTATATTGTTGAAACTAGCTTCTTACGCATCAGTTTTGATTATTAATCAATTATATTTATGAACCCCCACAGACACATCTGAAGTTACTGTATGAAATACTTAAAGATCTAAATAAAGTCAAATAGACTTCCAATAAATCAGCATGCTGATTAAAATGTCTGAGAAGCATCATTCTTGTTGGTTGTTATAGTCTGTTTTCTTAGCTTATTACATTTCATAGACACACTTTATACTCACAACATTCCCAGTCTGTCTCTCTTCAGGTGTTCAAAGAATATAAAAACAGTTCCTTGTCTGTTCTATAAAGTTTGAATGGGGAGAAAAGAAATAACATATTTTACTGGAAACAAAGTAAGGAAAATACACTGCACTAAGCCCAGACTGATTTGAATTGAAATCTAGAGCTATGTGCAAATATTGTGAGAAGTACGTTTGGAAAGGCTATCTCTAGACTATGGAGTAAATATACTCTAGGACAGTGTTGTTTTTTTTTTAAATTGAGATATAATTTACATATAACACTATGTAAGTGTAAAGTATATGAGGGCAGTCCAGAAAGTATCCAGACATGTAATATGAAATACAGAGGCATTTATGGCTGGATTTTTTCCAGACAGCTCTCATACAACATGTCAATTTGCTATATTTATATATTATGATTGCCACTGTGGCTTTAGCGATGACCTCTATCACATCACATAATTATTTCTTTATGTAAGATCTAGGCTCTTAGCAGGTTTGAAGTACTTAATACAGGGTTGTTGACTACACTCATACTCATTAGGTTGTGCATTAGATCTCCAGAACTTACTCATCTTCTAGTTGCAAGTTTGTGTCCTTTAACAATATATCTATAATTCTCACCTTCCCCCTGCTCCTTGTAACCATCATTCTACTCTCTGTTTCTATGGGTTTGGCTTTTTAGATTCCACATATAAGTGATATCATTAATATTTGTCTTTAGCTTATCTCATTTAGCATAATGTGCTCAAGGTCCATCCCTCTTGTCACAAATGGCAGGATTTCCTTCTTTCTCATGGCTGAATAATACTTCATTGTGTATGTATACTACATTTTCTTAATCCATTCACTCATCAATGGGCAGCTAGGCTGTTGCCATATCTTGGCTATTTTGAATCATGCTACAATGAATATGGGGCACAAATATCTCTGAGATGTTGATTTCGTTTCCTTTGAACACGTACTCAGAGGTGGAATTGCTGGATCATGTGGTTGTTGTATTTTTAATTTTTTGAGCAACCTCCATGCTGCTTGCCATAGTGGCTGAACTAAATTACAGTCCCACCAGCAGTGCGTGTGTTTCCCTTTGCTCCACATCCTTGCCCACACTTGTTACCTCTTGTCTAGGACAAGGTGTTTTTTGAAGTCAGAGCCTCAGAACCTGCATCATCTAGTGTGCTTGTTAAAAAGCCATTTTCATGGGCATCATCCAAGCTCAGGATCATTGGGAGGGAATCTGCCTTTTAGCTAGGTGATTCTCATGCACATGAAAATTTGAAAACCACTCTTCTGAGACAATGGGTAAAAAAATATAAGAAGCCATTTGTTGGGTGGAAAATAATTTATACTTCCATGGAAAACTGTGTGTTGTCTATGGTATACCCTATTTCCTTCATCCTATGGGAGATATTTTACAACTCTTTAAGTTGTAGGTGACTGAGACACAAGCAAATTCTGTCCAATTTGGTAGCAGTTCAGTTGATTTTCCTCTCTGGCTCCCTTGTGGAAAATCCAATTTTGCGCCATTGGCATATTCATTTTAATTTCAATATTCCTGATCTATAAAGGTGTCTTTTTTTTCTTTAAATTCTTTCTGGTACTGGGTATAACATCGGCCTAATTCCTCTCTGTTAAACAAAATCTTTATTGTGTGTTTAATTTTGTATCTGTTTGAGAGGCATGATTTTATTCTTTTTGAAAAATTATCTTTTAACAGTTTTCTCTCAATAAATAAGAGTTAACACTGGAGTTGTCCAGTAGTGGAAATGGCTACCCCGTGAAGTTGTGAACTTTCATCTCTGAAAGTACAAAAAGAAAACGACCTTTCAGGCATTTGGTAAAAGATACCACATGCTAGAATTGTGACTGCCTACTACTTCTCCATGTCCTCAGGAGATCTGGGCACTGGGACAGATGTGGGACTAGAACGGCGGCTGTCAATACTGCCTGCACATTCAAATCATCTCAGTAATTTAAAATATATAATGCCTGGACTCCAGAAATACTGATTTAATTGTTTTGGAGTGGGCCCTGGGTACATTGCCATGCTGAGCCATATTGGAACCTGAGACAGGAAAAAAATTACACGTTTTATAGAAAATGTTGCTATTTTGTTCATCATGAATTTTTTTTTGCATTAATTTTAACACATTGCATTACAACATTCTTTGTCTTTATTACTGAGGGGTGTGTGTGTGTGTGTGTGTGTGTGTGTGTGTGTGTGCGCATGCGCACATGTGTGCTCCTTTAAATGTTGTGCTTTCAGTGCCTTACTTGCCTCACCTTAATCCCAGCCTTGCCTGGGCACCTGCACTTTGTAAAGCTCCTTACTCAGGTCATTCTAATGGGCAGCCAGGGTTGAGAACCACTAGTTGATCTAATATATGGTAGCCACTAGCCACGTGGGACCACTGAGAACTTGAAATATCAGTAGTCGAAATTCAGATATGCTATAGCTTTCAAAGACTTAGTACAACAAAGTAACTCATCTCAGTAACTTTATACTAAATTATATGTTCAAATGATAATATTAGCTTTCTGATTGGGGAGCATCCTTTTCTTGACACTAATTTCTGAATCAATCAGGTAGGCTAGTTATGCTGCAGAAATTTAAAAAAACAAACAAAACAATTCTTAGTTGTTTATAACAACCAAAATGTGGTTCATGCTCGTGCTCCATTTCCCACATGGGTTGGCATGGGTCTCTGGTCACAGTTGGTACCCTCAGGGGCCCGGGCTGAAGGAGGCTCCATGATTCCCAAGGCAGGAAAAGGATATGGCAGCTCATGAAGTGGCTCTTAAAGGTTTCTACATAGAAAGGACATACGTCACTTCCGTTCCTATTTCACTGGCCAAACCACGTTGCCTGGCCATGCCTGGCTTCAGGGAGAGGGCTGAGGACGTATAATTTTGTTAGGTGCCTGGAAGGAGGACAATCGGAATATTTTGAACAGCACTAATGACTGCCAGCATGGCAACATCCTGGCCTGCGGAAAGGATTGCTGGCAGTTGCGGAGCCATTTAGGAACATGGCACACTGCCTATGTATGTGTGAGACCAGCCCTGCCCCTCACTGTCACAGGCAGTAACCACGACACTTTCCTCCATATGGCTTTCATTGCAACTTCATTTCATTAGGAAATCAGTAGGGGTATTTTGTAGCATTACAGAAATACCAGGAATGAGACCCACCAAGTTGGTGACAAGCTCAGCAATGCTTCCTTCCAATATTTAGCAAGGAAAAATAAACTCATAGGGTGATCTCATTTCCCTTTTTTGCTTTTCCCTGAGATTTTGGACAAGAAACATCATTTGATATTCTGTCATAATAATGGGAAGAAAAACATACCATCGAGAATAATGACGTTGATGTATTATTAATGTTGCTGCTTCTTCTGGACACAACACTCACATTACATCTGACCAAGAATGGGAGCAGGTAGCAGAGGTGACGCTGGTCTTTTTTTTTTTTTTTTTAGACTCAGCATAACTCAGTGAGGCAACAGAAGTTTAGAGAAGTTCATTGTTAAGCATAGATTTTTTTTATTTTTTATTTTTCAAGGTAGAGAATAGTCATGGGGGCTGTGGAGAAGCTTGTGCTGCTTTAGCTGAGGAATACATACAGGGTACCTAGGTGGAATATTTTATTTGAAATGGTTCCCAAGATTCTTGGGTTGGGATGGTAATGATATTTTAGAATGTAGATGGCCCTTAGGGAGGAAAAAGTGCGTAGGGGACAGTGTGGTGTAAGAGAAAGAATCACGTTTGACTTTATAGACAATTAATGGGTCCAAATGTCAGTTCCGCAGAATGCCTGGCTGTGTGATCTTGGGAAATAAATACTTAAAACTTTTGGGGCCTAATTTCCTCAGTGTGATATGGCAGAAATAATAGCTTCTTACAGGAGAGATAAGAAGATTAAAGAGATAATGAAGTCACAGTGCTCAGCTCAGTGCCAGCATATGCGTATAACAGGCTCTCCGTAAATGCTGGTTCATCTCCTGCCTCTCTAAGACAGGCAATGGAGGAAACAAGTGGACAGGTGTGACCAAGGTTGGAGCCCAGGGTCTGAAAAGGGTGAGTACACATCTCTGGAAAACCAGAGCAAGGGTATTGTTGGAGAATTTTCAAATTTCCCAGGCAGGGACACGACTCCTTTTTCTCACTGCCGATTTTTAGGACTCCATTTCTTCCTCTCTCTTTCTTGCTTCTTGTGCTCTTTTTTATTATTTGCTCTTTTTCTTTCTGTTTATCCCCTCCTCCTCATTTTTAAAAATGGATTCTTCTAGTTGCTGGATTTTCTCTTCTCTCTCCTTCTGTTATCTTATTCTTCTTCATATCGTTACATCACTCCATTACCCGCAATCTATATTTCTCTTTCTCTTCCATTTCGTCTCTCATCCTTTCTAAGTTGTCCAGCACAGGTGACCTGGAGGCACAGTTGCATCTTTAGTGCGTCTTTGCCCCTTCCTGTAGTTTTCCTCACCCTCAGTGGGACTCGTCCCTCTGCATCAGCCGCTGTTTCCCTTGGGCCGTGACAGTCTGTTTCCTATATTCAAATTTGTTCTTGGAAATGAATCTGATCAACTCAGAGCCACAGAGGTTTAAATAACTTATAAAATTTGGTGCTTTACTTTGCCCAGGAGTATTAGAACTTCCATCACGTAGAAAGCCTTTAGCCAAATAAATAAATCTCTAATAATAATTTCAGGCAATAGAAAGTCATGGAACACATTTTCTTTTAGGCAGGACACTTTTCCTGCCACATATGCCTATTCATAGAGCTTCTTCTGCTTTGATATTTAGAAGAAAATAAAATAAATAGATTCAGATAAAACTAGAGTTAGATTTAGCCACCTTCTGGTACCTGGAAGTGTTTCAGTCTAATCAGTTTGGGGCTAAAAACTACTTAATTCCAAAGGGATTGTGTTGAACAGATGCAACAGTTAATTCAGGTAAATCAGTTCAATCTGGCTTTTCTCATTCTTTCTATATTTTACCAATTTTAATGTAATTTTCAAGGGAATATGAGCTGCATTATACATGTTTGCAAACAGCATGCATGAATCTAACCAAAGGGCCTTATGCACTCTGATCGTGCCCTGCAGTGTGGTGGGGATTGCCAAGTGTCATTCAGGCTATTCTATTCACTATTGCCTTGTGCCCAAGGTCTATATGATTTTCGAGGGCCTAGGAAATGATTTGGCCCTTGAAAAATTGCATTGCTTTTCAAGTATGAAAAATAAAAACTGACAAATGTAGAACTGAATATCTGCAAATCAAAACACTTGATCAGTTGGTTATTACCCAATTCTTATGTCATTATCTATAAATTACACTTAATGTGGGAGTTGAATATATTTTAGTATATTTGATGCACTGGGGGAATGGGTCTTCCACAAGTAAGAGTGCATGGGTGACTCAGGTCTTAGAATAGCCATCGGTGTCAGAGATTTGAAAATTTGAATCAAAGTGCAAAAGCATGAAAGTATTTCTCAGAGTAACATGAATCTGTAGGCACAAAATGGATGTCCTAGTTTAGGTAGGAGTTATTATAGCCTACTTGCTCTCATCTCGCTACATTAAGGATGAAGCAGCTGGGCAGAGGTCATCAGTATCTCTGGAAATAGACCAAAATGGGGAAAATTGTTTTTACTTAGAACTCCTCCTCTAAAGAAACCGCCATACGTAAGTAGAAGGGAGCTATGGACTGAATTGCGTGTCCTCCCAAATTCATGTGCTGAAGTCCTAACCCGCCATGTGACTGTATTGGAAAGAGGGCCTTTAAGGAGGTGATTAAGGTTAAATGAGGTGATCCTTCCCTTTCTCTTTGCCATGTTAAGACATAATGAGAAGGTGGCCATCTGAAAGCCAGGAAGAAAGTCCTCACTAGGAACCCGATTGGCCAGCTCCTCCTTCTTGGACTTCCCAGTCTCCACGGTTGTGAGAAATCAATGTCTGTTGCTTAAGCCACCCGGTCTGTGTTGGTTGTTATGGCAGCCTGAGCAGACTACGAGTAAATCATAATTGATGAGCAGTTTTGAGTGGGGTCAAGGAGCAAAGGACATGCCTCAGGATCAAGAGATGGCCCCGAAAATTCCTCCTAAGTCTGGTGAGCTACAGGGCTTTTGCTTTCCCAAGGTGGGCGTGCAAGTTTGGGGGAGAGCTGAACTTCCCAGGACCGAGTCTCTATAGAGTTGCCTTTCTACCCTTCCACAAGTAGTGCTTATCCTTCCTTTAAATACATGTCAAACTAATGTTTAAAGAATATGTTTGAAGGGGCCCCAAATTATTAGCTGCCTAGATTGCCCACAGGCCTGTATTTGGTCCAGCTTTGACCAACTGACACCCTTCATACCTCAATGTCATAGCCGATGCCATGGACCTTACACATCTGGAGAAAAGCATAGTGGAAAACCAGCGAGAGGTTGCTGTGCCTCAACTGGGTGGTCATCACAGCATAGCCAGGGGCTGCCTGCAATTGGAAAGACCCCAAGTGAATGTAAGACTCTTCACAAACTATTTAATAAACTTTTGATTTTAGAATAGTTGTAGATTGACAGAAAAATTGCAAAGATAATATAGAGAGTTCCTGTATTCTTCATATCTAGTTCCCCAATTGTTAACATCTTACATTTATGTGGTATGTTTTTCAGACTTAATGACCCAAATTGCTACATTACTATTAACTTAAGTCTATACTGTGTTTCAGTTTTATGTTTTTCCCTAAATCCCTCACCTTTTTTGTTCCAAGGCCCCTTCCAGGATACTGCATATTTATTTGTCATGTCTCCTTAGGTTCTTCTGGGCTGTGACAGTTTTTCAGATTTTCCTAGTTTTTGATAATCTTGACAGTTTTAGGGAGTACTGATCAGATATTTTATTAAATGTCCTTCAACTTGACTTTGTCTGATGTTTCTCATGATGAGCCTGGGGTAATGTGATTTTGAGAGGAGGGCAGTAAAGGTAAACTGCCATTTTCATCACCTTGTATCAAGGGTACCTGTATCAACATAACTCATGAGGTCAATCTTCATCTCCTGGTGAAGGCGTTTTTTGTTTGTTTGTTTGTTTGTTTGTTTTTTGCCAGGTTTCTCCCTGTAAAGATACTTCCCCCACTTGCCATACTGTACTCTTTGGAAGTTAAGTCAGTAAGCCTAGTTCAACTCCTTGAGAGTACCAATATTAGAATATTTTTCTGACTGCGTTCTTTGTTTTGGAAACAGCTCTTCCTTATCTTGCTTGCCTCCCAGTGAGAACTACCCCAAAGAGACTGGGTACAGTAGGCCTAAAGTATTTCAATGCTAATATTTTCTAAAAAATATTTTAAATATAATATGTACAGAAGAAAGTATTGGATCCTGGAAGAGATGTGGTATTTGCCTTTGCCAACCAGCTGTGTTTGTCCTTGGATAACTGGCAATTTGGAGAAGAACATACAGGGTTGTGGCCAACCTCCTGGCATAGAAACTGAAGGTGGCTGGCCCAGATTTTAAACTTTGGGGACCCTCAGGTGCTGGGCAAACTGGTGCCTGACCTTGGAATAGGAGAAGGAAAAGGAGGTGCTATTGGTCCCCAGCTGGCTGCAAGGATCATAAGACCTGACACTGTCTGTTGTGACAACCCCAGGCTCTCTCTCCATCTCTGAGATCACACAGGGGAACTGGGGCTGACTGTGCCGGGCAGAGAATGAGCATCCTTTCCCTGCTGCATCACACGCACGCGCACGCACATGCGCACCCGCACCTGCACGCGCACCCGCACGCGCACACATACTCAATTTTATGTTCACTTTTTGTGACATGTTTTCCCCACATACATTGTCTTTTCCTTCAACATTTACATAAAGTACTGCCTCTGATGGTCATGTTATCAGTGCTATTAATTAAGCCTGGTCTTCCCATGTGTAATCAAAGCCCACATCTGTAAAACTGTTAGGCTAATGCATCTTGAGTCGAACACCTCCATTAGCATTGTCCCATTTGTAGCCACTGGGATTTTTTTTTTTAAATAAAATCTGTTTGCGCCTCATCTGCCTCACAAGTGTATTTTGTTACCCCTGACCTGTCATGAGTTGTTTCCTCTAGTTGTCTCCCCTCCATGACTGAGGGCAGGCACTGTTTGGTTTCTGAATCCCCAGGCTGGGCAAGATGGGAATGCAGAACAGGTGTTCAGTGTTTCTTGAATGAAAGAAAGAATGAATAAATGCAATAGAATAAATGGGTAGCACTTCCCTATGACTTAAGAGACTCTTTAAAGCAGCGGTTCTTAACCTGTGGGTTGCGACCCCTTTGGGGGTCGAATGACCCTTTCACAGGGGTCACCTAAGACCATCGGAAAACACATGTCAGATACTTACATTATGATTCATAACAGTAGCAAAATTACAGTTATGAAGTAGCAACGAAAATAATTTTATGGGGGCCACCACAACATGAGGAACTGTATTAAAGGGTCATGGCATTAGGAAGGTTGAGAACGACTGCTTTAAAGAATATAATTCAGGGCTCTTGCAGTGTATGAGTGCTTTGGGGCAGAAGCAGGAGATTTACAAAGCTCAGAGGACAGACATACCATTCCTAAAGAATGACAACTCAGAGCAATTGCTCTGGGCCTGACCCCAGAGGACATCTTTTGGAGGTGAGTGGCTCTGTTGGAGTTGGCAGGACGTATTGGTGGGGTGACAAGAACCAGCTAAGAGCATTTCTGTCTCAGGTTTTTGGTCAGTCTGAAAGAACATGGTCACCAGGTCTGTTGCCCTGCCATGCAAGGCCATGCCAGGCCATGCCACACTCTGGCCTTCACAATGAAGGCCCAGAAGCCTGAGCTCTTGTACATGGAAGTGAATTGTAAATACCCTGAAATTTCATTGTGATTACTGAGCATGT
Source organism: Lyroderma lyra (assembly GCA_004026885.1). Taxonomy (NCBI): domain Eukaryota; kingdom Metazoa; phylum Chordata; class Mammalia; order Chiroptera; family Megadermatidae; genus Lyroderma; species Lyroderma lyra. The sequence continues at coordinate 207,127 of PVJL010000119.1, forward strand.
AATTGCACGGTAATTACCATGAATTCACAAGATAATTCCAAGGTTAGTTTTGTTTTCTAAACTTGTCCTATGGTGCCATAGCATATAAACTAGCAAACCCACGATCAGGCCCTATTCAGTGAGGGAGAGAGGTAGGCAGCCATCTGGTTGCAGCATCCAGCTCAATGTTATATGTCTTGGCTCCAAACCGTGCAGAAGAGCTCACTGTCTAGCATTACTGGGCAGCAAGTTAAGACAGGCTGCCCTGAGGTTTCTTTCCCTCTATAAAGACAGATTGCAATTTCTTCTCCCAGACCTCAGCTTGTGATTCCTAGAGAATCAGAAAGAAAAGCCAGGGTATTTGGTATATGTCTCTAAGCTGCCTCTTTTTGGTTACCATCGCCATCCTACTCCAGACCTTTGTGGTCTGTAGAGCAGCTTCTCCTTCCTACTTGGGAGGTGGGGATGCCAGCAGAATTCTGTAATGGAAAGGTTATGTGGAGTCAGACAGATGGAGGGAGGTTCATATGTGTGTGATCTTGAATCTGTCGTTTAACTTCTCTAACTTGCGATGATTAAATAAGCATCTAGCACAGTGTCTGGCACCTGATAAATGGTAGCTACTATTTTTGTTGCTGTTTCTTAGAAAGCATCTACAGGGCCTGCAGCATTTTGGACCTACACTAAATGTAATGTTGCAGACTGTTCCTTCTCCCCTTGGTCCCCGGGGTTCTAAGCATTACCACCAGATAGATTATTTCCCAAACCCAGGTTGGTCAATGCTCAGAACTCTGCCTTCAAGATAAAATCCACACACCTGGCTTGCTCAATGGATTGTTCCAACCACTTCTCCCACTGTCCTCTTCCCAGATTCTCTGCCTCAGCCCCGCTGGTTCTAACAGACTACAGGCTCTCTACAGCCTCTGTCCTATCTGTTGTGGGAGGTCTCCCTCTCCTCGCTACTTAGTGACTGCCTTAGTCTTTAAGGCTGGACCAAGTTCTGTGTTAATAACATGTCCCCTGCAGTTCACAATCATTCCTCCTAAGAACTCCAGCAGTAGGTTGGCATTTAAATGAGGCTTTGTGGTTTCTCTTTGAGTACATGCTAGCTATTCTATATTTCTTTTCAACTCCTCGAGGATGGGGACTTTGTCGGATGTGTTTGTATCCCTGATGCTTGGTGGAATTCCTGGTATATACCAGGGGTGCCAAAAAATGTATACACATTTTAAAAGATGTTATCTATGTATTGCTTTTCAAAGTTGAATTGAATTATGGTAGCAACGTAGTATGGTGTTTGCTCAAAAGTGGGCATTAATCAAATGAATGCTAGCGTCACCATGCAACAGGCAGGACAGTCAAGGAACATGGCGGAAGCACTGTTGTCGTTCTAGGAGCGCAAGACCATTTTGAGGTGGTATTTGATATTCGAGAACATTTTCCTGACTTAATACCCCTTGACTTCCACCTATGGGAGACCTTGAAGGATGTGGTGTACCATAGAAAACTGGCTACACTGGCGGTACTTCAGGAAGAAATTAAAACGCATGTGCAGTGATACAAGTGGACACTTGGGTCACTGTTGCCCAAGCAGTACTTTGCCATAATCAGAAGTGTCTGGATATTGATGGTAACCACTCTGAGCACACCTTGTAATTGCAGAAGTCAAACGTGACTTGTATTCATCATTTGTTATCAGTATATATTAAGCATTAAAATTTTAATACAGTTTTTTCCCTTCTTAAAATGTGTATACATTTTTTGGCACCCTCTGTACGAAATGCTTAGTAACTGTGTAATTATAATGTTAATGAAGATGAACATACATGATACACCTACATTTAAAAGACTTAACCAACTCTGTGGTTTCTACAGAGAAAAGCTCTCAGTAATCCAGGGTTGTCTTTTATCCGACCTACTAGCACAGGTGACAGGGTTGTCATGGGATTAGATGAGTACGGAAAGAACTTGGAACAGTGTCTGGCACAGAGTAAGCACCCAAAAAATGTTAGCTCTTATTATCATTTGTTAATTAAAAGAATTTCACAAATAAGGGAAATTATTTAAATTAAAAACCAACCAAACAAACAAACAATAAACCTTTTCATCAGAAAGGGACTTGAATCAGAAGACCACTTTATGACCTTGGGCAACTTATTTAACTTTGCATAGCTTCAGTTTCCTAATCTGTAAAATGGGTGTGATAATCTCTGTCTTCTTTATTTCTTGAGGTTATCATGGGGTTCAAATACACTCATGTCTATGTAAAGTATAAAACATTATACAAATTAAAAAAACATCATTTTTAAAAGGTTGACTTGTGTAATCTACTCTCTTCAGATGCTGTAAAGTCCATTAGGTTTGCCAAGAACATCACAATTTAAATGGATTTTCTAGCATCAAAAGACTCCTCTGTGACCCTCTGGCCAGTTTGGTGCTCACTGAGTCTTGGCCTTGCTCAGAGCAAATTAGAATCAGAGACAATGGCAATTATGCTTAGAAACAACCTCATCACCTAGGGAGTTGAATGAAGCCTTCTTTGGAAGAAGAGCTTTCTCTGTGGCCTCAACCAGAGACTTCTCAGGAATGAGCTTAAGTTCCTTTCTGGGGCTGGATCATTCGCTCTCAGCCAGTGCAAGGCAGGTTGGATAGTACAATCATAGACACAGGCTTTAAAGTCTGACGGACTTGGACTTAAATCCTGGTTTCCCCACTTGCTTACTGAATGACCTTCCACAGATTTCTTAACATCTCTTAACCTAGTCTTCTTACTTTAAAACAACCATAATAACAGTGCCTGCCTAATATATTATTGGGTTGTATAAAGATTCATGTAAAGCACTTAGTTAAAGTATGTGGCATGGAGTCAAGATTTGATACATTTTGGATGTTATTATCATATCATTATATGCATTATAGTTATCTGCTGGCCGGTCTGTGTCCGTTAATAAACTTGGAGCTCTTTGCTAGTCATCCTTATGTCCTCTGGGCTTAGTAGAGTGTCTGGCATGAAGTCGTTATTTAGTAAAAATTTACTGAATGTACTTCTAGTTGATTCTTGCTGAAAATATTAACTGATAGCTAAGGTGATAGCTGATAGGACTTAAGATGTGACCTGTCAAAACAGTATCACTCCTTTCTAAAAGATTCTGCAAGATAAAGACCTTTAAATGGAAAGCTGTGATATGGAGGGGTAGGCCCCGCCTGTGTTCCCTTACAGTACACCCCCCAACCCCCACAGCACCCCCCTGTATGTAATGCTGCCTGAGCCAGAGCCCCATTCTATAAGGTTCCACAAAACCAAATCCCTCAAGAGGCCTTGGGGGTCATTTAGTCCCTCCTTTATTTTATACATGGGGAAACTGAGGCAGAGAGAGGCTCTGAATTCATGACCCCTGCCTTCCAGGACAGTGCTCTTCACTCCAAATTCCCACTGGCCACATTTGGAATGTATGGGAATTCTAGAGGGTTAGCCTTTTGTAGTAAGACAAGGGGAAAAAATAGAAGACAAAATATTATCGGTAGAAGTCTAGTTTTATTAAACTACCTTTCTAAATCACACTCTAACAAGAATGCTTCAAGCCAAATAAAGGAAGCTCAAAATACTCCTTTTCACTGGAGAATATAATTTTGCTTGAGCCACAATTTAAATTGATTTAGTTCTGAGCGCCAGCACTTGAAGTGTGGAGCATATTCTATTTTCGCCATGATACTTGTTTTGACAGTGATGCATTTCAGTTGACATAGTTGAAATCCTTATGCAATAAATCTCTGCCTGAAAATTAATCATGTTTATAATATTCGGAGAATTAATAACACCCATTGCTCAAATCATTAACTTAAAAAAGGAGCTTCCAAAATCTGTTCTCGGCAGTAAGGGACCACAAATAAATGAATGTTTGATAAAATAATCCAAGTAGCAGTTTAACAAGCGTAAACTTGAATGTGGTTGCAATAATACAGAACTATTGTTTAAGGGTTGGCAGAGGCTGATGAGGTTCTTATTTCAGTTACGAAGCAGGCATCCACATGCATAATGAACTGCTCTCTGAATTATTAATGTGTTGCTTATTTAGCCTCATCTGTCTAGAAGATAATGTATCCTAACTCTAATGAGTGATTGGTTTTGCACATAATTACAGTAGCAGCAGTAGCGGGGGAAATGTGTGCCTCAAAGTAGGAGTTCTAAAAATAAAGTCATCACATAAACTTCGTTGTTGTTGCATTCTATCAAAATCAAACCCGAAGCATTTGAGAATTTGTAATAAATTACAGGAGACAGAATCATTATTAACATAATTTAACACAAAAGGCTTTACTTAATCATTCATTACAGACCATGTGCTGTTAAAAATGCTTATAAATGACTTGGGTTGTTTTAAGATGTTTGCAAAGATGGTACCTTTTGGCCACTCACCAACTGTACTTTAGAGGGGCCACAAGGAGAGAGGAAGAGTAAAACATGGGTAGAAATGGGTAATGATTTATGCTCATTTTGCCAGAATGTTAATTAGAAGTGTAAAAGTTGTTAGGTCTGACTCCATTTTATTTCTAGAACTTTCATGTCTGGGGCTCATCTGATCTTGGTCTGCCTTCCAGTGGTTATTTATGGAGGAGGGCACTGCATTAGAGGCCCGTGTACCTGGTCTAAATGAGTCTAAGTGATCATTCTTTGCCACCTGTTTCTGACACAGGACAACAGCTCTTCTTGGAGTCCAGAAAAGTTTTTTGCTTTCCCCCTGCACAGCATATTATTTAAAGGAATCGGCTCAAACAAAGCATTTTATAGGCGTTTGTTCTGAATGCGTCCTCATTATCCTTGTGGTTTTATCTGTGTGGTTTCTTTTTCTTCAGTCTTCAAAGGGGGCCGTCAACCAACTGATCGTAAACCTGAGAGCAGCCCAGTCTGTTCACGCTTGTTCAGGAAGCTTCAATTTGATTGTAAATTGTACTGTGTGTGCAAGTGTGTATGCTTGTTTCTTTTCAAAATTGCCTACCACATGCGCACACAGGCACAGGAGCATATGTGTGCACACACATGCACAGTGGCACCAGTGGAACATCCATTTATCTTCCTAAAACCAAAAAACACTTTCAGTTCATCCCTACATCAGAAAACCTGCATAGCTTTTCTTCAGGGACTGTAGAGACGTTTGAATTACTGAAGATCATAATGCTTCCCTCTGAAGTGCAGGCAATTCCTAAAAGTGTTTAAAACTCTTGATCACAGGAGAATTCCTGTGTGTTGCCTATAGCTAGGATTGGAACCTATAGGCAAGATGGAGAAAACTTCTATTCTAAGTACAACTTCTGCTTATAGCCTTCTGAAGCAACATCCTTAAATGCAGCAAATTGTCTTCGGAAGTCTCGTGTTGAATACTAACTCAGCTTCCCGCCCCCTCTTAGAAATGGCATGGAGTTAGGTCTGCTAAGCCAGAAGGGCTCAAGTTTTACTCCCTCTTGCATCTCGTAGGTCCCTTTGGTGAGGATGGAGGCCACAAGGGGGGTCAGACCTGAGAGATTCTCAGCAAGGTTCTGGCATCTAATTAAAGTGGGTCTGTTCCTCCTCCTTAGTTCAATTCTGCTTCTCTTGTTAATAAGCCAAGACATCAAGGACAGTCCTATGAGCAAGGGTACCTCACAGGACAGTGGACTGAGAAAAATAAAAAGGCTACTGCCCGCCTCCCCCAAGACATCTGGCACCCTCTCCTGGCTACCTATCCCAATGTGCACTGAGTCCCTGCCCAGGAAGGTGACTGTCAGGACCCTGGGCAGAGTCAAACAATGGCTCTTTAAATCCAGAGGCATCTCCTAGACCCAAGGAGGCTCAGCAGAGAGGCAGGAGACCCTGCTCTGAAAAGGTACCTCTCGGGCACCAGTGGGGTCTTATTAACCACTGGAATTATTCTTTTATCTAGTTTAAATACTTGGATCTCAAGTAGTGCTTCATTTGCAAACAGGATATGAAGCCCACTGTTGCAGAAGGCACAAGAAACCCCCTGGCAGCTGTCAGAGCAGCTATGGCCAGAGATCGCTGTCCACTCTCATGTCCAACCTACACGAGGGGCCATCAGGCCCTCTTGACTTCTGTTTCCCTTCCCCGTGACCAGCCTAGCCCACTGTCCCCACAGAGATTTACCCTTTGTTACCCAGGGTTCTGAGGCTAGTAAACCTCAGCCAGCCTCAGGACTGCTGGCGTCAGGGGGCTGGAGATGAGATGGGAGACTGGGGCCATGGGGAGAGGCAGTTCATGAGGGGCCTCATTAGCCAGATGTGGGAAGTTGGGGTTTTCCTGAAGATGGCCGGAGTCATTTCAAAATCCAAAGTAGAGGAGCAACATGCTCAATTTGCATTTCATCTTGATGACGCTGACTATGTGTTTGTTTAGGCTGAAGGAGTGATAGAGGGCAAGGAATCTTAGTGAGAAGCGGTTACAATACTAGTGTGAGATGATGAAAGCCAAAACTCAGGCAGTGTCTTTGTGGAGAGATTTGTGGGGGCCAAACTGAGGCATCCTAGCAGCTTGCATCAACGTGAGCTGGCTGCTGACTGGATGTGGGGTTCGGGGGTGTCCTATCAGCCTCTGGCCTGAACTACCGAAAGGAGGTACAAGGAAGGGGGATGAGGAGTGCAGTTTTGGATGGCTGGACTCTGAGCACTCTATAGAGAAGTTCTGTAGAATATTGGGCCTAGGAGTCTGAAACTCAAAAATAACTAACAATAAAGAAGAAGAAGAAAATAGGGGTTTTGTCAAAGTTTCTGGTAATTGAAGCAATGGGTGCAGATGTGCTTGCTGAGAGAAGTGAGTTGAGAAGCAAACTAAGGGGGACACCAAAGAGATGTACCCCCTGAAAGAAAACCCCATGCTTTCTCAGCCTTCCACCTAAGGACTTCCTCTCTCTGGAATGCCCTCTTCCCTTTCCTCTGACCAATGCATTCATATTTCAGGATCCCATTTCTAAGAGGTTAAGTGACTTGCCCGAGGTTCTTTCCTGTCTCTATACTCCAAGAGCCTGGCACATTGCTTGAACTCAGTCAGTGGCGGCGCAGTGTTGCCGAATACTGTGGAGAATCAGGAAGGTTCTGTCGCTTACCGGCACTGACGGAGCATTAAGGCGGCTCATTCTCTTCTCTTTGTTGGAAACGAAGCGGGGCACTTTAAGGCTGCTAAGCCTGCCATCCAGGTGGCCGTTGGTCAGGTATAAGGTGAGCTGAGTCAGAGCCAGCTGGTCGCTGTAGGAGAGGTCAAGGCCTGTTGCCCACACCTGGTTAAACAGAACAGGCGCCATAGAACTGCAGGTGAGATGATTGCCCAGAAGAGAAAGCCCCAGCCACCCCAACCAGCTCAGACCACACCAGACCCAACGGAACTGATAAACATGTGACTTCACAGAGGGGATGTTTTTGCTTCTGTTTCGCTTCATTTGAGGGGTGGAGCCTCCATTCAGATTGTCATTAGAAGATTCAAGGTTCTCATGGGAAGTTACACGAGTGGAGAAACACACACACACACACACACACACACACACACACACACACACACCCACCACCAAAAAACCCCAACTCCCAGCCAAGATAATTCAATGAAGAGGCCTAGTTCCAAAAGTCTCCTGTGCAGTTTTGTTTTTCTGCCTGTGGTTTGCCATTTCTAAGATGGTCAGTGCAATGTTCTCTATGGGGAAATGAGACCGGACGGAAGGTTCAGTGGATGGGCAACTGAATGGGCACGGACAGACGGGGAGGAGTGGGTAAATACGGAAAAGGGCAGCATGCCTCATTTTGGAAAAAGCAGTGCTAGCCTGTCAGGAAATTCTAATATAATAGTTAAGGGAAATGAATAGTTGGCATGTAAGTCTTAGCTGTACCACCATATGAGAATGCAGGAAAGTCACTTCGCTACTCCACGATGTCACAGTGTCCCCAACTGGGAAACAGTGTAACACCCACCCAAGCTGAATTACAGGGTTATAAGAAGAATACTAGGATGCAATAAAAATTAAAATGCTTTGAAGTAGACATATATAAACTACAGGTTCTTGTACTACGAAATTACTTAATGATGTCCATTAATTCCTTCGACAGATATTTACTGAGCATCTATCTACTTTGCGCTAAACTGGCAATGGCAAAGTGGGTCATGTGCTGCCTCTCCCCTCTCCTATGGCACACCGTCCTTAACTGCCCCTGTTACCTCCCACCCCACCTGAAATCCGGTCGCACCCTACAATCCCACCCCCCACCAATGTAGTGCTCAAGGCACATGACTGCGTTAGTCACCGGAGTGTCACAGGTAAATAAGCATGGGTCCTGCCATCAAGAAGACATATGTGCTCAATTAACTACAACACAATGCAATGTGTGATATAATAAAGGGATGGAACAAAGTACCACTGAAACAGAAAGAAAAGACAGATTGTATCATGGAGGAAGTGACATTTGAGCTTTGACAAGCCATACAAATGTGACTGGCTCCTATGTTCAAGTGCCTACAGTGTGCCAGGTGCTTCACAAACATCTCAGATCTTTATGCTAACTTAAAACATACCAATCCATGCCACACATGAAGTAACCGAGGTTCAGAGAGGTACCCAAGACCATACAGGTAGGAAGTGGTGGTGCTGGGGTTTGGGTGCAGTCCTCTCTCGTCCCACTCCTTGCTGGAGGAGATGGCAATGATCTTGGCCCTGCCAGTCCTTACCCTGCACCAGTTTCCCAGTCAAAATAAAAGCTGAAGTTGTAGAGGATCAAAACATGTCCTTGTTTAATATAGTCCACGCCATGGAAATGTCTTGCAGAGAAAACATGAAGAATTGTATTTCTGGAGTATGCTGTAATTAGCAGTAATGCATTTTCACTGTAGGAAGTTGGAAACTAACACATTTTCACGAAGACTTGATTAAACATTTTTTTCCTCTTTGAAGGCCTACATGTGCCCCACACATCAACTCGGTATGTTAAAATACATAATACATCTGCCCTAGAGTGGACTCCTCTCAAACAAATCTAGCAGTGAGTGACTTGAGTAAGCATTGAATGTAAATAGCATCATTATAAGGATATTAAGAGGTCAAGCTGTCAAGGCCCCTTGCTAAACTGAAGCTAATTTCAGGAGTCATATTCACACAGTAATGCCCTTTTGTAATAGCAAATAAATCACATTTGCAACAATTGTTAAAAACTAACTGCCAAGTATCTGTTGCAGTTGTAAATATCCTATTTGTCAACTTAAATATTTCCTGCTGTATGGCATAAAATGCAAATCAGATGGGGACAGCTACTTTCCCTTAATACAAGAGCGTGAACTTGCTGTTGTCACTTGTCCAACATTTTATCTAGAGCCTCTAATCTGGTGTTTTAGTGTCCTTGATCAAAGGGAAATGTATATAACAAAACATGATTGCTATTTACGTTAATATTAACGTTTTAGCGGTAAGGATTTTAATGGAAAGGCAGCACCGTGTCGGGAAAAGAGAGAACCGAGGGTCCGGGATGCCTGAATCTGGCCCTCGGGAATCGCGTAAACTTGACCGACTTATTATTATTATTTTTTTGGCTGACTTATTTAAGCTCCCTCCATCTCAGTATCCTTAAGTGTAAAAGGAACAAATGATGATGACTACCATGTGGCATTCTGAAACCAAAGTGAAATAAATGCACAGAAAATGGCCTTATACGTGATGAAGTTTGATACAAATGTTATCTGTTGTTACTGAACATTGTCTGTAAGAGGACTAGGATTTTAGGAGACATTTTCAGTTGCCTGTTGTAACTATTAGATTGTCCCACTTAGTAACTGCTTTTCCCACTCATAATCATGGTGTTTCCACCTAATGACAACTGAATCCAGTGGGTGGTGAGGATTGGGCAAAGTTGGTATTACTCTATCTCTATTTTGACCCATGATGATACTGAGATAAAAAAGTGGCTTCAAGGTTTGCCTAACATCATAGAGCATAGGCCAGAACTGTCCTTTTGCTTCCCCGGGCTGTCCTAACCCCTTGGTTCTCAAAAGAAATGGAACAAATTTCTTTATAAGCCTTTTCCGCAACAGCAGGCTTGCCTGAATTGCTCCAGTAATTGTTCTGCTCTCCATCTGGTTTTTCCATTGGAGACACCGCCTGGGGCATGCTTGTTTTGTGTACAGGGGGTCCTGGCTTCCCCCTAGATTGTCATCCCTTTAGGGGAAGCTGCCTAGTCTTTGTCTTCCTAACACACCCAGTGTCTGGGGCGAGCTCTGCTTGCAGCACCTCTGATGCTTCACTGAGACTCCTGGGCAGCCTTGTAGGAAAAGGGTCTCTAGGTGGGTCTCCTAAAGCTGGTTTCAGATTCATATGCGGCAAATAGTCACTGAGCATCTCCTCTGTGCCAGCCCTGTGCTTTCACACATTTTTTTTCATTTCATCCTATTCTTGATTTTGATCTTCAATGTTAACTTTAGAACCTAACCTTTCTCTCTTTGCACTGGATACACCCATCACAAGTTTAGAAGAGTGATGATGGCGGTCTGTACAAAGGCACTATGCACGGGGATGGGGACAAGTGGATAAATTTTTAAATGTTTAGGAGGTGGCTTTGACATGACTTGCAGGACTTGTAATGACTAGCTTGACAGGTTAATTGATTAGATGTGTGGGTGAGGAGAAATCATCGCTGAAGGTGAGAGCTGGAAAAGACCCTTAAAAATCATCTAGTATAATCAGTTTACTTTATAAATGGGGCAACTCTAGTATGAGAAACGAAGTGGTTTGCCCAAGGTAAAAGCCAGGTATGGAGGTGTGGGATGAGAAACTAAGGTGTTTTAGCTCCCAGTCATAAAACACTTGTTGATAGTTGTTTGACTGATATTCGAGAATAATTTCATTGAAAATGACCAGAACACTAGAGAGATTTACATCAAGGCCTTCAGAAGCATAAGCAACATAAAAATATTCATCTCAGCATTACTCATAACACTGAAAAATTGCAGCTGTCCAACATTTGGGCATTGATTAAGAAGATTTTGACTCATCCAAGTGATAAGATAGTTTATGATATTATCACTAAAGGCAATTTTTGAATAACTTTTTATGATGTAAGAAGACACACAAAACAGCTAGAGAAGGATATAAAGTCGTATAGGCAATATGACGTCTACTTTGCAAAAATAATATTCATAGAAAAGACTAGATGAGTATAACAAATGTTAAGCCTATCATTAATATTAACAGAACTATGGTAAGTGCAATTATGTAGACTTTTATGTATATTATAGCTCAGCACTAATATGGTCACCACTCGCCACTTGTGGCTGGTTCAAATTGAGATGTGTTATAATGTAAAATACATACTAGATTTTGAAGGCTGATGAGGTAAAAAGAAATATCTCATTAATATCATTTTATATTGATTACACATTGGTTACGATGGATTAATAGTACACATTATTTACATTGTATTCATCTATTTTTTGGTTACATTTTAAAACAAGGCTACTAAAAAATTAGAAATGACACGTGTGGCACACATTTGTGGCATACATTCTGTTTCTATTAGACTGGTTGCAAAAAGGTACATTGCAGCTTCAGCAAGGGCAGAGCGAATAGGGGCGGGGAGGGGCGGCGCGGGGTCGGGGGAAGCCTGGCGGAGGCCGCAGCTCCCCACTGCCCTAACCAGCACGGCGCTGGACGCAGTGCTCGCTGCAGCTGCCTCGGGAGACCAGGGGCAGAGTGGGCAGGGCACAGGGCAGAAGGCAAAGGCAAGGAACTTCAAGCACCTCATTCCTTTTCAACAAGCATGTGTGAGCCAGAAGACAGAGTCAGGCAAAGGCAAGCTTGCCTAGAGTGGCTCTGTTCCCAGGCTCTGGGTGCTGTTTCGGCCACCAGTCCCGAGATTTGTAAAAGCTAATAGTGTGCCTCTGTGTGGGGCGGTGTGGGAGAGAGGCCCGGCACCGAGCCCTTTTTGCCTTAGGTGTTTCAGGCAGATGGAGGCCGCCTGCTCACCCCTGCTGCTTCTGTCTCTTTCCCGTGACAGGCAGGATGGATGGGTGGCAGAGCGTGCAGATGTGGACAGATGTGCTCAGGCCCTATATTCTGTGACTGTTCCCAAGTGCAAATGAAGTTCTGTAGCAAAGACGTTGGTCTTGCCAGCCTTCTCTTACAGGCATCAGGGTAGGTGTGGGGCTTGACAGACTAATTCATAGTTCAAATAACGTTCATTGAAGACGCATAGACTTTCAGAGCTTTGAGAATCCATAGATGGAGATAAGAGGTCCAAGGTGGCAGATTAGACTAATCAGACAGTGAAAGTAGTGTTTTAAAAAAAGAATTCATAGGTGTTTTGTAGACCCATCTCTAGGTTTCCTCCTCCTCCTCTATCTCCTCCCTCCCCTCTATTCCTGTTTTGGTAAGGAGAAGAACCCAAGGCTCTGGAAGGATAAATGACTTGCTGAAGGCCCCAGCTCTTGGGACCAGGCTCTGAGTGACATACCTGTGACCCTCAGCAGGTCACCTCTTTGGGCCACGCTCTCATGACTAATCACTGGGGATACTGTCCTGGTGGCCCTTCCCTCCGTTGCCTCCAGATGCGTCTGTGAAGCTAACTGGGAATTGTGAAGATGTCTCGCTCGTGCAGAATGTTTTAAGATATATATCCCCAAACAAAGGCAACTGAGAGATGCCAGACCAAGAATTCACCCACCGCAGAGATGGCGTCACAGAACAGAGTGTGCTACATACATAGCCCACCCTCCTCAGCAGCCCGTCTTGGCTGAGCGAAGGGTGTGCCACTTCCCTGCCTATGTATGTCTTTATTCACAATCCCAATCGGATGAGAAAGCCACCATTGGACCCCTTAATTCTTTTACTAGAGCAAGATCAAGCCCTCAGTCAAACTCATGGGTGCCCACAGCTATGGCTATGATGTAGAGGCCAGGCCACCTGTCCAGCTCATCTGCTTCCTGGGCAATACAGCCATGGGTAGGCCAAGGCCCCCCTCTGTCCTTCGTGGTTTGGCTACATACAGAGCCAACAGCTTATTTCCTACTGACACCTGTGGAATCCATTGGGAAGTATTGAGTAGAGGACTGATAGGATCTAACTTACATTTTTAAAGAGTCACTATGGTTGTGGTGAGAAGAAGAGACCATACAGATCAAGGACGGAGACAGGGAGGCCAGTTAGGAGGCTACGGCAGTGATCTGGGTGAGAGACGATGCTGGCTGGACCAGCGTGGCCATAGTAGAGGGTAGAGGAAGTGGTGGAGGCAAATGGCTTCACGGGAATGGGGGGCACACTGGACCACAGTTACGGGACCCCAGGGGGAGACTTGGCCTTGCCCTTCACTGTCCGTGTGATCTTAGCTCCCGTCTTCTCTCTGGGCCCCAGTGTCCTTGTCTGTTAACACAGACTTACCTGTGATGGTCTCTATCTCTGAGGGCTGTTGTGAGGATCCGTGACTACGTGAGGTACTGTGTGAGACTAGCATTGTGGGGTCTAGCGGACACAAGTCTGTTTGGACCCCGACTTCTTCCCTGTGTAACTGTCAGGAGCATAGTCCGGGGCAGGCATCAGAACTCCCTTGCTTGGCTCTGGACTTTGGTATTCTTGCCTGCTTCTCGAAGACTGGGAGCACACTGACCTCTTCTCCGATGCTGTTTAAAAACAGGCCCCAGTACCCTGGCTGTCACACAGGGAACATAGTTTTTTTTTTTTTTTTTTTTGGTGGTTCCCTGGCTGGGAGTTAAACCCAGGCTGCGGCATTGACAGCGCTGTAGCCCAGCCACGATACCACCAGGGAACCCCAGAACATACGTTCTTAGGCAGCTACTAAGGGGTATCTCTTCTCATTTTGGTCATTGAATCTCCAGACAGCACGAAGCTTTCCACTGTGGTAAACAACACACCTGATACTTCATTTTAAACACTGTGGTACAGTGCACTGTAAGGATTTTCAGTTAATAAAATAGTAATGTGATTATGATCTTCGTTAAAAATTATCTGTAGCAGTAAAAAAAAGTCCATAGGCAGAGGGGATTGCAGCCTCTTGGCATGTTGCCACCTAGTGGCAGCTGCTGGGGTGGCCCAGCGCCTTGGAGAGGCAAAGAACTGCTGTTGCTGCTGTTTGGGGCAGTTGCCCCGGGCCCTGCTCAGCAGTGGAGACTCTCAGTACTCAGTCACGTTGGAGCTCTTCCCCTCTGTCTCTATTAATCCTAGTTATCCTTCTGGGCACAGTTTAAATCATGGCTCCGCAAGGCTGTCTCTGAGCAACTACAGCACCCATTCTCTGCACCACCCACCCTGGACACTGCATTATATTGGGCCTTTGGAACGGGGGCGGGGGGGGGGGGCGGCGGTGGGCATAGGCAGCAAAAAAGTCTGGGCTTGTCACGTAGCACTCGGGGCCCTGAAGTCCATCATGCCTAGGGCCCCCACGATTTTCAAAGGCCGTCAAAATGATGTTTGGATTCTGAAAATAAAAAGTGTTACTGGCTTCCAAATAAGAAAACTGCAAAACAACAATAATTAACGTTTAAAAAATGGTCAACCACACTGACAGGTCAGTTAAATGCAACACGGTTCTTAAACAGTTGTGTATATTCCATGGGAGTGCACCTGTGATTTTCTGTGAGGGCGTGTGATGGAATCTCTAAAACCAAAAACCCTCAGGGCTCCGAGAGGTCGTACACAGCTCTGTCCTGCAGACCTATTGGCCTCTGTCACTCCCAGCTCCCCATTGTATGGATGCGGTCTCCGGGCGGTGAGCTGGTTTGCTCCAGTCCCTCAGTAAAGGGAAGAGCTGGGATCAAAGCCCAGGTTTCCTGAGTCCTGGCCCAGCTCTTTTCATGACACCGAATTCCCAGCATTAATAGCCCAATTTCTTGTGCCAGAAGATTCTCTGTGACTTTGGAAATTCTTTCAGGAACTATATTCAAAAATAATTTGGGGGTTCAAGATGGAAAATACTGACATTAATCCTGCATCAACAGCGTGTTTATGTTTTTCACTTTTGTAAAAAAAAAAATCACAAATCTTTTCATATTCCCCTGCTTTCTCTGCTTCCTTTTCCAAGTTTCTTCTACTACTATAAGGTTATGATCCTCCCACTATTACTTTCAAGATTGATGGCCTAACTGATATTATTTATATTCTTAACATATGGAGTTGCTCATTTCTTTTTTCTTTTTAAGTATTTCCTTACTTTTTTATTATGAATTTTGGGAAGATCATTTTTCTTATATGGGCATTAAGCACTAAACTATAATAAACATGAAAACCCAATTTTTATAACCTATTACAGGTTTCTAGGACTAGTAATTCTATATGCTTCTTCCACAGCAATTCAATATAATAATCTGATGCTGGAGATGGTTATTCTTTCTTTAATCTTTACACTATAAATGTCAGGGCTGGTGAATGATTTGCTTAGTTGAGAAAAATTACTACAAATAATCTCTAAAAGGCTTTTGTGTGAATTTTCAAAGCAGGAAGCTCTTGTTTGCAGCTCCCTTTGGGGAGGAGGGCTCTGGCCAGTCCTTGTGGACCTGGAAGACCATTGTGCAAAGCAAGATGAGGATGAGCACGTAGCACTGGGCCCATCAGTGCAATGAGTTGGCACAGAGCACGCCTTTCCTTCCCAGAGTCCTCGAAGCCTCCAGTAAATCAGATTCTTTAAAATAAAGAACTACCTCAGTTGCAGGGTATGTAGGCAAGAAACATGGAATGGCAGAACAATGACCTTGGAGGTGGTCTACTCTAGCTCTCTCAAACCCCAGGCACAAGGCTCAAAGAGGGAAAAAGGGACCTGGCTAGGAACAGAGTTTAGACCAGAGCCCAGAGTTTGTGATTTCAAGCCCAAGACAAGTTTGTTTATATTTGGAAAATTCCGATAGAGGAGAATTAGATTGAGAATAAGGGACTTCTCTTACTCATCTCTGCATCCTGCATACATCTAGTACAACACTCCTGCTATTATTGTGTACAATAAATCTATGCTGGAAGGTTCAATTAAATAATACAAGAAAAAAGTCTTCTCGTTAAAACACAGACAGGAGAGATACCATGTCAAACTCATAAGGATGGCTGAAATAGTAATTGTTGCCAGAGATACGGAGAAATTGGAGCCTTTATATCTTGCCAGTGAGATTGTAAAATGATGCAACTATTTTAAAAAACCATTTGGCTTTTCCTTAAAATGTTAAACTTTCAGCTACTATATGACCCATCAATTCTACTCCTAGTTCTATAACCAGGAAAATTGAAAATATGTTCACACAAAAACTTGTACAAGAAAGTTCACAGCAACATTATAATAGCCAAAAAGTACAGGCAACCAAAATGTCCATTAACTGATGGTATACCCACACAATGCAATATTACTCAGCCATTAAAATGAACGAAGCACTGATACATGCTACAACATGGGATGAACCTTGAAAGCATTATGTTAAGGGAAAGAAGCCAGCCACAGAAGACCACTGATTGGATGATCCCTTTTATAGGAAATGTCCAGAACAGGGAAATCCATAGAGACAGAAAATGGTTTTCCAGTGACGGGGGAAGAGGGTCTGGGGAATGATGTCTCATAGGTTCAGGGCTTCTTTCTCGTGTAAGGGAAGTGGTCTAAATTAGGTCATGGGGATGGTTGTGTAACCCTGTGGATAGACTAGAAACTACTGCAGTGTATACTTTAAAAAGGTGAATTTTATGGCAGGCGTTACCTCGGTAAAGCTGTGACACACACTCACACACTCACACACTCTCACACACACCAAGCTCTAGGAGACCCATTCTTGGCAGGATGCCTACACAATTCGTGTGGACACCTATTTGAATCTAGTTGAGTGTATAAATAATGACTGAATGGGAGAGCCTATGATAAACCACCTTCCACACTGCCCTCTGGATTTATTCTAGGTATTCTTCAAGTCTGTACCTTAAAAAGCTCTCCCGTGGGTGGGTAAAAAATATCTGGGGAGCTCCCTGATGGTGTAGTGGCTTAAGGCTTCGGTGCTGGCGCTGTCAGCGCTGCGGCCTGGGTTCGATTCCCAGCCAGGGAGCTACCCTCATACCAAAAAGCAAAAAAGAAAAAAAAAATCTGCTACCTACGCCAAAGCAAAGTATACCCCAGCAAGAGTTAATACCTGGGGCTCGATAAGCAGTTGTGGTCTGGAAGGGATAATATATTAGCATCTGTCAAAAAGACTCAATTGGCCCCAAGGACACAGTGTCACATTTCTAAAACGCAGTGCATTTTCTCCTACACCCCCTGCAGGTTTTCATTTTTGATCAGCTCCTGGACTGTGTGGGGCTGGACTGGCCACATCCAGAAGGGCAGCAGCGCTGGCCAGTGGGCATGTGGCACAGGAAGGCTTTGTGTCAGGCATGACCACGTTTTTTCTTCCTGCCTGTTGCTCATTCCAGGGTCCTCCCAGCACTTGGCCTGGCTTCTATGGCTTGGGGAGCACCCCACCCCACCCCCATGTTCTCCACAAGAACACTTCCTCATCTCCATCACGTTAATCTGGTGATCCAATATGGGTAAATCCTGACTAATTTGGTGACGGTAGAGGGTTGTTTACCATAATGGAACCTTTTGGAGCTGGTTGTCTGAGAGATGAATCTGGAATGCCACAACTTTGCCTTTGTTGTCAATGGACTCCGGTGTTTGAAAGATTCAGCACCCTCTCGAGTCAATGAGCCCTCTTTTTGGAGGCAGCAATATTTAGTAAGCGGCCGATGGGACCACATGGAGGACAGGCTCTGGGAGGGGGACTTGGGGAAGGGAAATTAGTGTATGTTAGGGTCTGTTGTGTACAGGGCACTCTGGTGTTTTCTCGTGTGCTTTTCATAACCTCGTGAGGTAGATAGTAACATCCCCGTTTTATAGAGTGGAAGTGGAGGTTCAAAGGACCTAGAAATGTGCCCAAGTTCTACAGCTAAGTGGCAGGGCTAGGATTCAGATGCAGGTGTGCCGACCCTGAAATCCAGGTTTTCTCTCGGCGCTTGACCTTGGAGATTACGCTCCACCTGGCGAGTGAAACAGATGCTTGGTAGAATGTGAGCGAGCCTCATGATGCTGGCAGTCACATCCAGAAACTCCACCAGTTACTAGATGGTTCTGAAGCCAGAGGAAGGCCTGTGATTTATGGCGGGACTTGGGGCGGGTCGCTTAACACCTTTCTGCCTTACCTTCCCCATTATTTGTCTGTAAAGTGCTTTGAGAGCCTATAATAAAAGAGCTGTGTAAAGACAAAGAAATACTGTTCTCCAGTGTAGGCAAAAAGCCAAGGTTCCTACCTGTGATCAATGAAAGTCCTGTGGCACTTTCCAGAAATGTATGGGTGGAGCCTCAGGACCCTGGGAAAATTTAGTAGCTGCCCACCGAAAATCACCCTGTAGTTCCTCTGTCCTGGGTTATGTGTTGGGGCTCTGCTGCTATGTTAGGGCTCTGTCCTCTGAGCTTCACCCCAGGGGCTGCTTTCAACTGACGGACCTCTTCGGCTACCGTTTGTCCCTGGCTTCAATGTCCAGCAAATGAAAGAAATAGCATTAAGAGAGGTATTTCCTTTCCTCCTCCTTTTACCTCTTCCTTCTTCTAAAATTCAATGCAAGGTTTCTTAATTATAGCTTCCTCTCAGGAGAATGCACTAGAAGGCTTGTAAGTCAAGGCAGGTAAGTGTAAATTCTTAGTTCTAGCGCTTGTATTTGATAGGCATTTTACAGAGCCTACTCAAGGCCATTTGTAGAAAATAACTGTGAAATTCATTATTTCCTTCATCAACAAATAAATGAAAAACTCAAAATACACACATTGATATTTTTCCCTCTCAGATTTGAGATATTAATAGCATATTTTTTGGTATACCATATGTCTTTAACATGGATAGAAGTTTTAGCATTATTTCTTTGAAAAGTATTTTCTTATATTGAGCCTCTGGAGAGATGTTCTCTCATCCTCACACTTCTGGTTTCTGGAGGGTAGGGGACTTAGTCGTTGTCACATGGGGTTCAAAATTAAAACCTGTTCTTCCAGTTCAGGGAAGAGAGAGCTTTGGGAGAACCCAGGTGTCCTCCCTGTGAACAGTAGGGGAACCCCATGTTCTTGGAGCCGTATGTGACCCTTTCCTCCGTAATTCCTTTGTATTTCCTACCCGTGTTCTCCCTACAGGAGATGAATTTTACTTTATTTGGACTTGTATTTTGTACTGGTTCCTGATTGAGCTTGATCAAATTTCAGTGGGTTGGTTTGATATCACTTACATATTGATATCATTTCCACAAATGTCTCAAAAGGAAATTTTCTTTAAAAAAGGTAAAAGCAGACATAAATAAGTAGGTACTCTAGATGGGCTAGCAATGTGGCATGTTAAGGGATGACTGACTCCCTCAGAAAAGGAAGCCATTTCATTTATTTATTTATAATGGGGCTAGGGGACTTAGTTGTTGCCACATGGGGTTCAAAATTAAAATGGATCTTATGTTTGCTTTAGAACAATAGGCAACACAATGGACCTTATGTTTAAGAAAGCAAGATATATGTTTAAAGGAATATACATATTGTTAAAACAGTTCTATTTATGAAAAGATTCATGTAACTTTATAAAGGTTTTCAGGGATTTTAAAGGATTTTAAGTACTGTGTTAGACTGTACTACTAACAGATGTTCAACAGCGTGTTTAAGTTTTTGTTTTACTGAAAAAGCAATGGATTACTTGATACTTTCTTTTTAAAAAATCATACCAAAGCCACTACATTTTAAGTATAGCTCAAATTCATTATTTCTAAGCAACATAAATGATTTAAAATGACATAAGTGCTCCTAAAAGTAAATATCATGAGAGTGGAGCCAGAGGATTTTGTTTGCTAAATATTCCCTTCAGAATTCCAGCCTTTTGTGTCACTTCTTGTGCTTTTTCTATGAAGACAGATGGTGTCAGTAATTGCCTATATATTTAATTAAGTTAAAAAGCTACATAGTAAGTTTTTGGCAAAAAGTACGAAATTTCATGCTATGAGCAAAGAAAGCAAAAGGAAACAGAGATTGATAGCATAAGACACTATTCCTCACCAAACACGCATTCTGATAACCATATGTTTTGGAATGTGAGATTGGATTTCATTAATCTAATAAGAACAAAGACATTTATTCTGAAAGATAAAGCTCATACTTGAAATCTAATTGGCAGTTCTCTTACATTTTTGACCAGTAAGATAGAATACCCTACCTATAGTCCATCACCTCCAACCTTGACCTAATAATGTTCTAAATTCCTCTGGCGCTCGTTCTCTCTCTCCACCCACCCCCCCATTTATTTATTTATTTACTTATTTATTTATTGGTCTGGGATTTCTTACCTAGCAGGCTAATTACTGTGAAATTATTATGGGGAGAAAAGCAGTAGCTACTTGTAGAAAGTGGTTTGGAAAACTGACTTAACCATTCTTGTGGTGTCTGTTCTCAGTGTTCCCATCCCGTGAATCCACCTTCTGGCTTAATGGCAATATGGTGCTCCCAGCTGTGGTGCTGTGCATGGGCTTGCTCATTTAAACTCTTAAAGCTTAAGAATGGCTACCACAACGCTGATTTTAGTCCATTTCACTTAGTCATTAACATGTAATGATTACCTTATGTGCTGAGCGCAAGGATGGAATATATTTAAAAAAAAAATAGAAGATGTGTTTTCTGGCTTTAAGCTGTTCAACTCAATTCAGCAAACATATTGAGGATATATAAGAGAAACATACATTTTCTTTGGTGATAGTGGTTCAGCAAGTGGGAGGGACCCACGAAGGGAGTCACTGTCAGTTCTATGCCGTACGATGAGTACCTGCTACGGGAGGAGGAGCACAGGCTTGGCAGCTAGCTGGGGTTGAACCCTGTCATGGTTTGAACCCTGGATTTGCTACTTAGTAGCTGTGTGACCCTGAACACGGCACTCTAGCCTCAGTTTCCTCATTTGTGAATTAGAGATAATCATACCCACTTCTCAGGGTATGAGGAATAGGAATACTACATATAAAATAGATAAGAGTGCGTGGCATTTGACAAAGATTCAATCATTAATGCTATCACTAATAATTACTCTGGCCATTCATTCTATCCCTCCATCTGAGAGGCCAGCACGTGAAATGGCAGTTGAAGTGGGACTGATGAAGGTGGGCTTTCATGAGGAGCTGGATTGTGAAGCATGTTTTGAAAGAAGGGAAGGTGTGTGCTAACGGAAGAGAAAGGAGGGCCACGTTGTAGGGATGGAGGGGGCGTGTGGCAGGAGGAGGATGCACTCGTTGAGCATGGGAGGCACCAAGCAGGGCGGCTCGTTTGTCCTGGAGAGTGCTCCGGCCCTGATCAGTGAGGAGAGTGATTAGCGCCACGTGGTTTTAGGGAGTAGTAAGGCCTAGAGCAACCTCCTCTGTTCTTTCTTAGCATTAGCAGAGGGCCTCTTCCTTTCCTCCTGGGTCCTATAGAACTGTGGCACCTCCGGAAAGGCACAGGGTGCAGCGTGAGAGCCCGGATTTGCTCATCTTGGCAACGCTTGTGGTAATTCAAGTTAGCTAGAGACCGCAAAGTCCAGAGAAAAGTTTCAGGGTTTCATTTGAAAGAATGCAAGGATCTCGATGATGAGAGGAGGCATCTGAAGCCTTGGATGGGATGGCTGGATGTAAACAGAGGAATTGGGTCTATTGTAGATGTAGACCAATCAAATTTCTGCCCAAGAACTGATGGTTAGGCTTAAGAACTGATGTTTAAGCTGTGTTCACTCTTTCAGAAGGTTTATAATATAGGGGAGTTAACCAAACACTTACGGTCAGTCACAGATGGCAATATTGTATAAAGCAAAGTTGGCCACTAGTTTACCTGCACTGTCAGTGTTAAGAAACAAAATTGTAATTGTCATTGTAAAATTTATTGTCATCATTACCATCATCATCGTTATTATTACTTGTATATTACAAGTTCGTTTCATGACACAAAGATGCAGACCTTTTAAAGGGGCAGGTCTTCTACTTCAATGCTTCAAGACCCCTTGGGATCTATTTTTTTTCACTAAGTATTAACTTGTGATTAATAATATGCCTATTATAGCTTTTAAAAACACAGAATAATAAGCCACTTCTGTTTATATCAAAGGCCTATTAAATTTTAATTTAGATATACACTGTTAACCTTCTTATATATAAATAAATACCTTTCCTAAAGAGAAAAGTAAATCTCATTGAGCTCCCTTGGTGAATGAATACCTTGTATATCTTGAACACAGAGATAGGAAGATCTTGCAAATGAGAGTACTAGAAGAGGACTCAGAGAGAAGTATTCATTTATTCATTTAATAAATATTTATTGTGTATCTATTATAAGCTAGACATGTGCTAGGTACTGGGTATACAGCAGTGAATAAGAAGGAATTATGATATTTCTGTAGACCTTGGTTTTTCCATTCTCTGAAATAAATATATTCATTTTTGATGCTTATATATCACTTTATGATGATGAAAATGCTCACTGACTTTTAAAAATAATGCTAATTCAATTCAGATTCCACTCACAGTTTCAGAACCTGCTGAGGGCTCGCGTGACAGCTTTACATGTGCTTATGCCTTTGATTTAATAAGAACAGCACCTTGTATCTGCTCAGCCTCTCAGAACATCCTGTGGCAAAGAGGGCAGGAATTCACCATTTGTCAATGAAAAACCAGGCTCAGAGAGGTCTAGTGAGTTGTCCAAAGTATCATGACTGGTAAGTGGAAAAACTGGGACCAGAACCTGTAACCCATCACGATGAAAATATTTTCAGCTATCTCCTTTTTTTTTTTTTTTTCTATTCTAGGCTAATATATCTGTATATAGAAACTCGCAGAAACAGTTTTCAGAATATATGGAATATTCTCCGATATACACCAGGGTTTGTTTCTGCCTTTCCTCACAATTTCTGGAGAAACAAATCTCCTTTTCTTTTGTATCCAGGAAGGGCCATCATCGCTAGTTGCCTGCAGTCATTTTTCATCCAAACTCTTTTCTAAAAGATTGGATTTCCTTTTTCTTTCTTTCTTTTTTTAAGTAATAGCTGTCAATGCTCGTAACAGATAGTTATTTCAAAAGTTCACGGCTATCTGAAAACAAAAAAGTCTTTAATGTGGGAATTTTAACAGAAAGCATCTTTGCCTATCTGTTTGTTTAGTGACGTTCATATAAAGAAAAAGAGCTGGAGAATGATGTATAAATGCATATTTATGAGGTAAATCAGATACGACGTTTGTAACATCATTTTGCCCGTATGTGTTTTGTGCTTTTTTTCCTACCTTCACCCTTCACAGCATCTTTCCCTCTTTCTTACTCTCCTTCAAGTCCTAATTATCTTTCAGCTCAAATCCCACCTACTTCGTAAAAACCTTTCTTGATTGCTCCAAACAGACAGACGGCAGTTAAACCAACATTACCTTTTTGATGTCTCTTTTTTATGGTTCTATGTAGTTGTCACCGAAGTTTTTTCTTATAATTCACTTTTCAAGTCTGTCTTCCCAAATAGATTGTGAACTCCCTAAGGGCAGTCACTTCCACATCTTTTGCATCTTTGCAGCCTCTCTAGTACCTACCATAATGGCATGTGCATAATAGATGCTCAACAAACACTTATTCTGTCTTTTAAAATTTCCCAGAAGTGAATAAGTATGCTCAACAGATCTGAATCTTCTAGAAGTGTCAAAAGTCCATCAATCAACTGGCTATCATGTGATTATTATTATATTAGACATCATGAAGAGGTAAAAAATGCAAGGTCCAGTACTTTCTAGAGGATTTAGAAATCTCATGGAAGCAATATTTATGCCTAAGGACCAATAAGATGATAAAACAATTGTGTGCATGTATATCAAATGAAATTGGGTGGCGGGTGTGAAATGAGCTTCCTCATGACAGGGAACATGTCTTGTCTAATTTCTGTTCCCTCAGCATCGAGCCTGGAGTAGAGAAGGTCCTTGGAAGTTATGTGTTTAATGAGCACCTCAGTCTCTCCTTAATCTAAGGCCTTGGGTAGGTGCTGCATGACTCTCGTGGAACCCATTAGATACTGCCCATCCAGGGCCCTGCTCACTGAGAACTTCCTCCCATGTCCTATTGAAAAGTGTAACACAAATAGCCATATTCTCACGTATTAAACAGGAAGGAATAAGGAGTGACAGTATGATAAAATCAGAGAACCATGGGTTAATATTTATTGATTCCATCTATCAATGGACGTCTGACCTCCTTCTCAAATGCCTTGGCACCAACCATCCAGCATCTCCTAGAATACTTGTTGTTTATTCATTCTTTCTTTCTACAAATACTGACTGAATACCTACTTTGTGCAGAGATAGTGCTGAGAATTGAGTGGGGAGCAAAAAGAGACATGGTACGTATGCTCAGAGAGCTATGTACAGGGGGAAACAGCTTTAATTAGATAATCATGCGAATAAGTTTAACATCGTAACTAAGGCAAGTGGTATGAAGAGAGGTACATGATGTGAGAACCTAAAACAGGTGAATTTGACTTCGTCAGGGAGGGCTTCCTTAAGCAAGTGTGGCTTGCACTGAAATACGATAGGTGGGAAGGGGGTTAACTAGGTAAAGAAGGGTTGGCAAGTGCATTTCAGGCAGAGGGGCAGCACGTGTGAGGGTCCTGTGGCAGGAGGTAGTGTGACGAGTAAGGAGGACATAGAGAGGCTGGTATGGTTGGAAAAGAGAGAAAAGTGGGGGAGTTCGAGTGAGAGAAGACTGGCAAGGC
This sequence comes from Lyroderma lyra, assembly GCA_004026885.1. Classification (NCBI taxonomy): domain Eukaryota; kingdom Metazoa; phylum Chordata; class Mammalia; order Chiroptera; family Megadermatidae; genus Lyroderma; species Lyroderma lyra. The sequence continues at coordinate 231,842 of PVJL010000119.1, forward strand.
ACAGGGGACCAGTCAGGTGACGGGCGGGACCCTTATCCCGGAACCCCGGAAGGGTGGTAAGCTCAGGGACAGGAGCAGCGCTGTGTTTGGAGAAGATCCCTCTCACTGCCACGTGCAATTCTCTGTCCCAGACGTGAATAAATAAAAACCACAAGTCAACCATAGTTTCATCCTCCCTACTGCGCAAAGGATCGCAGACTTCATCCTTTTCTCCTGCCGGTTGCTGCCTGAGGGCATCTTTTCCTCCCCAGCTTCCCTGCAGCCCAGCTCTTCCACCAGGGGGCACTGTTTCCCCCCTCCCGCCGCCCAGGGCGGACTGTCTCTGGCCCTTCAGGCTGTCCTTTCCTCCCTAATCTGCCGGCCTGAGAAAAGCGTGTAGAACCAGTGGAGGGCCCAGGACGGCAAATGGAAAATGATTATTGAACATGCCGAAAACTGCCCAAAACATAAACTCTCACTTTGAAATCATCATCTGACTGAAATGGAGAACCGTAAAACTGGGAATAATGACTATAAAACAACCAGAGTCTATTTACAATGCTGGAGGGCCAGAGGATATCAGGAGAGGGAGGGCAGGAAGCCATTTCATCCTTCAGACAGAGGTCTGCTGCCCCAACACGAACAGAGAAGAAACTGAGCATTTTAAAAACAAGTCCTGGGAGGCAGTAGTGAGCTTAAACATTATAATCTAGAATATCGTATATCAGAGCCACAGTGAATAAATAAAAGCATGTTACGGAATAATAATACACAGGAGGTTGTGATCTATAAAAAGTTGATGAAACTATATATTATTTATGGGTGCTTCCTTATGTAGTAAAAGTGTAATATAGAAAGGAATCCCAGTCCCCAATGTCAGACAGTGGCTACTTCTGGGAGGAGAAAGGACCATATGAGGATTGGCAAGGGGCACACAGGACTGGAGGTGGTACCGGCCCCACTTTATTTCTTAAGCAGGGTAGAGGCACATGATGTTCATTATACTATTATTTAGACCTTTTCATATTTATGAAGTAGTAGTATTTCCCAACACATTTTTTAGAAGAAAATATTGACAACCTAAGTTGCTGGCGAACTAAGAAGAATGAAAACAAGAACTCTTAATTCCTTTCTAGTGATTGATGTTCTATTTAAGAACAGGTTCTAGACAGGTTTGATCCCTGGAAGGCATAAAAGAGTCTCACAATAAGACAGAGAATTGAGACCCAATCAACAGAGCTATATGGGATGATACGGGATGAGCTGTAGTCATTTAAACGGCAACAGCACCTGAATGAGAGGACCCTGGTCCTGTATTTCCAGACATAAAGTCTGGTCTCCCACAGATTGGCACGGACCGTGTAAATGCTGAATTTGTAGAGTCAGCTCATCTGATGAGTAGTGAATCTCAGGAGCTCCCTTCTATGCCTTGTTGCAAGGGTGTGGATGATACGGAGTCTATATATTTTAGTATTTTACACAGCATCAAATCTACTTACCTGCTGTTCCATGGTGCTTGGATCAATAAAAGTCACCAGGTCTATAGAAAAGTAACCAACCACATTTCTCATTTTGCAAGCGTTTCCAATTTGGAGGCATAAAGAACTGAGAACTTGGGGGTCCACTGAGGTCTGAGGCATGGTGGTACCAGATGAGATGAGGGGGCCATCTGCATGAAACTGGTCCCCTGTTGACAGTACCCTGATTTCTCCATTGGGCTCTATCAGCATGTCCACTGTCAGGTTGGTGACACTTTGCGCAGGTGGGAATGCTTCGACCACGCCTCCTGGTGGGAAAAGCATGGAGTAGGTGAAAGGATTCTTTCCCATGGACTGTGCCCACGTAGAGCAGGAGGAAAGAGGCCAGGCTATGGCAGGTGGACTGGTCTCAGGTCCTGCATCTACCAAGTCTTGTGAGATTCTGGACAAGTAACTTCAATTCTAGGAACTTCCTTTTCCTCATCTGTACAATGGGCACAATATAGAACCTACCTCACCAGATTGTTGTGAGTCTTGGAGATACAGTAGCTTTATTATTTAGCCCAATGTTGGGCATACCAGAGGACTCAATGGATGGTAGTTTTGATTCTGATCATAACTAGGAAGACACTGTAAAGATCGTCAAGTCCATGGCTATTCGTTATGTTACATAAACAATGAACCTAAGGCCTACAGGCAAATTCCTTATGGGGGAACTAACTGCTCACAGTCCACAGTTCATACCTTGATCACCAATGTTCTTTCTATTCAATTCCACTGCTTTTTGAAATTTTGACACATTAGGCCTTTTAGAGCCGTAAGAGAACCCAGACCATTACGTCAGCCAAAAAGGATTCCTATAGAAAGCTGGTTGTAAAACATTTTTAAAATACAAAGCTAGGAGGTGCTGCCATTCTTAAGGAACAACTGTGCTCCCTTCCCCCGTGCTGATAATGAAAGCTTTATAATTTATCACACTTTACCTTTTGCTCTGAATAATAAAAATCATAAAGGCAAATTTGATGCTGAGTCACAGCAACAATATTAGCCCTAGCTAATTGATGGGCTGCTCAGTGGTGGCTGAACACAAAAATTACATGGCTCTGATTTTCCACTTTTAGGCCTAACAAAGATCTTATTGTATATATCCCTTTTATAGAAAAAAAAATTAAATATTCCTTGTAAACAATTGAATAATGTACTTTAAAAGTAAAAACAGCTATGTGTCTCCTAGACATGGTGGGCTCCGGAGTCTGATGGTATTAAGATAAACGTGGCCTGTTATTTCACAGATTTGCTGGGAGGTGACCTCCGCCCCCAGGCTTTGAACAGCATATATGGTTAAGATTTTAGCAGTTCTCAAATACAGCCATCTGTTACTTTATACAAAAGGCCCTTTTCTTATACGCCTATAAATGTGGTTGGAGCTGGCCCTAAAGAAAGCTGAATTGCAGAAGGAAAACTGATTTATCTCTTTGGTTGGTTTGAGAGGTACTTTTCCCCAATGAGGCCTGCTGGTATGTGCTGTACCTAAATACCAATTGCTGGGGATTTAACAAGGTAAATGCAGCAAAACAACAACAACAAAACCCACAAGAAAACCTATTGGGTCTCTTTGATTGCGGTAACTTGGTGACTTTAGCTCTCACCTAGATTATGAAAGACAGTGGAGACACATTGTCCTTTATACTTACAAGATTATTTTTACTTCAAAGTAGCTTATTTGCATTGTTTTCTCAGCATCATAACCACGTCTTTTCACTGTTAATTATTTTCCCTTCAAAGCAATTAATTCCTCTTTTTAAAAACCGTATTGCCTTTGCTACGACTATGGCAGTGCAGAAATCAAATCTGTAGCACATTTTGTGACCATAGCACACCGAGAGAGCAGAGATGAAATGAAAGGGACCATGGTGGAAGGTGGCAGGAGAATGTGGCCTTAGAATCAGATACCTGGGGGGGACAGACTGGTTTAGTCAGTGAGCATTTACGTGGTCCTGATGTATGTGCTTAACTAGGACCAGATTTTTGAGATGTGTTAGAATTGCAGGATC
>PVJL010000119.1:235452-321490 GCA_004026885.1 Lyroderma lyra
GGAAGAGAGAGAGAGAGAGAGAGAGAGAGAGAGAGAGAGAGAGAGAGAGAGAGAAAGAGAGAGAGAGAGAGAGAGAGAGAGAGAGAGAGAGGAGGAGGAGGAGGAGGAGGAATAAAGGAAGGGAGGGAGGAAGAGAAAGAAAGGCAGGGATGAGCAGGATGTTGAGGCAAAGCCTAAGCCGTGGTTATAGAGCTCAAGGGAGACTGTGGCTGGAGAAACCCTTCCTAATCTACAAAGCTCAAATGAAAATGCATAGATTAGAGGAAGGTTTGCAGGCTTACCCTGGAAGATCTAGAAACTTCCTAACATCCTGTCCTGGATGGACCTGGAGATTTTCATGGTCTTCTCCTCCTAACTTAAAAAGAATCCCTTATTCTTGACTTTTGTTGTTTAGGTAGCTTATTTTCTGCCAGTTACACTTGGGGTTGACTCTCTTACTTTTCTGTCAGTGGTACATGTGCAAACTTGTAGAATCTCAGAAACTTAGATTGGCGGGAACACTGGAGATCGTACAGCATTACCTCCCCTTCCAAGACCTCTTTTCAGCATTCTTGTTAGATGGCTGGCCATCTAACCCCTTGCTTAAATAATTTTAGTAACAGTGTTTGCTATGTATTCCAATAGCCAACAGATCTGTCCTTCCTGATGCTATCTCATGCACCGAGCAGGTGTTCCTTGATAAAGACACCCACTGGCTCTGGCCAAGACTCCTGCAGCAACACAGGGATAGCCTTTTATTGGCTTTGCTACATATCCACAGAGTGATTTGGGGCAAGTGGGTTAATCTTTTGTCCCTCAGTTTCCTCCCCCACTATAAAATGGGGGTGGTAAGGGTACCCACCTCCTAAGATTATTAGGAGGATCAAATTAATACATATACTTAGAGTAGTGTCGGGCACACAATAAGCACTGTTGGTGCTTATTATGTTATCGTCACTGCTATTATCATCATTGTCTCGTTGCTGCTGCTGCAGTTACCACATTATTATTATGATATTGTATGTTAATACAATATCATTATCACCTGATAGTGGTGGAGAGAGTGGAAAGGTATTTTCTAACCTTCCCTTATCATTCATGTGGATAAGCATATATAAGATCTGCCTTGCACTGTGACCTCCTGGACAGTGAGGGTCATGGCATGGGTAGGTGTCCCCAGGTGTAGCACTCCCACCGGGACCTCTGCCACTGGGGATAAATGTCATTCACTCCCTTCATTCCCTCCTTCATGGACCTCCTTATGTCCTTAGAAGAGGAGGCTGAGCTAGCAGGAGGATAAAAGGATTGGAGGCTGCCTTTGTTTGGGGACTGAGGAAGATTCTTATTTAGAAGTGGTCCCTTCAGATCTGGAGGTGAGACCCCTTCTGTTCTCCTAGAAAATGGAAGAGGAAACTGCCATTCATTCAAGATCTATCTGGGGCTCAGGCTCCGTGGTAGAAGCTTTCACATCTGTGTTCCATCGAATCCTCCCAACAAGCCTGTGGAGTAGCTCAGTGAACAAACTGGGCCCCTGAGGCTGTAAGAACCTTGTTCGCGGTCATGGATGAGACCCAGATCCAGGCCATGTGATTGCAAAGCTCACTTTTGTTGGTGCAAAAGGAGGCCGGAATCTTGAGCTCCGCATGCCGCACTTGGTGTGCACCGTTCCTATTATGTAGACGGCTGAGTGCAGGGCAGGGATTTAGGGGAAGTTTTAAAAAGTCCGCTTGTAGGAGCACTTTTCTAAACCAACACCAGGGACGTACGGTGTTTAAATCGGCTGCAGGTTGACCTAAAACTAGCATTCAAGGTTGTGGAGGCGGACGCTGAGCAGAAGCTTTGCAGTCTTATTTACCTTGACTGAGAAACGTGTGGAGGAATTCCCTCCACGTGGAGAAGCGTTTCTTGTTGACTGGCTGAGCGTGCTGTGCTAAAATGCCCGCTAGCTCCTCGGAGATCTTCACCAAAGCTGGCTCCTGCAGAAACAAATTAAATAGAACCACAAGCAATTTTACTACAGAAATGAAAACTGCTTGTGGAGTGATTAAAAACCAGGCCTCCAACAGGCCAAAAAAAAAAAAAAAATGTGGTTACTGTTTACCCAGAGTCAGAAAGCCATTTTGAAAATTCTCTATTTTTCCACCACTTTAGTCTTCATGTTTCCCAGTGCTTTGGCCCCTAAATATGGCTGCTCATCGTGCCTGTTGTCTCCGAAAGGCAGCCTCCTGTCTGGGCATCAGGCAGTCCGGGTTTCAGACCCACAGCGGCCTGCCCAGCTGGGTGTCCGTGGGCAACGTGCCTGCCCACTCTAGGCCTCAGTTTCCCTCTATGTAAAATGTGGGGTTGAGTACCTTGTCCCCAGATCCTTTTAATGATCATACCAGGGCTGGCCCCAGGAGAAATTACAGAGTGGGTCTTTCTTTGGCACCTCCATCTTTTTAAGCTGTGCCCTTCCCTCTTGTTGGGGTGCCTCCACATCCTACAGCCTTGGGTTCAAAGACTTAAACTTTCTGGGCGCACACTGTACAGGTGGGTTTTTAGGTGGGGGCGGGTTAGAAGAGTGAGGGGAGGGGGCGTGCCCCAGCCCCCTGACATCCCCACTAGGTCACAGCCTCATTTGACTAAACTTGAGGCTGTCCCCATTTCATCCTGACGCCACCTCAAACTACAGCGCCTCCTGTCGGGATGAAAACAGTGGGAACCTCCTGATGAGTGAGAAGCCTGGTTTCCAATACAAAGAGCCTCGGTTTACAAGGACAGTTTTTTCCTTTTGGATAGTCTCAGGCTATCTAAAAAATTTCAAATATTAATAGAAGGGACATCTAAAAGTTTTCAAATGGAAGACACATCAGATTTTATTTCTGCCCGAAGGAAGGCAGGGTCATAGGTACAACCCCATTTGATGGGCGGTATTCAGACTGAAAACATGGGACACTGGCAGCAAGGACTCAGGCTTGCTTTGGGCTGCTGGGAACTTCTGAATCTATGAGTGGACACTCAGTCATTTGGAGGAGATGGAAAAGAATCCGCTTCGGCAAGTAAGGCTAGAAGGAATCTTAGAGGTAATCTGTGCGCCCATTTATTTCCAAGTTCCCTGACATCAGAAAGCGTTGTCCTCCTCCCTCCCCCCAGCTCCGTGGCGCGTCTGGGTCGTGCTGGGTTCAGTGCCCTCTGGGAGTCCACAGTAGAAGACAAACTCTAGGCAGGTCGAAATGATCTGAATGATTTCCGAAATACCCAGAAGTCCTATGGGAGAGCCTCATTAGATGGCTTAGTAGGTGCCCGACATCCGAAACAGACATGCCCGAGTGACAGGGCTGGGCCAGGAGGCCGGGCGGCGTGGGGAGGCTGCGGGGCCGGGGCGGGGGCGGGGAGCGGGCTCCGGCGGGCGGCCTCGGCCGGGGGGCGGGGTGGGGGGGTCAGGGCCTCACTGTCCGAGCGGCCGGACTCTCCGCTTCCGCGTCCTGCACAACGTGCACGCGTGTGCTTCTCCTCACTGTGCGTGTCCTCATCTCCGCAAAGCCCTGCCTCTAAATCTTCATAACGGAACACGAGACACACAGTTCCGACAACTTGGACCCCCTCTTTGTGCCTTCTTTGGGCAGTGTCCTCCCAACCCGTCTTCCTTCTTGTTCTACACTTGTTTCAGTTACAACCATTCTATTCCATCTAAGAAGACCAGTTGTCTGTGATTCGTCAGGTGTCCCAAGGCTGGCACAGGAAGCATGACTAGGGATTCCTGTTGTGCTTGGGGACACCGAGTGACAGGGCAGGCAGCCCCGCAGGCCAGGCCCTCTCCCGGACGGTGGAGGCTTCCTTGTCGTTCTGCCTTCTACCCCTCTTCTGGAAGTGACCTGCTGGGTGGCCACTCACATCACGACGCCAAAGAGAAATCACTTATTCATTCGTTTATTCCTTCACTCATCCCTGCCTCACAAATTGCAGGTGCTTGGAGTCTCAGAATCATAGAGACACACAGTAGAATATCGGGGCCGCAGCGGGGAGAATGGGACTCAGTGTTGGGTGGGGACCGAGTTTCGGTTTCACCAGATGGAAAGACTTCTCGAGATGACGCTGCACAACAGTGTGGACCTGGCTAATACCACCGAACTGCACTCTTAAGACATGGTTAAGATGTGTTTTACCACAACGAAAGTTTTGGGGAAAAAGTTACAGAATGTCAGGTCTTTTAAGTAACTGAACTAGGGGGGAAGTGTCTGTGCATTTTGAGAGGTGGAGGTGGAGAGGAGGCAGTAAAGGAGTAGGTGGAAGCCTTGCCACGTAAATCTTCAAACTGAATCTCCATGAACTTGAGGATCAAGTAGAAATCCCTCATCGCGCCGCATGAGGGAGGGCCTCTGTGCCCGGCCTCGGATGACCAGTGTAGCCCCACTTCTCTCCTCTCCCAGCCTCACCCCGAACTTCCCCGGCTCCATCTCATCTCTGCCTTCCTCCTCTTCCTCCCCTGGCTGACTCCTTCTCACCCTCTCTGAGTTAGTCTAGTTCCGGAATCCTCCTCTGCCACCCAGGTCCGTGTCCCTTCTCCGGGCTCCCCAGGTCCCTGGGGGCTCCTTAATGGTGCGATCTGTGACTTTGAGGTCAGTCTCCATAGTGCTTGGTACAGGGGGCACTAAACGCGGGGGTGGTAGACACCGGTACCCGGCCCTGAACAGCTGCAGTTACAGAGTAAGAGACAGTGCGGAGCAGCACCCCGCCTGCTGCCCCGGAACGTCCTGGGTCATGTCCACTTAAGAACACTAATTGTTCCCGGGTGGGTTTGATGTGACTGCCTGCCTCCGAGGGGCACTGGAAAGATAAATGAGGTGACATTGATGAGGTATCACCTCAGATGCAGCATGCTACATGAGGCCCGTGGCGTGGGTAAGGCGCCTGGACCCCGTGCCCGGCTGCTGCCACTGCCTCTGCTTACAAAGCCAGTCACTCGGCCTTGACAGCAGCATTCGTGCTGGGCGCAAAGCCGCAGCAAGGGGGTACACCTCCTGGGGGAACGTCTGCTGCAGGAATCAGAGGGCGACTCGTGTCCCATCGTGAGAAGTGCACAGCTGAAGGCGCTGGTGGAGTGATGTTCAGCGGGGGCACACGGAGGCAGCTTGGAGCCACAGGTTAGCCCTCTGAGAAACGGACGTGGAGACAAGTAATGGGGGGGATATTCCCTGTTTAACGCACTTCTTTGGTTTGAAAGCATCTGATACGAAATACAAGGAGTCTACTGAAAGTGACCTTAGTACCAATGAAGAGAGAATTGTCCTATCCTCACCCCCACGCCACCCCTCCCCCCCAAAAAAAACCAGAAAGAATGCAGCAGCACCTGCAACTCATACATTCAAGAAAGGGTAGCAAAATGGCATTGTGTGTAAGAGCTTCAACTTAGCCCCTCCCCCCAGTCTCCCAGACAGCCCTCGACAGCACAGCGTCTGCTAGGGACCCGGAAGTTGCTTGGGAACTGGTGGGTGAGGCCAGAGCTCAGGTGTGAAGAACTCCATCACAGCAGAGGTGTGACAAAGCGAGAACACCCCCTTCCTTGGGAGCAGCAAGGGCTCAGTGACCACAGAGGGCCCCCTGATGTCAGATGTGAGTTCTTGGTTTGCGGGGGAGTTTCTGTTCTCTAGTGATTATCATTCTGCATAGTACAAACATCATTACAACTTTAAGGGCAGATGCCGATAAGGAACGATCCGTAGCTATTTTGGCTTATTCTGTACAGAGTAAACTTGAGTACACACGGACACACACACACATACACACACCCACACACCCATGCCAGACAGATCCCTAAATCCGCGTGAACTGTCCGAGCAGTGCCTGTGCAATTCTTTCCCCTGTCACAGCAGGCTCACATTCATGATCTCATTTGGTCCTTACAGCAGTGCTATGAGGTCAGCCAGCACAGTGTATGTCCCCTGCTTTATAGACGGGAAGCGGAGGCACCTGGAATAAAGAAGCCAGTGTCAGATCCCTTGCTGAGTGAAATTCTGATATTGGATGATTTTCAACACGTGACTGAAGACAGAAAACATTGGAGTTGGGGGAACCAGAAGCAAGTTTGCTTCTCTGATGTTTCACCTTCCCAAGGTGGGGTGTGTGTGTGTGTGTGTGTGTGTGTGTGTGTGTGTTATAAGCCAACTGGGGCACTTCTTCTCTGTCTTACAAACCTGTGAATGAGTACTTAGAAAGTTTATTTTCAGTGAGTCACATCAAGGTGATGGACCACTAAGTCAGAGCAGATCACTGAGACCTAACCACTCTGGGGCTGTGGAAAGAAAGCATTTACTGTGTGGACAATAATCAAATATTAGAAAAATAATCTTTACTTTCTGGAAAAGTCAGAATTCCAGATTTTCACCCCATCATGATTTCACTGGCTCTGGCCATGTACATCAGCTGCTGGCCTTTGTGGAGCTGGTAGCAATAGACCCATTCCCATCCAGGAGAAACTCAGCCCTATCTATGCCACTGCACAGCCCTGTCACCCTTTGTCCAGTACCTACACTTACCCTTCAGAGTGAGACAATAGTCATGACCTTGGAGGATTCTAGCATACCTGCAAAAGATACAGGGCCTCCATAGCCTAAACAGTGCATCCTAGAGATTCTTGTCGATCAAGCATGGACCTTGACTCTCAGCTCTCTCTCTTTCTATCAAGAAAGTATAAATTTGAAGGAAGAGACATGTGACTGAAAGAAATTCAGGGTATCTCAGGGGAAGCTGCTAGCATATCCAATTTAATATTGCCCTCAATGACTAAAGCTATTTCAAACTCTAGAGAGTTAACTTTCTCAAGTAAATTGTGTTTGTGTGTGTGTGTGTGTGTGTGTGTGTGTGTGTGTATGTGTGTGTGTGTGTATTGAGGATGGGAGAGATGCAAGAAGGAATACGAATTAGAATGTTCTAAATGTCAGTTCCCACTCAAACTCATTTTGTCTGAATTAAGTAAAATAACTTCTTGGCTAATCATCTCCAGTCTCCCATCTCAGACATTGGTGGTGTTCAAAAGAGAAACCAACAGACCTACCTAGATAGTTCTGCTTAATAGAGAGGTTTTGGATATCCTTAAATGGAGGAATGGAGGGAGGCATAAGGACAAAAGGACAAGACAGTGACCTGAAAGACTAAGCAAGGGTTTAGTCAGGGTTAAAAGGGGCCAGGCAGACTATCCAAGCAATGTCTCGTATAACAGAAGGACTGGGGCGTACTCATACAGGAGACTGCGGGAGCCCGCTGGCCGCCTTCAGACCCTGGCTGAGCGCTCTCCACCACTTCTGCTGCCTTACTCAGAGGGCAGAGTGTGGGGTACCGTGAAAGGTGCTCAGGATTTCCATTGGCTAGTGGCACAGAGATGGAGAGAAGGGAGGGATTCCAAGTTGGAGAGTGAGTTTAGAAAGGTTCCTTTGCTGTGCATGGGCTAGTTTTTACAACCGTAGTCATTTTTTTAGGTGAAATAATAGCTTTCACTTATTGAAAGCTTACCAGGTGGCAGGCCTGTATCAGAGAGGTTATATTTATTAGCTCAAAACCGCTTTCTGAGGTGGTTGCTGTCATCTCCATTTTATGTCACACAGACGTGAAGTAGCAAAACTGGGATTCGATCCAGTTGCTACCAGAATGCCATATTGCAGTGGGATCTGTAACTGCCATCAGTGGGCATAAATGATCACTCCAGGTTAGATCGGATCATCAACATGTGATGCTAAGTCTGTGCCGTCAAATTTATGAAAAACAGAAAACTGCTGTTGGCTGCCCATCATCTTTGTCCCTCTTTCAGGATTATGATGTCCCAAATTTCCTTCCAGGAACTGCCACTACCCCAGAGTGACTCACCCTTGGCTTCAAGGGTGGGTCCCTGCGTAGCAAAGCCACACCCTGGCCGCAGCCATTGCTTCAGGACAGGCATGTGACCCAAGCAGGCCAATGAGATGTTAGGAAGCACTTGCTGGGGCCCTCTGAGAAAGCAGCTTCCTGTTCTTCTGAGAAACCTAGCAGGTGATAGGTTCTCTCTTTCTATTGCCTTGACCAAGGACAAGCTCCGGGAACTACTGGTGTCTCTTAATCCCGAGGACAGCCAGCCTCAGGATGGAGCAGGTATTATGGGCAGTCCAGAGGACAAATGCCAAGTAACGTGGTCCTCGGTGATGTTGAGCCACTGGATTAAGCCTCGTCCGAACTGAGATCAATCTTTGGCTCTTCAGTTACCTGAGATAATAAATTCTCAAAAAAATAAATAGATAAAATAAATTATCTTCCTTTTTAAAGCTATTCTGACTGGGGTTTGCTGTTACTTGAAGCTTAAATATTTTAAACTGATACAAGTGGGTGGGCTAAGCTGAATCCACAGCCCGTGATGGACATTAGAAGCCAGCAAATGCTCTGACCACTCTATGCACTGGTTGCCCTCAATCTGCAGTCGGTGGTGGTGTTTTCCCTCATTCCTTTCCATTAGGATCATTAGAAATAGTCCCTCATTAGAGTGCAAAAATATGCTGAGAGGGTGAAGGGAAAAAACTGAAAATGTCTTCAGCAAGTCGTAAACTACTTCCCACACCTACTTAAAGTTTAAGGACTGCTTTAATACTCCATGTTTAATTGTTAATTGAGAATTTAAAAATCAAAAATGCCAACTTGGCCTTCGATGAGATGGAAAATTATGCTGCTGTAGAAGGTAACATAATGTAAAACAGCCAACATTACCAAGGCACACAAATGTTTTTGGTATGTAAAATTGCTTTGTAAAATATTTGCTCCATCTGCTGAAGGCGGCAAAGACAATTTTCCCTTGATAGCTAATGGCCCATTTCGGCTGTGTGGCAAGTGGTTCGCGGCGGTGGCGGCTCTCATTAAACAGAATGGTGAAAACGCGGTATATGATTCCATACTTATGTAGCATTATCCACTTGCTGCTTCTCGAGGGGTCTGTCCCTCATCATCTAGGCCCCCACCTTGCACCGGCGTGCAGGCCTCGCAGTTGATTTGACTTGGGAAGCGTTTTGTCCAACTGAGGCGCATATGTCGTGCTCCATTCCAAAGCTCAGCGCAACTGCTTCGCCCCAACCAGAAACTCTAGAAAGGTTCATTCTCATTCAACTTTTCGGCACTTAAACCGCTGTTTCTTTTTTTCCCCTCCCCACAGGGGACCATGATTTTCTTTCTAGGCTCACCCAGTCACGCTGCACGCTGGGCTTTCGATAGATAAAGATTAAGCGTTTCTCGAAATTCATAATTGAACTCTGCACATACACAGAAGCAGAAAAAAATTTTCTGGGACCCAGACTGTCATCATAAAGCCTGAGAAACACTGTCCTTGGCTGGCGGAGCACATGGCAGCCTGTGATCGCTCTCTTTAAAAGAGTTGTTTACACTACACCCTGAATTACTTCAACATCTGCTAAGGAACAATTAAAAATAAATAATCCAGGGTGGTTTAAAAAAAGAAGAATATGTTTATGTTTTGGGAATGATATTAAAAAGTAATTACAGCAGCAAGTGGCAGATTTTTTTAAAAAAATGTATTTAGTGTTGGAAAATGGGTTTAAAGGAAATTATATTAAATATGAGTGATATCAAGTAAATACATATGTTTTTTAAAATGACGCATTATTTTAAAACCGAATCCATGAGGCTTAAAAATCAACTACAAGTGGAAGTAACTATAATTATTATTGGTAATCAGTTTCTCTCTTTCCAGTTAAAGAAATATTGCTGGTTGAAAAAATTGCATATGCTCATAAAGCTCCTTAATTAAAAATTAAAAACAAAAGAAAACACATGTGGACTTGATTTTTCATTCAAGTGTTAGGGAAGAGGGGTGAATCTGTGGAATGAAATGAAAGATTACCAGGGGAAATTACATTTTAATTTTATAGAAAAGCAATGGGCAAGCATTTACTTTTCTTAATCAGAATAAAGAGCTGTACCTTCCTTGATATTCCCTTCCTACATGTACAGGTGTATATACCTAAGGCAATGCAATAGCATTGTATATTTATTATTGTGTTCTTTCTACAGACTATGTTCATTTAAATACCACGTAATAAGCCAGTGGGGGGAAAAATAAGTCCGTAAATTCCAAAAGTGAGGATTTTTGTTTGATCTGGCACAACTACATGAAAGTCCCAGTCTTCTCAAGGGCATCCCTCTCTCCCCCAGGGGCACCAGGGACAGATGACCAGAAGCAAATGGCGCCGTCGCCGGCAAAGGACAGTAAAACTCATTCTAAATCTGGTCCAAATACCCATGCCTGCTTTGTGGTATTCAGCAAAGCAGATATTTCCAACGAGGACCTCCTGGATGGGAAAACACTAACCAATTCTCGTTCCTCTCATCTTTTGCTTTATTCTTCCTTCCACACTGTTATTGCGAAAAACTGGCAGTTAAATTCAATTGATTCAGAATATTCCGGATCCATATGGCCGCCAACCCCGGAGCTGAGGCGGTGATAGCGCCTCACTGCTGTTCTCAAGCATTTGCCTCTCCCCTAGTCCCCAGATGGTGGGAGTAACATTTAAACCTCCTTTTCTCTGCCTTGTACAATAGACCCTGGCACCATTTCAACTGTTTACTCCGGTAATTAACAGCTCTGATACCACAACAATTACAACTCCTCCACTCTCACCACAATAATGCTATGAATTAGTGAGAGCTAATGGCTGGAAGGTAGAGTGTTTCCAGACTGTGAGATCTGTGCATTTTTAGAATAAAATAAAAGGTACAAACAGCACGCTTGCAGTAGACAATGATTACCTAGTAATTAGTTTACACAAAGCTTCCTATTTAATGGCAAAACGCTGTAATTAACGTGTGACAGAAAATCAAAGGGTACTTTGTAAGCATATGAAAAATTAACACTGCAGGCCCATAGTTTTATGTACTGATTAGAAGCATATTAAATCAATAGGACACACAAACCAACAGCTTGTATAGCTGATTATTATAGGTCCTCGGAAGGGGGACCCAGCTTTCATTTAACTTGGAGAGGCAATTTTCCCTCTCCTGTCATCTTCCTCAGGCACAGAAAAGCACCTCAGACCCAACCCTGGCAGCTTCATGAAAATCACCATTGAACTGGAAGAAAACATTCTAAGTCATTTTCAGAGATAAAGAAAAATATGTAAATGATGAAGACTGTCCAATAATTGTGGTGACGTGCTGCTACACTAATTAGAAAAGACACCAAGTGGAACCAGAAAATGAAGTAGCCAGGTCTCAGTCTTGTGGTCAGCATAATCTCTCCTTTATCAGGTCAATGCCTCTTGACTCAACGTGTAGAAAGTTCAAGTAACTGGAATTATTTTCTCTTTTCAAATGATAAGAAAGTTGCACTGTCAAGGTTGGTTCTTTTAAAGGACTTATCTGGGTAAATCATTGGTTAGGCACAATTGGGTCACCATTCTGTAACTTCAACCACAATTCTATATAATGATAATTGATGCATAGAAAAATGTTCTGGAAGCATACAAGAACCCTAAACAATCTTCTGAATCACCAAAGGAAAATTAAATTGTGCTCATTTATTCAACATTACCCTGCACTTTAATGTAATGCAATTTTATGGTAATAATAATAATAACAGACAGTTTTTGAAGATGTATTGTGTGCTAAGTACATTGCCAGCTGATTCACAAGTGTGATCTCATTTAATTCTCACCACCTCCCACGAGGCAGGTACCTATGTTATCCCTCTTTACAGAGGAAGAGCCAGAGACTTGCAGACATGAAAAAGGATATTTTGCTAGTAATCTAAGAGCAATTATAAGATGCATTTGACACCTAAAACAACACTGCAAACCATAATATTCAGTGCTGGTAAGGTAGTGGTAAACCCACCATGCTTATTCTCTGCTGGCAGCTCTGGAAGTTGGTACGCCCTTCTTGGAAAGTCATGTGGCATGAGATAACAAGAGCCACAAAGCATTCTACTCCTGGGTCCCTCTTCTATGGAAATAATTCAACAAGAGGCAAAAAGAAGTGTATACAAAAACCCCAAATAAAAAGAAACAAATCTTTCCTTCTTATACCCTCCTCCCAACCACCACCACCACCACCACCACACACACACACACACACACACACACACACACACACAAGCAAGCTGGAAATAACCTAAATTTCCCATTCAGTTGAATGGTTTAGCATGTCAGAGTAAATCAATATGAGGGAATATTGTATAGCCATTCATTGTGATGACAACATGTAAACATGGAGAATGTTTAAGATTCGATGTTTAAATAGCAGATACATTATTATTGTAGCAAGAAGCAATATATGCGGCACATTTGGAAATTCATGTACAAAAATGAAAACTAGGTTTGGGAAAAGTGATTAATGAGTATGTACTTGCTTCGTTAAATATTTCTTTAATGTTGTTATATTACCGCTTAACTTTTCTTAAAAAAGTATGTGATGACGGGGTAATGGCTCTTTGGGATCACTTAATAAATACCTACTAAATGCTACCCCAGGCACCATGCTCCTGTGACCCCCTTACACGGCCGTGTGAATGGCTGGAAGTCTTCCCAATGGGGACAGACAGAGAGTTCTAAGGCACTGATTGCTTGTTGGTTCTCTTGTGGAATGGAATAGCGTATCTTGTTTGCTGTCTTAATTCTACAAGGAAACAAAACAACTACTGTGGTTTATTCTTTTACTAGGCTTGGATGCCTTGACTTAGTATATGTATGTATATAAATATATATATATATTTTTTTTTTTTCCTCTCCTTGGCAGTCCCCAAATTAATTAAAAATGTCTAATGATGTACATCAAAGTACAAATAAAGATAAAATTGCTCTTGCAAAGGGCTAAAATAGCAGTATTATATAGTAGTTTAGAGCCAGTTTAATTTCATTTTATTCTTATTTTTTTCACATAAGTGATAAAATTATGACACTAAGACCTCTACATCCTCCCTTCTCCATCCCGGGACACAGAGGCCTAGAGAAGGGCTGCACAGAGAAACCCAAGAGTTAACCACCTGAGCCCTTCACACCAAGAAACTGCTCCGTAGAAGTCTCCTGCAAAGCAGTACTGCGTCGCTGCCACAAGCCGATCTCCCAGGAATGAGGGAGGGGAGATTCAGCCCTTAAAAAAGAGGAAAGAAAATGCCTCAGGGAGGACTGGCAGGTACCACTGCAAATGTCTACCTGGATCTCCCTGCACTGTCTTAGGTGAGTGTGTCCAGGAAGGCTTCTCCCCTGCAAGGGTGCCTTCCTCGGCTTAAGTCTATATTCCCACTAAGTGAGAACAATACCGCTGACTGGGATGGGGAGTTGGGAGTGTGCGCAAGCGTGTGGAGTCACTAAACCTTACTGAGCACGGGGTACAGAGATGAGCGCGTTTACCGGACACTCATGGAGGAATTAGGTTTAGGTTTTGTTACCTGGTGGGATGAAGAGAACAAGGTTCGTACCAAGCCACCATGAATAAAAATGAGATTTCTGCTCTGTTTTCATTGTGGTCATCTTGTAACATGCTGCTTTTCCTAAAATCACCTACCAATACATGCCCACACTGATTTTTTTTTTTAATGTGACTGTAGCTTTTCAGCATTTGTTGACTCCATGATTTTATTTCAAGTTTCAGCTACAACCAGTCAAATAACTCTGGTTCTAAATTAGGTAGGTAGAAAAAACGATGATAAAAAAAGATGATCTTTACATTAGATACCTGCATCTACACTGAACCATGCCTACATCTAAAACCAGTATCTGCGTAAGACACAGAGAATCTCAAAACAGTTCCAACTCCCATAAACAGCCTTGTTTTTAATCTGTTGCCTACATCATACCAATGAGAAAAATCATGGTATCGTGTCATAACTGCTATGCAAATGATGCTATTTGTAAGTATTAACATAATTTAGTGCTTACAGTCATAATCTCATTTCTAATAATTCTCCCAGAATGGAGTCTTTTTCTGGACTCTTAGCCTGCAGGATAGTCTTTCATCAAGAAGCTGAAATTTTTAATAACCTGCCAGCATATGTTTTGTATGTGCCAGGCTAGGCTTGATGACACAACATCTTCATTATCAAAAGAAACAGGACTACAAACTGTAATAGGACATTAAAACATGCCTGTGCTCATAAAATAATGCTTTGATGTCTAAATGTGCACCATTATGATGGTCTTCTGCAACAAAGGATAATTCCAATCCTAAATCCTCAATAGCTACACTCAGTGGAGATTGCAGTTCACTTGTACTCTGAATATAATTTCACTTTGAAGGCAAAAGAATGTCAATAGTTTCCTACAAAAAAAGAAAAAGCTCTTCAGAACTGCTTTATTTTTTTATTTTCATTCTTGGCTTCTAACCATACCATGGCTAAGCATAAGTCTCAGAGTGTAAAAAGATTTCTGAATAATTAGTTTTCCCTTGTTAAGTTTTTAAAAAATGATTTAGATAGATTATTAATTATTCAGGAGTTTCACATTTAATAACATTAACAATAATGCCAAATGTATTTGTGACAATTTGAAATGGTATAGTTTAAAATAATTGAAATTAAATAATGTATAGTCAGGCTTCTAAGTGTAATTCAGCTAACATCAATATTTTAAATATTTTTTAAACTTAAAGTTAAACATTTCAAATTTATCATAGTCTAGTCTCAGGAGAATTCTTTAAAAATTATTGGTTTTAAATATTGGACCAGCAAATACTTTGCACATTAACATTTCAATTTTTTAAATAAAAGGGATACTTTTTCATCATTGAATCTCAAGTTTTGCTTTAAAAAGAAAATTCTCTACAATGTGACAAAAATCCAGTTCAAAGAGAACACAAGAGAAACCTCTGTGGGCCTCAAAATTAAATACATTTTCCTTGTTTTATTTTTTTTCTAGAAGAGTAATTCACTTTGGTATCCTTTAAATAATATGTAAAAAGCTGGCCATGACAGGTACTGCGTTCAGTCCATTCACTGATGCAGGGGAGAAGAAAAGCCCAGAATAGATCACGGGGAGAACAGCAACATTTGTCAAAGGAACTCTCTCTTCTGACTGTTTTCTAGATTTATTCATCGTTTCACTCTCGCAAGAAAAATGGGATTCTCTCTCGTGTGCCCCTCCCTTCCTGTCACTCGTGTCGTGATTCATACACTTCTGTGGGGGGATGCTCAGAGGAGATGCAAATCACCGCACAGCCCACTGTTCTGCTGGTCGGCAGGGACGGATGCAGTGGAGGGACTCTGCATCTGGACTTCCCTCATCGGTTATGCTGTCACCCGTAAGTCAGCCAAGACAGAGGTTTGGGATTAAGAGAAGCCAGGCAAGTCTAGGCCCCTGGATGCAAAGTGAAGCAGCGTTTAGAATGGTGGGTTTAATTTATAAATTAAGCCATATAAGATGACTTTAATTATTAAGCAAGTTTGGAACACACTAAGAAGTTGTACAATTTATCCCGCATACATGGGACGTTCTATACACATCCTCTCATACGCCAAGACCTCTTACCCGTCGTTCAGCTTTGGCTGGGAGATTTTCTGGCTGGGATGTATTATTTTCTCACCATCTCACAGGGACCAGCAGTTACATAAATTTCCTTGAATTGTCTTCAAAACCTTATGACTGCTGACAGAATGCTATTACACATTAGCTTCCAGGTGACAACCATTCACTAATAGAATTTCTCTCTCATAACAAAATATAGCCAGCTTAATAATGTCAGTTATTAGAAGCATATGATCCAGACCCACTTATAGCAAATGATGAGATTTGTAATGTTACTTGAATATGGTAAAAAATTACCTCCTAATTACTATAATCAATTTGAAGATGTGAATGAGGACTTTTAGCATCCAATGAGGGACATTTAAAATAACCTAATCAACTCCATTGCCCAGGAAAGGCAACATGATTTGCCTAAGGTCTCACTGCTGGTAGGTGACAGCTGAGCCTAGAAGAAAGTGCTTCCATCTCCTAGCAGAGCCATTTGCTTCACCTCCTAGCAGTTCACAGACACTGGATTTATGTCACCACTGAACACTCACCTGTGCCCATTTCTTGTGCCAGTCTTCACGGCTGTGTCTGCTACTCTCCTTTAGGACCCACTTGCAGCACTTTAGGTGGGAAAGAATGTCACAAAATGCAGTCCCATTACCTCCAAACTCATAGTCCATTTTAAAGAGCCAGCGCCGGATTTCCAGGTGGTCGATGACCAGCTGACTCAGCTGTTCTATCATCTGTGGGGACGATGACACAGCAACATTGAATATAGCTACTTTCCTGGCTTTTACTGTATTAGCTTAGTCGTACTTCTCACATGCATTTATTTCAAATGGTCTGTTCATTTGGTTATCTTCTAGTTATTATGTAATGTATATATGGTGTGAAGAACCCACTAAGCTCGGGGACCAAAGACATGCTTTGGAAGTGCGGTGTTGCTCATGAGAAACACTGAGGTGATCGTTTTGCCTGCTTTTGAAGGCGAAATAAAGAGTCCTTGAATCTCCGTAATTGAATCTTGGTATTGTTTTCTTTCTTTTTCAGAAAATGCTGTGTTTACTTATTGATTCTTCAAATGATTTTTTTAAAGTTTCAAGACTAAAGAGTTATATAGTCTTGAAAACTTTAACTATTCTGTGATTTGTTGAACTTGTGAGTGCTATAGCCTATAAAACATTTCATTTTTCCATCATTAATATGCAATACGTTTGGCTGCTTAAGGGGCCATGTGGATTACATTATATGTATTACATGAACAGCACAGATAATGGAGGGAGAACACTCATGGAAGCCACCTTCGTAGAATACATACTTATCCTTTATTTATTTTTTTTTGTTGTTGAAACAGTATCCTCTCAAGAACTGGGCTCAATCACATGGAAGTTTAAGGGATGAAAGTCCAAGCTCTAATGTCATGATGATAATAATGAGAATATTGAACATTACTGAACTCTCAGTAGGAGGCAGGCCATTGACTAAGCTCTTTACATGAGCTTTCTCATTTAACACTCACAGCAACCTGTGAGGTAGGCACCATTATTTGTTCTATTTTGTATATAAAT
The DNA here is from genome assembly GCA_004026885.1 of Lyroderma lyra. Classification (NCBI taxonomy): domain Eukaryota; kingdom Metazoa; phylum Chordata; class Mammalia; order Chiroptera; family Megadermatidae; genus Lyroderma; species Lyroderma lyra. The sequence continues at coordinate 252,449 of PVJL010000119.1, forward strand.
ATCTGAGACTCAGCTAATTTGAATAATTTGCCACGATCACACAGCACCGAGTAGCAGAACAGTGGCTCCAGCACTTCAGTAAGCGCTTTCTCGCTCCACTGTGCTGCCTGTCTTTACCTGCAGAAAGGTCGAGGAGCAGGTGAGGAAGATAAACAAGTCATAAGAGGAGCAAGAGAAGCAACTTTCCTTACAGCCAATAAGCCATTTGGGGTAAGTTTAAACCAGACAAAAGGCTATAGCAAGGTTACTTAAGTGTAAATAATACTGTTCAAATAGAACCTTGGAGAAAAATAACTCATTAGATCACAAAAGTACTTTTTTGTCCCGTCTTCTCATCAGACTTTCTAGTCCGTACTTCCCAGAAAGAAACAAAGTAACCCTGCACGTTCTCTCCTGAGCCTACCCACTGAAGTTCATGGTCATGGGCTTCCGTACTTAAGGAGGGCTCAGCAACACTCTTATTCTCTTCTCTGTCGACGGTGTTTTGCTCATCAAATGGATTTATTTTTTCAACTAAAGAGTGTGAAAGGACTCAAGATTGTAGTTCTGTGGAAGTCTAGAGCTGGAAGATTACAATTATTTTGATTAAAGGCACAGTCTGTTCTCTGGGGTTATATGTCTTTTCATCCAACCTTCCTGGGGTTGTTGCCCTACACAGCAGTGTGGGAATGAAAGCAAAAGGGGTATTCTTGAGATCCCCGGAAGCCCCATGCAGCCATGGAGTATTCAATTAGGGTGAAAATGGAATTGTCTTAGCTCCGTAATTATCAAGTAGTGTCTGTGGATAATTTGGGTGTTTAAATGACAAGTACTCTGGTCTACACACCATATGGCTATGAGCACAGCCTATGAAGTCTTTTTAATGTGCCTTCCCAAGTTACATCCCTTCTTTCCTTAGTGTGTTGAGAAGATGGATTCTATATTGACTCATATTTTGCTGCATTATGATCATACTTTGCAGAAGCAGAAATGGTCTTTGGCACATTAATGTCCAATAAAATTCTTTTGCTAGCATAAGGAAAGGTGTTTTTGCATAGCATTTTTTATTGTCTATTTGGATATATTGTATGTTCAGAGACTCAACTACTAACAGAATTATTTCTTTCTTCCAAATCCTATTATTTGTTGCTTCTGAGAATCCTATAAATGGGTGTCTGTTGATGGATCCCCTATAGTAATGAAAAGGATCAATAGTTTTGTAAAGACTGCATCACGGGAAAGAATTATGTGCTACCTTTAAGTGAAAATTGAACAGTGCTTTAAAATAGCATCGTCATTTTTGATTATTTAACCAAAACTGTCAGTATTTCATATGGAGCACATGTCAGAAAGAGAACTTGCATGGTTACTTTATAGATCAAAACAGGAAATGCTCACTGTGCTCATGCTATATTTTAATAAATAAATAACTTAATCATAAACCAAATTACTTTATACTATTTCCAAACATTTGTCATTTTCTGTTTGAGTCTATCTGTTCAAAAGATGTAATACAGCTTTAAATCGCCATTCATTTTACACTGGCATAGAGCAGAAGTAGAAAAACAGGTACTGCTAAACTCCAACTGACAGTCAGGAATATTTATTAACCTAAATTTAAATCATCACGGCTTTCTTTCACCAGCTTTAAGTTTATGATGCACATCAGTAAAAAGTCAGTGCCGTTGAGTCATTACCATATGCAAATTCAAAATGCTGACACAGAAAATCTCAGTGGACTACTTCAGTTTTTGATGACCTCAGACATATGTTTTCCCAACAAGGAGAGTAGAATTCAGTTATGACTCTGTTAATCGTGATACAATTTGCACACGCCATGGGTGAAATGACATCCTTCAAATCCGATATGTCTACGAGGAGTTTTATATCCTACTGCTGAATACCAGCATTATAGGGAGGTTTTACTGCATTAAATGTGCCTGCATCTTTAACTACAGTCAACACATAAAGTTCTAAAATATTTCATAGCAAAGATTGCCTGAGTTCTCATCAGTGAAGACAAAATCAGGACTCAACATAAATATTGCACATAGATTTTAAAGTTTTGAAGACTGTTTAATGTAATGTGCACATGTGAAACTCTATTATTTGAAAACGCATTTCACTTGTCTATCAGCCGAGTATTCTACTGGGAGGTAGAGTTAAGCCATCCACTCTGTCATTTTCAAATTCCAGTGGAGGCTAATGACAATGGAAGGGGCATACTAACTCGGTAGAAGCCTCTCTCTTTCACGCCTCTTAAAATTGCTTGTGCCTTTTTCAGAGTCTGCCGCCTTTAAAAGCAACTTCCTTCATGAACCATGGATTGCCCAAGACTACTCCAGCAAAAAGGAAATATTTTAGGGCAATATAATAAGCTAATAGTATCTTCAAACTAGTCTCTGACAAGTGTGATTTGTTGAAAGGCTTAATTTGGGGGGCTCAGCATCTATGAGGTACAGAGCATCGTGATCAGGTAACTGAGAGAAGGAGGTGGATCCCTAAATATTGTCCCTCACCAAGTGCCTCATTGTGCACGGTTCTTAGTTTCCCAAGAAGTGGGTGCCTGAGACCAGTTGTGATTGGCTCAGAGTATTGATCAAGAGATGTACTGAAACAGAGGTTAGGAAATGTTAACAGCCTTTGTCTTTGTATTTTCTTTACTGTGAAAAAAGGTAGCAGTTAAATGGGAAAACACCTGCTAGACTTAACTCAGAGATCATTTCTAGTGACTAATACCATAATTCTCCCATAGTGCAGGCCCTAACTGTCTGCTGGAAGAATGTACGGCCGTAGACCTAGCCCACGGCGAAACCCAGAAGCAGACGGTTTTATTCCTGGAGCCCTCTCACCTCTCCTTTTGGGGTTTTCCCTCCTCCCTCTACGGCCCCTTCCTGAGGAACCAAAGGATTTTGTACAGGGCCAAGGCCAAGGGTGTCTGCAGCTGTCTGCTGCAGGCCCTCTGAGACGGACCCGGCAGAAGGGCTCACTCCCTGGAGCTTTCCACCTCGGCTCCTGTTCAGCCCAAACTGACTCACGTTCCTCAGGGTCCTGCTCCATGACTGGCTACTTAATGTGATGATGAACTAATCCATGTCGAGGCAATAAATATCTATAGCAGATTGGTACATTAACAGGGGCTTCAATGTCTTAATCCAAATGAGTAAATATTTTGGGAGTTCCAGCAATTTCTGCACGGACAATACTTGGAAACACAAAGTCCTAAAGTAGATCCCAACAAATCGACTCAAGTATTCCACCGTGTCCTCACAGGGTAGGGTTGGCTCCAGAAGACCCAAAGTTCCCTCACGGTCAAGAAGACGTGATCTATTTGAACAGGGTCTCTTGTTCATCTCACATACCTGCTGGTGACTGTAGATGTCACGTAGCCCGGGAGGGACCGGCACGTTGGCGCTGTCAAAGACCGATTTACTTCCAGACTTGCTGCTGTAAAGATGAGCTACTGCGGGCTCGGGGCCCAGGATGGGTATGTCTAACATATCCGCCACGGCCAGGTCGTCCCTGTGGAGGAGCCCGCCGACAATGTAGGCCTCTGTTCCTCGGGTGAGATTTTTTATCCTTTTGATTGCCTTGGGACTATATTTCAGGTGTGTGGCCAGGCACATGTGATGCTTCTGCGGGGAGAGCATATTATTCTTGTTAAAAGGTGTTCTTTTTCTAGTCCATACACCTAATTTATAATGTTGCACACAATAAATGCATTATTAATAGCAGGCTGGGTTATGACCTATCCTGTTGTTTAGCAGTTTAAATTGATAAAAGCTGTTGGGGTGAGGCTCTATAATCGCTCACATCTTTAGTGTGTTGGAAATAGGCTCACTGGGAATAGAACTAATTACTACACATCTGTATTTATTTGATCCACGTGGAATTATCCTTCTGTCAGAAGGAAAAGAGGCTGGCGGCCTTTGGATAATAGTGATTCATCTCTGCAACACTGCTGGCATGGTTTCACACTAAAGCGTCTGGAAAATCAATATAAAAAAATGAAGAAAAATGCCCCCTCGTATTCCTCACTCTACAGGACTCCTAATACGGCAACTCTTTAAATTTTTCGGTAGGAAAAAGGCACTTGGTTTGATACTCTCTTTCCAAAGTTCTGCCACCAAGGCCACTTCGGACACTAGGTACTGTTATGATGATCATCACACTTCTTAGCAACAACTCTGGAGAGGATTCATGAATGAAAAATATTTGAACAGTTCAGTTAAGACCGAAATTCATTTTCCAATGGAAAACTCATTTTATTTTTTGCTGTTTTAGACCCAGTCTGCAATACATGTGACTGTCTCATTGAGTTAAATAAATAATTCTGGCATGTCTAATAGAGGCTGAGGACGGAGCCAGATGGCCAGCACACACCACAACGAATACAACCACGGTTCTGCATTCAAGGAGTGGGGGAGCAAATGGGTACCTAATGCATACCTAATCCAAAGCAGAGCGGAGGCATAAAGAGTGCAGAGGGCCTGTGGGCACAGGGGAGGGAGGTCGAGGCCACATGCTCGTGGGGAGAGCTGAAAAGGCAAATTACTCATCCTCCTTGGGCCGCAGTTTCCTCACCTGTAAAATGAGTTTAGTAACCGTTCTCATCTCATGGGGATGCTATGCGGATCACATGACAGAATGCACGTAAAGCACTTATCACAGTGCCTTGAACAATGAATGTTAACTAGTATAATTACCATGAAAGAGCTTGAGGTTGAAGTGAATTTTGGAGGATGGGTAGGACTTTGTTGGCTGAGGGTGGGCATGGGAAAGACATTAGCCAAGGATGGAATATGAGAACCCAGGACTGCCCACTTCCTCTAGAGGTGTGCTGAGGCTTGGGAGTCAAACAGTTCTGGCTTTGGATCCAGCTCTGTGACTTACAAGGTTCCTGAACTTGGGCAAGGGACTTAAGACTCTTTGAGCCCAAGCGTTTCCATCTGTTAAATGGGAATAAAAATACCCATTTCAAGATCATGAATGTAAACACATTATAATACATGGAATTGAGTTGCTATTCAATAATTACTTATAATTACAAAGGAAACTCTCTTTCTGAAGTCCTTAAAATGTCATGCAAATAATATAATGCAAGGTCTTAAGGGAGTTCAAAGGATCTTGTAGACTAGCACCTACTCCCCCACTTCTAGACAAAATGATCTACTCCACATGGCATTAAAATGTGGGGAAATGTCAAGCAACTGTTTCTGGGAAATAGCAGCACCAGGTGCAAACTGGGGGTGGGTGTAATAACTGCTGAGTATGGGAGCGCGAGACTGCAGAGAGCCCTGGGATTTCAGTTCTGCCTCAACGGCTAGCCTGCGAGGTGATTTAGAAAACCCAGTCTTTCTGAGCCTCCATTCCCCATATTCAGATGAGGAACTAGATGTTTCTAGAGTGCTTCCAGCCTTGAAAATACTCTCCCTTTCAAGCTAGAGCTCTTCTGGACTTAGTTTCTGTTGGGGATGGTGAGAAAGTTTTGAAAATGGATAACGTGATGGTTGCACAGCGACGTGAGTCTGCTAATGCCACTGAACTGTACACTTAAAATGCTTTAAATGGTAAATTTTGTTGTGTATATTTCCCCCCTCCTAAAAAATAAAGCAGAGCTCCTCTGAGAGGAGGATTTTTCGACTTACCCTGTTGGGCCCTTCCTTTAGACCAAATGTTCTATGCTACACCCTGCAGACCTATGAAACGCCTTTTCTACCGTAACTGAAACCCATTTCACAACCTCCGTCTGAGACAGCAGCCCCAGGAAAGCCGGTGTTCCATCAGACAATGGCTGCTAACGGCACCTTGAGTGCGTGTTTTCCACCCCGTTGATCGTTACCTTTCCTCTTTATTTCATTCCTTTCCTTTCCCCCACCCCCCCATTGAAATTATTCCAATGAGGAAATGTAAAAAAAAAAAAATTTAAATGTCTAGGAGAACTGGTGACTTGAGTCACAGTCAGGGTATCTAGAAGAATGTTTCAAGGTGGCAATCCCCTCATGTTAAGTCCACAAGGTCAAAGCATTTTGACATATAAGAGCTGTCCAGAAAAAATCCAGCCACAATGCCTCTATTTTTCATATTACTTGGCTGGATACTTTCTGGACAGCCCTCATATATTCTCTCATCTGATTTATAAACACAGTACCAATTTAACAGCCCTTCTTTTGCAGGTGAGGAAACTGAGGCTCCAGTGACTTGTCCAAAGTCACACAGCCAGTAAACAGCAGAGGCAGGATTTAAACCCAGGTGTTAGCAGCTGCCAAGATGTGTCCCATTTTACAGACCGAGTAGTGAAGGTCTGGTGAGTGTATGAGGTGTGATGAGGGGAAGGCAGGTGCAGCAATAGAATGTAATGTGAAAGCTCTGAGCACATCTCCAGGCAGGATGGATGTCTGTCTCCTCTACGTTTGCTTATCTCTGTTGGCATGTACTTGACCCGACACTGTATGCCAGGCATCTGTGGGCTAGCCTTATTCTTCGGGCAAGATGGTACTCTAGTACTGTATGCAAAATGTGTTTAATAGAGATTCGCATATGAGTGAGTGGCAGAGGACACATTCCTGACTGTGGGTCTTATATGACCATTTAGAAAAAAATCAGTATCAGATCTGTGCAGTGGGTTAACACAGCTGACAGACATTGAGAATGTTTCTAATTCCATAGCATTATAACTACACTTAATTTATCACCACTGGTTGTTTTGTTGTTGTTGTGTTGTTTGTTTGTTTTTTTTTTTGACCCGAGACAAAAGATAGTTGTTTAGGATGCCTTCATAAACATTAAAATGTTCAAAAATAGGCATGATTCTATAACAGCACTGCATACTCATTACAAATTCTAACAGTGTATAGTAACTTGGAGAGATGTACAAACAGATTTTTGGCAGGCTCTAAAAAAATCTCCTCAAAGCCATCCATTTGAATGAAAATCAGCACTAATACAATCTCTCCAACCCATTAAAAAGAAATAAAGCAATAACTAAACACAAGCAGGAACTGATTTGAAAGTGAGAGTTTAATTTTGTATTCTAAAAAGTTGATTGCCTGTGAGTGATTACTCAAATAATTTAGACTTAAAGTATGAGGGGAAGTATTAAGTACTTAAAATATTCCCTGCTTGTTTCTACTCATCCAGATGCAAACCTGAGTTATGAATGTAACCTAGGCATTTTTGAGTGCCAGCTGCCTCTCTCCTGAATGGAAGTCACAGAGTGGGCTGTACATTTCCCAGGTAATAGGACTAGGGAGCTGAAAAGGACTTTGAAATGATTTAACCCATCACCTCAGTTTATAGATGAAAAACAAAGAACAGAGAGGTCAAGGGCTTGCCCGAGGTCACAAAGCAAGTCATTCCAATTAATGACCCAGTGTTCTAGGGTCAGGCAGATTTTGGTTCATTCCCTGGTCCCACTAGTAACTTGAGATGAGCAAATGTGTCTTGGTGTCCTCACCCATAGAAGGAGGTTAATCATTTCTGTCTTGTCGCATTGTTCTGAGGATCAAATGAGAAAATATATGCTAAGCATATTTGACACACGTTTGCTCACTCACCAAACTAGTGCCCCTTCTCCCACACTAGTGCCCCTTCCCCATTCCATGCCTTTTCATTGTGTATGGGTATTTCAGATGTGTAGAAACACATTATAAGCTATTAGGCATTTCTTCTGGAGAAAATCAGGAAATGAACTACACACTAATGACAGTTTTTTTCTTCCTTGCTTTCTATTGTCCACAGTAACACTGCCACTGAGGCCAGGGTGTGACTAGGAAGGACCAAAGCAATCCTTGCATTGGTGGAGAGTGTTGGGAAGTTCCTAGGAATATAAGTCGATGGGGATGGTTTGTGCCACATCTTTTCTCTTACTTGTCCCACCCAGCTTTCGCCTTCCTCTTCCCCAGCCAAGTGATGCCAATGAAACAGAAAGCTTTGGAGGCAACAGGAATGTATCCAGGAAAAAAAAATTCAAATCTTCATCTTGGTAGAAGAGAGTTAAACCTGATGATAATTTACTGGGTAATCCAGCAAAATAGAAATGCTGTAGCAACCCTCCCCAACCCTGGCAGGCCTTTTTGAGGGGGAAGGGGGACAAAACCATGATGCATCTAGAGGGTTAATGGAGAGTAAGTCCACACATACACACTTCCTGTGTAAAGCATGCAATAGTTTTCTGACAATAAGGAGTTGACTTTGGTGTATCCCACTTGTGAATGGAGAGAGCTATCATTATCAGCAAATTCAGATCCTTGATTATACCAAAAAAAAGTCTCCTCAAAATTGCATAGTCCCTTAGGTATTAAAATGTTGGTTGTTTAACATGTAATGTTTAAATTCTTATTAAAATATGGAAAATTCATTTCAAGCCGTCTCTTGCACTGTCTTGTTCTGGAACCGTGTCCTTGTGGTTCCATAAATTTCCCAAAAGCTGTTGTCTAAGGATGATATTTCACTCAGAATTCTTTCCATTCATTAAAAATGAGTACAAGTTAAAAACAAAACCAAAAAAAAAAAAAAACCAAACTGGAACCGTGTACATTAGGAACCAAGTAATATGGTAAATGAGATTAAATTCCCTTGAGGGGGTTAGAAAACAACCCATGGTATAAGTCAGAGATTAGAAAACCGGGGCCCTGGCCTAGATCCTGGCCCTAACCAGCTTCGTGACGGTGGGCAGGCCCCGCCTTTCTCTGCCTTGGTGTCCTTCGTGCAAAATGAAGAAAAAGGAACCATAAATGTTATAAATTCACCTACTTGATGGTAGCACCCAATAATCTTCATTAGGCTTCAGCTATAGAGATACTGGGCAGGGGTAGCTCAACTGAGTCTGAAAGTTAAACTGGGATATTTATTTCCTATAGTCCAACTAGTAGTCTAATCAGTACAGCTGTTAAACTTGCAATAATATTTCACTGATGTGTACCAGAGCATTGCAAGTTATAAAATTTCCAATTTAATTTTACGGCATCCCTGAAGCCGTAGTAATTAGAAGACAAACTCACAGTGAAGATGTTTATAGCTTCAGGGGTGATAATTTTGAACCTGTCCTGCAGGTCACTTCTGTCCTCAAGGTTCCCCGACTTGACAGCTGCGTGTAGACTCAGGATTTTTTTGTAATACAGCAGTAAGTCATCATTCAGTTGATGGGAGCAGATGTAGATGACGCTCACGTTGGCATCTGAAAACAACAGGCACAGTGTTAATTACTGGTATAAAGGTAAATGACATTACGAACTCTGGCATTGAATTGATGTTGCACAGTTTAAAATAAAGAGCATATCCAAAAGCCACATTGAAGTTAATTTAGATTGGTTTTGAACAGATCTTAGCAGTTTAACTGGCTTTTTTGCACATTAGCATTTCTCTAAAGAAACTATAAATGACACCACTGCCAAAAAAGACATAATCATTCCTTCAGAAGGAGGGCTGTGAGGTACCATAGAAGCGTACTTTCCGATAGCACATAGTCATCCCCAGAACTCCCATTAACATCAATGAGAATTGCATACTGCTTTAAAAATTTATCCCATTAACTTCAGTAAATTATGAAACAGAGCCATTAACTTTAGAAAGCTGATGAAATGGCAATTTCTTCTTCTGCCTGGACTGGGCAGGGCCAATTCAGGGAACGTCCTGTTCAAACAAATGGCCTGATTATATTAATAACCACAGCAATGATTTCAGGAAACCAGCCTCCCCCCCACCCCCGCCCCAAACGGAGTAGATGAATTATGTAGGACATCTCGTGATTCTCGGTGTAAAGGAAGCACTGTCTTAATTTAACTGTTCCCCTTCTTAAGATGTGTTTCTCATTATGTACCTAGAAAGAAAGCCTAATTAAATATCCCACCCAAGTGGAATGGCGAGATGAGATTACCCACCGCAGACTGTAGAATATTTTAGGGAGTAGGGACAGGAAATTTGTAGCCAATGGAGTCATTCACTTATTCATTCATAAAATAACTGACGATCAGAAGGGGCAAAGCACCTGACTAGATGTGGCGGGAACTACAAGAATCAAAGCAACTGAGATGCGGCCTGTGAAGCAACCATTTCACATGTGTAACAGCCGTGAAATGTGGTACCAAGTAGTGGGCACAAGGCCGCTCGCAGACCGGTGCTCAGGGAAGCTCAGAGGAGGGAGTGCTGCAAGTGTGTCCTTGGTCAGGTAGGGCCGAGGCGGGATTGGAAGGCTCCTCTGTGCAGTTTGGCAGAGCATACGGCACAGACTGATTAAATCCGAGCTCAGCTGCCTAGGAACCCAGGACACATTGTTCAGCCTTGGTAAACATAGGTTTCTTCATCTGTAAAAAGGGGGATAAAATCACCAGGGGCACAGAGCTTTGGAGAGTATTAAATAAAAAAATATATATACTTTGTGAATCTATAAATATTCTCTCTGTTTCTCTCTCTGTCTCTCTGTCTCAGTTTGTCTCTGTCTGTACACACACACACACACACACACACACACACACACACGGCATGTGCTGCCATATCTGGCATATAATAAGTGCTCAACAAACAGTACACATACATGAATCTGCTCCACAACTTACCCTGCCTAGGCCAGCCGACAGTGATTCCCCACCCTGCTCTCCAGAGTAAACATGATAAAGTCATGTCCTCTGTGTTCCATCTTATTGATGTCATCCCTCCAAACTCCTAAAAGGTAAGGTGTATACTCCTTCTCATACTCACACACACCCTGGTACAGTGTGGAGTATGCAGGGAGCACTCACTAAATACTTGCGGGTTGACTGAAGGGACCTGGGACAATGAAGTGATTCAGAAGGTGGAAGGTCTCTCACAATTAGTGAGCTCCGTGTCACACAGGAGAAATCACCCCCTCCAGTGACGAGAGTCTTGTGGCTATAAGCAACATCCCTGCACTGGGCCCAGAGCAGGTGCCTCATACCTGTGCGCATGTAAGTGACTCCTATTTAATTTTGGAACCAATTGCCACATAAATCTCAAGATAAATTAACTGAGGAGACAGTAGTTAAATAACTTGTATCCAACAGCTGAATGATTTAATTAGTTATCCCAAATCTTGTGTTTTCAGGAAGAGACTACTAGCTTACCAAACTAATGGTTTTAAAAATCAAAATAGTATTTCTCTAAAAATGTGTTTTGTTTTTTTTTAAAAAAAGGACACAGCAAAAAATAAAAATAACTTAAAGACTCCATAGCAGAAAACTATGTTTTCTGGGAAACAAATTTCTAGGTTACAAATGGTAACAAATCATGTTGCTAATTTCACCTTTCTTGTTCATTTCTGGCAAAGCAATACATATCACTAGCACTAAATATCCAGTTTTAATGATGTGGTTTCATTGTGAATCCATAAATGTTCAAAATTAATTGACAGGTAATTCTGGAAAGAAATGAATATGAAATGAAGATTGCTTTGATTGCTAGTCAATAGTCAGTATCAGTCCCTCTTCAGCTTAACTCATCTAGGGACTGACAATACTAGCCTCTGGGCCCCCACCTTCACAGCCAACATGTGAATGACAGGTCTTACTAGCGTGGTCAGATGATCTTTGCATCCCCTGAATAAACAGAAAAATCAACACTCTACTAGGATGAATGGAATAAAAGAAAGATAGAGAATCGTGTAAAGTGCAGCACAAGGAACATAGTCGATAATATTGTAATAACTATGTATGGTGGCGTCAGCTGGGTACTAGAATTATCAGGGTCATCACTTTCTAAGGGATATAAATGTCTAATCACTATGTTGTACACCTGAAACTAAAATAATTTAAAAATTATTTTAAAGTGTTAAAAAAGGTAATCATTTGTTCCTCCACAAAATTGTTTCTAATTTTCCTAGTTTCTTCATAGTTTTATTTCACAAGAAAGTAGTTTTTCTTTCTTCTAACTGGTATTTCGAAACTTTTATTACTCTTCTTGAAGAGGTTTTAGGTTTGCCTTGCTGTGTCAAGAAGTTGGTGTACAAGGGAGTTCCCTGGTGGTGTAGTGGCTTAAGGCTTCAGCGCTGGCGCTGTCAGCACTGCGGCCTGGGTTCGATTCCCAGCCAGGGAGCTACCCACGTACCAAAAAGCAAAAAACAAACAAACAAACAAACAAAAACAACAAGAAGGTGGTGTACCAAGAAAAGGCAGTTGGTTCGTAATCTCTCAGAAATGTTTATATTAGCCGTATTTTCCATTGTAGATAGCCATAGACTGAATTACTGAATTATTTAAAACAAAAGCCTAATACTTTCAAGTTGTTTCTAATAATGAGAAACTTTTGTAAAGAAATTCTTTAGTGATCATTTGTACTATATAGAGAAGAGTATATAAAAAGCTAGGAAAAAAAATTAATTCAAATAAATTAGAGCCAAGTCTGCCCTCTGCTGCACTTCAGTGGTTTCCACCCAGTCAGGTTTTTAGTTGAAATAGCTCAGCACTAACAAATCAATCTCGAGTCATTAAATTTTTTTTTGTAATGCTGAAAAACAATATTAGTGCCTAGATAATAGATTAAAGCAATTACACTATTATTATTTTAGGACACTGTAAATTTCTAGTACTGATGTATTTTTGTTGCCAAATGGCATTTATGAAATAATAATGATGCTGAAATATATATGAATCATGTAAAGTATGTCATTCCAGGGAGCCAGCTAAGTTGGTCATTGATAATTTAAATTTTTTCCTTGTTTTGCTTAAATAAGGGCCAAAGCAATTATATTTTAATAAAACAAAGAAGTTCTTATTTGCTAACTAATAAAAAAAAAACTAGTTTATGTTTAATCTTGAGTTTTTGGCCAGTACGCCCCAAACTGATTCAATATTATTGCTTAGCCTTTGTAGCCTTTAGCTTTGAGCCTATCCTGAACCTTGGCTTCGAACCGTATCGAACAAAACCATTACATTCTTGTCTCCTTTGCTCCTGGCTCCAAGTGGTGTCTGATTTAGAAATGACCAAACCAATATTGGAATTTGACTTTTACAAAGATGTATCTATCACACAAGGTTTGTATTTCTAAGAATTCCCTCCACTAGACACCTCCTGCTTTCTAATAACTAGATTACATACAACCACACACACACACATTTAAAAGTTTAATAAGTATTATGTGCCCTAGTAAAATAGAGGTGAAGTCAATAATTAAAAATTCAGAAAGAATTTCAGCTTTTACCTATCTAAAATGAACAATTAAAATCACTTTTATATTTTAGAAATAGGAGAGGTATATATTTAACAGGGATAGTACATGATATATATTTAAATAAGAGCTTCTTTTAAACATCTATCTCTATTTCCTTCCTATGCTTATAATGAAGATGCAGTGCTTTTCATTTCTGATACCACTTTCCAATCATTCCCTAGATAATACAATAGACAAAACTAACACAAAAACATTAACTTCACTCACTGCAAGATTTAGTAAAAGAAGATTTGGGGCTATAGAACATAAATCCTTATTCAAACCTGCAGCAAAGAGAATTTAGAAAACTACCCAAGTAAATTGGTTAAAATATCATTTAAAAAAATTCAAGTTGACTTCACTATAAATCTGTTTTTTAAAACAGAACATTCAATTGTTCTGCAAGTAAATTAAAAATCCACATTTTTTCCTGGTAGAGGAAAGAAAAAAAGCAAAAAATAAACATTCTATTAACATCTACTGATAAACATTCCAGAGTCATTTCTATAAAGTATTTTCTGTACCTATGATGTCACACAGCCGCCCCAGCTGCATGTTCTGCTCTGTGTTGAAGTCAGCAATATTTCGTCGCACAGGTTGGGAATATCCTAAAAGGCAAACAAGGTGTCAAAACCCGGAAAGAGCAAGTCAATATAGCAAAATGGCAAATGAGAATTTCGAAGTGTCAAAGTTCACGTTTCCAGGCAAGAATGTTCTCTGAAGCATCTTGCAGAAACAACCTAACTCCTAAGTATGAGGCCTTGCTTCTCAGGGGATTAAGCATTATTTCGGAAGATGTGCTAAAAGCAGCATTTTCTGCAACAGAGAGAGGCTCATATTTTTCTATACTAGCAAAGCTGCTGAAAATCACATTTATAAAAACGCGGGGAAATTTTCTGACATGTGCATGAATGTTCAAAACAGCACAGAAGAAAATTATGCTCAGGTTTTAAAATTATTTTGGCTTTTTATCATATGCTTCCTATGGGGCATTTTGAAGATGTGTCCAGGATCATTCTAAACTGACACACAGATTTCAGAGAAACCGTTTGCTGTAAAAAAATACGTATTTAAGTGATTCTAAACACTAAGGGAATATGCTTCTGCTCACACAGTCAAAAGAACTTTTAACCTTTAAAGGGCAATAAAGGTTATTACAGTTAGTACAGTCGTTACCAGTCCTGATGAAAAGTCCTGCCAGTTGCCTTCATGTCCATTGGAAACAGACCAAAAGAAAAATACACATGGATTACTGTTGTCCAAATATTGTCCACACACAAAAAATAACAGCAACAACACTTTCTGCTGATATTTCAGGGGTTAAAAAAGCTATAAGTGAATGAAAACATGAACTGAAAAGGCATGTGTATACTCACAAACAGGTATAATTGCTTATGTGAAATTCAACAACTGTAGGTGCAATTTTTTTTTTTAAATAAAATTGGTTTTCACATTTTGAAGAAATGCTTCAATGCCTCCTTGTGGTTAGTGAGCCCAAACACATGTTTCTTTCAAGTTAAACTACTATAGATAAAGTGATTTTAAATACTGCATCTTCGAGATGTGACAAGATTTCCTTTTCAACGTAAGGAAAACTATAGCAATTCAGGCAATAGGGCTTCAGATCAAATGAACTCCGATAATTGGCTCTTTGCTTTGATGTCAGTGTTTAAACACTAGACAATGTCTGGAAATTAAATGAGTGTACAATTCATCTAAAAGTCTCCCTTTTGCTTTATGCAGATGAACTTAACTAAAGAGGCAGAAGGACAAATGAGTTGTTTGAAATATTTTTGAAAATTATTAATTTTTAAAATAATTTGGGGAACTATTCCACACATGAAATTTAATATAGACAGCTACAAAGAATGCCATCTTTCTTTTTACATTTATTTTTATTTTTCAATTATACTTGACATTCAATATTATATTGGTTTCAGGTGTACAACATAGTGATGAAATATTTATATAACTTACAAAATCCTTATTCTGATACATCTGTTTCCCATCTGACACCATATATAGTTATTACAATGTTATTAACTGTACGTGCTATGCTGCACTTTACATCCCTGTGACTATTTGGTGACTATGAATTTGTCCTTCTTGATTTCTTTCCCTTTTTCACCCACTTCTTCCCACCCGCTTCCATCACCCCAACAAACCTAGTACCCCTCTGACACCATCCACAATTACTGCGACATTATTGACTATATTCCCAGGTTATACCCTCTATCCCCGTAACTATTACTTTGTAACCACCAAACTGAACTTCCCAGTCTCTTCCCCTTATTTCACCCCTCCCCCAACCCTCCTCCCATCTGGCAACAAACAAATGTTTTCTGTGTTTATGAATCTGTTTCCTGTTCTGCTTGTTTATTTTCTTCTTTGGATTTCACCTATAAGCAAAGTCAACTTGCATCTGTCTTCCTCTATTTGACACTCCACTCAGTGCAGTACCCTCCATGTCTTTTGATTGGAGATTTTAAATCATTTAAATGGAGCGTAATTGTTGATGTGTACGTACTGATGTTTTATTGTTCATAATTTTGCTTTTTTTCTTTCCCCCATCTTACAGCAGTCCCTCTAACATTCCTTGTAATATTGGTTTGGTGGTGATGAACTCCTCTAGCTTTTTCTTGTCTGAGAAGCTCTTTATTTGTCCTTCAAGTCTGAATGCTAGCCTTGCTGGGTAGAGTAATCTTGGTTGTAGATCCTTGCTTTTCATCACATTGAATATTTTCTGCCACTCCCTTCTGGGCTGCAAAGTTTCTCTTGAGAAATCAGCTGGCAGTCTTATGGGAGCTCCCTTATAAGTAACTAGTTGGTTTTCCCTTGCTGCTTTTAGTGTTCTCTCTTTGTCTTTAACCTTTGTCATTTTAATTATAGTGTGTCTTGGTTTGGGCCTATTTGGGTTTATCTTATTTGGGAGTCTCTATGCTTCCTGGGCTTGTATGTCTGTTTCCCTCACCAGGTTGGGGAAGTTTTCAGTCATTATTTCTTCAAATAGGTTCTCAGTTCCTTGCTTTCTCTCTTCTCCTTCTGGTACTCATATGATGCAAATGTTGTTGTGCTTGATGTTGTCCCTAAACTATTCTCATATTTTTGGATTCTCTTTTCTTTTTGCTGTTGTGACTGGATATTTTCTGCTACTTTGTCTTCCAATGCACTGATTTGATCCTCTGCTCCATCTAGTCTGCTGGTGAGTCCTTCTATTGCATTCTGAATTTCAGTTATAGTAGTCTTCATTTCTGACTGGTCCTTTTTATGGTTTCTATGTCCTTCTTTATGCTTGCTATCTCTCTGTTGAAGTTTTCACTAAGTTCCTTGGCATCCTTAAAATCATTGTTTTGAGCTCTGTATCTGATAGGTTGCTTGCCTCCATCTTGTTTAGTTCTTCTTCTTCTTGAATTTTTCTGTTCTTTTATTTGAGATGTATTTTTTATTTCCTCATTTTGGATACCTATCTGTATTCATTTCTATGTATTAGGTAGATTTGGTACATCCCAGTATTGCTGGATAGGCTTATGCAGGTGCCCTGTGGGGCCCTCGCATGGTCTCCCTGGTCACCTGCACTGGGCGCTCCTCTAGATTCTGGCTTGATGCCAGTGCTGTGCCTGGAGCTACTCAGTAAAAGTCTCAGAGCACACCAATGCTGGTCACTACCAGCCTGAGACCTGCAGACGTAAATAATTTTCCAAGGAAGATTGCATTGTGGGTGAGGCTGGCTGCTCATGGGTGAAAGTGCTTCTGGGATTGGTGGAGTTGGGTGAGGCGGGGTCTCAGTGAGTCAGCAGGGTGGAGCGAGTAAAGCTCAACAGACCAATCAGGTTCAGATTTGGCCGTGTGGGGGCGGGCGCAGTGCAGGAAAGATGGCGTCACCAGCTGCATGGGAGAAGGACCCACTCAGGAAAAATGGTGACTATCTTCCAGCTCGTGCTCCAAAGCCACACACCTCATTCTGCCCCCCATATGCCTCCAACACCCCCTGAGTCACCATCCTTCTGCTGGAGCCCGGGGTGAGTACCCATGAGTGACTGAGTCTGTGCGGGCACTTTAAGAGGGCATCTGGGTTTCCTGGAGCCTTCGGTCCCAACCAGTCGGAGTTCCCACTGTGTTTCACAGTCAGATGTTGTGGGGCTCCTCTTCCCAGCACCAGTGCTCTAGGCTGGGGAGTCTGGTGTGGACCTGGGGTTCCTCGGTCCTCTGGGGGGAATCTCCGTGGCTGAGACATCCCTCCTGATTCTCTACCATCACCGGAGGTTTGGCTCCTTTCGCGTCTGCGCCCCTCCTACTGGTCTCGCCGTGGCCTCCTCTTTTTTGTATCCTTAGTTATAAAGCTTCTGTTCAGCTAGAGTCAGATGGTTCTCCATGTTGGTTGTTCAGTAATTTTGTTGTAATTTCAATGTGTTCACGGAACAAAGCAGGCAAAGCGTCTACCTACTCCGCCAACTTGGATTTCTCCAAAGAATACCATCTTGATGTGTGGTTGCAATAGTGTAAGTCTTGGGAGTTTGCATAGTTATAATTCTATCTGTAGTCAGACAAATGTTTTGAAAGATGTATTGTGAATAACTTATAAATCAAGACTATAAGAAGGCAGAGAGAACACCTAAAAATAAAGTATGATTAAGAAAAATGCCTGAGAATATTCCATGACTGCATTTTCTTTCAAAAGTAAAGATAAAAGGCAGTGTGAGAAGTCTCATTAAGATGATGTCCAATTTAAAATATAAATGATATCTTATTACTTTGCTGCCACATATGCAGCACAGGAGTGAATAAGTCTGTGTTTCAATCAAGGGCTTGAGGTTAGTTTCCCAACAAATTACTTGGTACCTCTGTTACCAGTGATAAAGGATGCATATAATGTGTCTATGCAGAATTATGCTAGAACTGGTTACTCAGTTAACCCTACAAATACACCCATTTTAAATAACTATACGATAACAATCTTGGAATGTTGTTATAGAAGAGCATATGAAGTAACATATAGGAAAACATTTTGTAAACTGTTAAGTGCTATGTAAATATAAAGTATTTTAATGTTATGAGCTGTATGTACTTTTGAAGCTCATGAGACCAACAACAAATTCTGTGTACTGGTATGTTGCAACAAATGCCAGACCATTCTATCTGGGCAAGATACAAAGCAATGTGCCTTGCCATCAGCAGAGCAGATGCTGGGAGTCAGTTAAAAAAGAAATCACTAAATATATGGTGATGGAAAGAGAAGTCACATTAGGTGGTGAACTTATTATACAACAAGTTGACAATGCACTGTAGAATTGTATGCCTGAAACCTCTGTAATCCTTGCTAACAGATGTCACCCCAATAAGTCTAACAAGAAAAATAAATTTTTAAGAAAGTGGAAAAAAAATGAAAAAAATCAGATTTATTCTTGTTTTGTATATCCACAAAGTGTATATGTTGACACCCATGTGAAAAGACCTCATGAATGCTGACAGCATATATTAAACACAGTCGTGACTTAACCAGGAAGCTATCAGCAAGGATGTGGTGGCTTTGGACAGTTCAGCAGACATGCCTTGTGGCAATGAAACATCACACTTTGGAATATAATCTACAAAGACAGGGCTCCTCAAAGTAAGACTAGAAATACTGGGGAAGTTTTAAGAGACCATCTACTTCAATTCTGTCATGTTATTGATAAGGAGGGAAACAGCCTTGTCTCTTTTCCAAGATGGCATAAACCTAGAAATTATTATGTGGTTCAGATACTACAGATTTAGCTCTTGTGACAAATGTGGTTACAGAAAATAACAGAGAAAACAAGATGCTCCTAGTGTGAGCAGAGAATGCCAAAAGAGCCTTGGCCTCTTTTTTTCACTTTTATTTCCAATTGTTGTGATGGGCAGAAGATGTGCGTGTCCCCATTCCTGGAACCTGGGAATATGTTAAGTGACATGGCAAAGGGGAAATAAATTTGCAAGTGGAATTAAGGTTGCTAATTAGCTGGCATTAAAATAAGAAAGGTTATCTTGGATTATTTGGCTGAGCCCAGTGTAATGACAAGTGTCCTTAAAAGTGGAAGGAGGAAACAGAGTAGAGAGTTAGGCTGTGACACCGGAAGACAGGCGCCGGAAGACAGGTCCTGGAGCTGCACTGAGGCTGGCTTTGAAGATGAAGGGAGGAGGCCAGGGTTTTCCTTGTTCATTCCTTTGGGGGTGGCTTCTAAACGCTGCAAGGGGTAAGGAAACGGAGTCTTTTCCAGAGCCTTCCAGAAAGGAACACGGCCTATGACACCTTGATTTTAGCCACTTTTGGACTTCTGAACCACAGAACTGTAAGGTAATAAACTTGTATCATTTTAAGCCACTAAGCTTGTAGTAACTTGTTCCAGGATGACAGAAAACCAATGTGATTGCCCATGTTCTCTTGTCCCCGCTTAGACATTCCCTTCTGCCCCTCGAAGATGAGGGAGGGCCACGATCCCTAATGAGAGCTCATAATTAGCATTAGATACGTGTTGCTGTTATTACTTCTTTCTTAACTTCAGCTGAGGCAGACTGAAATTTTTCAAAAGGAACCTCATTTAAATGTAGGGAATTGGTTATCATTACAAACATAAAATTATATTTGAGCTATGAAAGTACAGTTCTTCTAGCTGATGCAGCTGGTAGGCCCTAATCACTACCGAGTGTGTCTGAACACGCTTTCCTAAGAAGGTTCTCACGCTCTCCCCACTGTCCTTCTCTTGCATCCTTTCTCCACTATGCTTTTATAATTTTGTCATTGCACACTTCTTGGCTTGTTTGTTTGTCTGTTGTACACCTTACCCCTCCCCTGCACTACCTGGGTTCCATTAAAGCAGAGACAGTGCA
The DNA here is from genome assembly GCA_004026885.1 of Lyroderma lyra. NCBI lineage: Eukaryota > Metazoa > Chordata > Mammalia > Chiroptera > Megadermatidae > Lyroderma > Lyroderma lyra. The sequence continues at coordinate 272,436 of PVJL010000119.1, forward strand.
CTATTCCCAGTCAAATGAATCATGAACCGAAATGAGTCTTAAGATTCATCTAAAGAATCTGTCTTTTAAATTCTTAACCCTTTCTGCCACAAGTTATCATTCCCTCTCCTCCCTTCCACTCTTATAAAATTGAGTTCCTAATCTAGAGAACTTCTGGGGAGTTCCAAGAATGGCCCGTGGGATTTTTAGCTTTTTCTAGGTCCTTAACTGCATAGAATAAAATGGCACTGGCATCAAAGGGCCCTCTGTCCTCCTGTCGCTAGGGAGAGGGACGCAGCCTCTTTCCTTATGACCATCCTCATCACCTGCAAAACACTCCTAGTTGGACAGTGTATCCCAACTTGTTTCAAAATGTTATTGCCTCTGCCTTGCATCAAAGAAGGGGGCCTGAGGGCTGCCCCTCTGAAGTTACCAAGTACTTTTGGCCCTCGATTGAACCGAAGATGCCCTTCAGTGGTTACTGGCTCTCGTTTCTCCATCTTCATTTTTACCTTCCTCTCCTTTCCTATCCCCATCCCTACCCCCATACGAATTCCTATCAGATGAAGCGAATCGACTCTTGGTGCACTGTGACCTAGCTCTGCTAGGATTGGCCTTTTTCCCCTCAGAAAGCCGAGACCCTGAGCAAGGCCATACTCCGTGAGGGAGCCATCTTGGGACTGGGACATGCCTCTGTGATAGGCCCTTGCCCTTGTAGTAGAACCACCTAGTCTTGAACACTCTATTCATACCCCGTCTCTGTCTCCAAGTCCTGTTCCTTACAAAGATAACTAAGGCAGAGAAAGCGTTAAAAAACGACTTCCAGTTACTAAGTAGTTTTCATTCATCTGATCACTGGCCAGAGATGATAATCTGGAGCAGTAATTCTCAATCTTTTTCCCATTTTGAAACACATGATGGGAGATGTTTGAATGTATTCACACCCTCCTTGGGGCATACACAGTACAGCAGTAGCCGTGATTTCATTCCCTTCTCTTCCACTCAAGAAAACACGCTGGGTACAAGCCAAGCGAGAGTGACATTATTATAGAGATAATCTTGAATTGCTCCAATTCATTAAAAAAATAAAAGTTAACCATTAGCCAACTTTGGTACTTTAATAGCAAAAATTTAAGAGAACAAGAGCCATATTTCACAAATGATTGCACATCAGCTTATTGCAGTCATCTAGAGAAATGAGATCTAGACATTATAGTTATTCCCAGGTTTTAATTACTTGTGCAAGTGTACAAGCACAAGATATGGAGCCAAGAGATATGCTATAGCAGGGGAGAGGCCTATTTGGGTTATTTATATACTATATCCAGGGCTACTTTGATGAAAATAAAACTGAGTTATATTTTGGGGCTGCTGAGGGAGATTAGGGAACTTTGTGATGAGGAAGTGGAAAACACAGGAGGGACTCAGAGAGGTGTTGAGTTTTGAGAACTTGGTTAAAACCAAACTGCCCAGCTGGAGTCTGTGTAGTTTTGAAGACCTTCCTTTCAAAGGGGTGAGGACTTTCTCTTGTTCTAACTTTGTGTCAGTGTCTGGCATAGCACTGCATGCAACCAAAGCCAGTGATTCTCAAAGTGTGGTCTGGGGACCCTGAGGGTTCCTGGGACACTTTCAGGAGGTCTGTGGGGTCAAAATATTTTCAAAATAATACTAAGATGATACTTACCTTTTCAACCTATTGTCTCATAAAGTATAAAAACTTTATTGATATGATTTTAGATTGATATGATTTAAGAATTACCCCTTTTAGATATCACCCCAATAAGTCTAACAATAAAAATGAATTTAAAAATAATAATAATAATAATAAAATAAAAAAATAAAAAAAGGATTACCCTTTTGAGTTTGGTATAAAGCCAAAGAAGAATATACACAATTATCTGAAAAGGCTGTAGAGACCATAAAATATTATTCCCTTTTTCAAATAGTTATCTGTGTAGGGCTAGGTTTTCTTCATATGCTTCAACCAAAACAACATATTGCAACAGATTGAATATAGAAACAGATATGAGATGCCAACTATGTTTTATTAAGAGGTTTACTCTTCTCACTAAATTTATTTTTACTTTGGAAAATAAAGTGTTGTTTTTTTCTTAATAAAAACATGTTATTAGGTTAATATAGGTAATGGGTTTATTATTGTTATTTTTTTTTAAATATTTTAAAAGTTTCTCAGTTTTCGTTACTAAGATGGTAAATATTGATAGATATAACCCACTTAATCCAATGCTCTTTAGGGTCCTCAGTAGTCATTACTTGTATAAGTTTGAGAAACATCTCAAACTTCTTGGTATTTTTTTAATGAGCATGAAGGAGAGGACAAAGATTATAGTTTTATCTTAGTATTCGCAAGTCTCTTTTTAGGGTATATCCTAATGTTATTAATCCATTTCATGAAAAGCCTATGAGCTGGGGTCACTTGATACTCAGTTCAATGCTGTTTCTGTATTTCATACTACAACATCAGATAGCTCAAGACCAACTGGGTATTTTAATATTATAGGGTCATGAGGCCAACTGTGACCTAATCAGTAAATGACTGTTGATTTGGATTAGTTGGATGAATACAACATACATGTATGTTTTTATTTTAATTTGGACTATAAATAAATGTGAACGTTTACGTGTGCTTTGTTCTCGATCCTAAGAAATCTGGATATTTCTGGGAAATGCTCTTGGGGAGATCTTGGGAGTACATCTGTCTCAAGGATTGAGTGTGGCAACACCATAGCTAAACTATGGATTCCATACTACTTGCCAAAATACATGTCAAAGACTGCAGAGATGTGATTGAAAGTCCTGATTTGCCAGACGTGAAGTGGAAGAAATAGAGTCTATCTCGTCTTTGAGTTGTCAACTCAAAAATGAGAAAGTAGGAAGGTGCCAGTGTGCTTTGAGGCACCGTATAAATGTGATTTCAGATGTAACACTCTTGGCTGTGGTCACAAATGGAGGTGAGCACAAATTCTCACCTTTGGGCAGAAGGCAGCGGCGTCAGGAAGCAACTGTCTCATGAGCATCTGGGGCTTTCTCCGGTCAGTGTATGGCCAGTTATGCACAAAAGTAAGTCTTTTGTCTTTTAGGCATTTGTGACAATACGGGACAGCAGAAAACGTTTTTCATGAACCTCACAATCACAGAATCCATAATTTGTGGAATAGAGTACCTTGCAGACCACTAATTATGTTAGCCCCAAGATTAATTTGCTGAAATGATGCAGAGGGGGGAAAATGAGCTGAACTGTATCCATTGCTTTTAGCCATTAAATCAATTGGCAATGAAATAAAAGATGACATAGAGTGAAGAGGAAATCCCACCTCAATATATCCCCTATTTTTATTTTAAAGGAGGGAGAGAAATGAGAGAGGAAACTCGACAGTGGGGGCTTAATTGTCTGGTCGCTGCCTCGGGTACCTGCTTGTGGCATCAGAGCCCCATACTTGGCACATCTCATTTATTTTCAGTATATTTTAAAAAGCCACTGAGTTTTAAGTGCAGTGCCAAACGATGCACTGTAATAAAGAAGCACAGGGGTTAAATTAAAAGTGGAGGAAATAATTTGGCCAAAGGAACTGGAAGCAGAATTAGTTTACAGGTTTTGTTTAGACCTGATTTTTCTAGAGGAATTAAGATTCTTTGTTACAGTTCTTTCTTATTTGACTGATAGATTTTGCTTAAAATAGACGCTAGTATTCTATTCCTGCTATGAACCATAGTAGATTATTTTGTTATAATTATATTTCATTAATAAAAATGATAAAATATGCAATATCCAATTAAGAGATCAGCCTATATAATCTGAAAAGGATGACTTTCTTTTTATCATCTTATAAAATTACAAGGCTGATTCGTTTCTTTGGACAATTAATCAACAGCATCCCACTTCTCCTCTTGGTTAAATATAGATAAAACTTTGTTACATTTAGGAATATTACCCAAAACATACAATATTTCATTGTGTTTCATCTCTCCTCCTTTCAAAGAAGCTCACTCTGCAATATGTTGTCTTTATGATCCTATTATCAAATGGGAGATTTAAAAATACATGGTAAGTATTTGGTGGTCAGAAACAGTACTGCAAGGCCATCCTTTCTGTGATCATGGGTTTGGAGGATGCAGTTATTCTTGTGTTTGCAAAACTGCATAAGCACATAACCACATGCCTACAAGTGCAATATATTATGCAGTTACCGGCTACTAAGCTTTCATTTTTCAGGTTCAGTCAAGTTAGTGTGGCCCCAATTGGCTAACGGCATGGTGTAATAATTTCCAGGGCTAATTCCACCAGATTTGATTGCAAATTTCCTATGGAAAGAAAAAAAAAAGGCTGCAATTTGTACAGAGTACGGCAGAAGTAACGCCCTTTTAATGTAGGGCGTTACTTCTGCCGGACCCTGTATTAAATACCTACCTGAACCTTACCCGCCTACTAACAGATTTTGATTGGTGACTTCCTCTCAACTCTGGAAACAAAATTACCATATTGAATAAATTAGGGGTGGGGCCTGTATTCAGAGAAAGAAATTGCTTCACTTCCATCCACTTCTATTTTCGTGAATTGTGGAGGTTAAGTCCCTGTTGCAGGATAAAGTAGCCATGTTCTGACCAGCTGAAATCTTTTTCAAGTGTTCCCAGGGGAAGTGGTTCACAAGACAAAGATGCAGCGTAAAGGTATGGTTTGAGAAATATGTCTGTGGGATAGGCACGAGATGACAGTTTAATGTTACTTAAACTTAATGTCCACAAGTCATCTTATAAAACCTAAAGCATAGGTTTTAGAAATAAACACGATTTGATCAGAGACCAGTACTACTTTCTTGTGAAAATGTGTAATGGGGCTTTTTAAATGCTCAGTTGAGAAAAATATCTGCGCATGCTCTTCTCTCTCAGAAAATGCACTTAACAATTTTTCTTTAAATAGGTTATGTTGTTAACAAGCAAAAATTACTGTAATAGGGAAGACTTTCAGATTTATTGTTTATTTATTTAAACTGAGTTATGTGCAGTACAGAAGAAAACTAGTTTTGATATCAGATTTAAAATAATGCTTTCTAATTCTAGTTTCTAACCAGGTTATTTTTCTACTTAATTTGTATTCAGCAAGCCCTTTTGAAATTTAAGGTATTTTCATTTAAAATTATTTTTATTGCCCAATTTAGATGAGTGATCATTGCTTTCATAATCTCACCTCTTTGGAGGCTCCTTTCTATCAGGCTTGTCTGCAGGGCTAATTGCATGAGGGTTTTGAAGGTCAGAGGATGGGGTATAGGAGGGAGGAACTTTGTGGAAATAGTGCTACAGTACCTTTGTGCTTGTCAGCACTGCAAGGTAGGGGTCTTGTTTCTATTTCTTATTTTGAAGAAGATGGAGAACGCAAAACAAAATTTCCCACGTAACATCAGGTCAGGTCCACGATCATTGCAGAAGCAAAAACTTACACCGTATTCTAAGGACTGGAGTCGGTTAATTGGGTCCACCATTAGCTTCTCTGGGTGCAATGAATGACAAGTGCAATTTCTGTGTGTGAACTAATTTTGTGTGTAAAAGTGGTTCCACCAAAACAAAAGCCTAAGTTAGAATGAAATTCAGATCTGTCTTGCCTCACTTACATCCTAAGAAGGAACTAATTTCTTCTGTGAGCCATAAAAATGATCAACTCTAAAAGGTATAAATCAAGAATTAAAAAAAAAAACTTTTCTACAAGTACTTAGATGTAAGTACTCGAGAATCTAGGCAAGTTTGCATTATTTTATTACTGTGAATATTTTACTAATTTAAAATATAATCTTAAATATATTTATATAATAATTTTGTGGGGATGTTTTTTTTTTTTTGCTTTTTATATTACTGTTTTAAGTGTGTTATGTTGCTGTACTACACATGAGTACACATACACGTATACTCACCCAGGAGCACAAATAAATTGCTATTCACCATTCTATTATGATAGATCACTTAATGCATTGCTCTATTTTAAAAGGCCTTAACAAAGAGCTAATATGTAATATGAAGATTCAATGAATCTTACTGCTTGTCAAAAACTAACCAAGTTAGCTTGGGAAATTTAGCCTCACCAAGAAAATTTAACACACTAGGTACATAAAAATCAAAATGAAACAAGCCAGCAAACAAATCCCAAACATTTTGACAACAGTTTATATTTTAAAAGAACTTTCAATGCAGATTTCTAAATTCTCTATGTCATTTTGGCATACCTATTTTACCACTGTGTTGTATACAACAGCTTTTAAGTCCCCCAATTCATAAATGTAATTAAATAATTACATTAGTGCTAATTAACATGAAACTGCAGATTATTTAAGCGCAAAAAACACTATTCAACTTCTTAATTATTCTTGTTCACACAGCATTTCCTTTTGCTCAGGCGCCCTAGGTGCAAATAAAGCATCCCATCTGCTCGTAATTAGAACTAAATAATTTCAGAGAATGTAGCTTATCATTTTGACTGCACATTTGATTAAAAACAGTGTACAAGCAATATCCTGGCTTATTGGCGTAACAGCAGCAACACACACAAGCCTGTGTTCTATCATTAAAGAAGATCGAAAACATTATCTGTTATTTCAGGGGGAAAAATACAACTTTTTAGTTCATTTCATATAGATGAAAGCGAATTACAGCAAATCACCTCTCCACTGAATAGCAGCCCCCACATAATGACTTTATTTGCTTAATCCCCAAATTAAACGCCGTTTCGAGCGAGGGCCCTGTGTTATTACTCTCATCATGTCGAGAACATTTTCCTGCCGAGACCAATTTGAATAAAACAAGGGGCCTTCCTTGAACTCAATCAAGGAGCCATAATGTGGTGGGTAATAGAGGTTGCTGATAGATTTGCAGGCAAAAGTGTTATACCTAATGATGGGATATGGATAATAGTCCTCCTGGAGGTCCTGATGCGATTCCAGTTGGCTGCCAGATGCTAAAAATCAAGAAGAGCATTGATCAGTGACAGGAAGCTGTAGTGGATTCATCTAGTCAAACTTCAGCTGTTTTTCCACTGTACAGTTAAGCCAGGCATAAATTATATTAATTGATTTAATTACATACTTAAAACATCTTCCCCAATTAATTTAATTAGGTGGCTACATGATGCTACTGGCAGGGGAAGATTAGAGGCAGCTCACTTAATTAACAGAATATGAATGAAAAAAAGAGAAAGCAAACATAAATGAAATTGTGAGCACTAATTAAAAGGCTGTCTGCAAACTTAAATACTTTCTGACAAAGTGGTGACAGCAATGTAGACAAGACAGGATTTTTTTCCCTGGCAAATTAAAGTGCCAGAAGGTATATATAGGGAGAAAAGGTAATGCCGTTAAAACATTGATTTTCTGACAGAACTACCATAGTCACAGTGAAGGGACATTTGTTTTCTATAGAAAAATTGCAACAGATTTTGCAGATTCCCGATTAGGGCTAAAATACGATGCACACTACAAACAAATGTAGGGTCTGTGAACCATACATTGAGGAGAGTGGTAGCTAAGGAGACTGTGGGGAGGGCTGTTAGAGAGAGAAAGGGAAGATAAAGAGACAACTTACTGCGATCGTTCAAGCAAGAAATGTTTAGGAAAAGAGGTCTGCCTTAACAGCTGGCAGCCTTGTGTACCTTGGCTCGAGTGCGGAAATTCTGCAGGTGTCTTTCCCGTGATTCCTTCAGGATCCTCTTGAGTCGGATCTTATGGCAATGCAGGAGCCACGCGAGGGCGATGATACCGGACGCCCACTTCCGCCGGCGAAACGTGAGGAAGAATTTTCTTGCTCTGTAGCCTTTCCATGTGGCCTGGATCTTGCAGATAGCCTTTACCTTTCCATCTTGGCCCTTGTACCTTTGCCCCGGATGGTTTAACATCATTTGGATGTGAGCTGGGTTCTCTGACACTGAGAGAAGGTCATGTCGGGTAAGTTTATTCTTCAGCTCAAACTCTGGAAGGAGGGCTACCAAATTGTTTCCTTTTATTTTGACTTCTGGTATTGCATAGTCCCTGAGAAACTTCTCAATGTGTTCCAAGAGAGAGAAAATACTTCCCCAAGATAAATTAAAATGTTCCTTGAATGCTACAAAGTCCGGGGCTGTCTTGTCTATAATGCCATTATAAATAACAAAGTCATAATCCCATGGTGATTTCAGAGCACTAGAAGGGGTTGTGAATTTTGTGGACTGTGGAAGGAAAATGTTGCCAGAGGTGAAACAGAATTATGATCTACTCTAAACAAGTGATCAAAACACACACTATCACATTATCACATCCCACTTAATGGTGGGAAAATATAGATCTTAGTTTTGATTTAATACATACATGTCATAATATGACAGTCTTGCCAGTATCTATCATAAAACTCAATACCAAAAGCATATCTTCGAGGTCGCTCAAATCTATTACCATTTTTATAAAAGTGCTCAAGGAAACCAATCGTTTAAAGTTGTGCATTTCATTCACTTCGATGTGGTCAACTAACCCCATAGTCTCTGTGATCTACTTTTTCTATATGCATAGGTAGAATCATGTCACTGCTTCCTTGTTCATAAATTATCCACCCGTCCTGAAAACCAGGCGAAGCCTTTCTTTGTAGTCTTTACTCTCACTTGAAATACTCCTATCCAAGCTTTCTGTCTATTCTGACACTCCGGCAGGTCAACAGTTTCTAGTGTTTTCAGAGTTCGGCCACCTTCTCTTAACACCCAGGACTGATTTTTACAAGGAGCATTATGTTGTGTGTTCCCACCATTGCCAAAATATACTACTTTTCTTTTTAAATGTCAAGAGGGGTTGTCTGAGAATAGGATGATGGGAAGTTTTTCTTCTTTAAACTTTTCTAGATGAAAAAGAATGAATAAATGCTATTTAAAAAAATCAAATCAGAAGAGGTTTGGATGACAACAGCAATACACTCAAGTGCCACACACACCCCTCTTTAAAAAAGAAAAAAGGAAATTGCACTGTGTACATGTGCACTGTGAAACCACTATATTTCATTGCTGAAACCTGTTGCACTAGAAAGTTAGACACTCTGGCCCATGATGCACATGTCCCTAGAGGCCTGGGGGTGAGAGGGCGTAGAAGTTTCAGGCCCTGCCTTTTCTGTAAGCCACTGTGCTGATTGCTTCCTGCTTAGGGAGTTAGTTAACAGACTGTCTTCAATATGTCAATGTTTTCAGATGTATAAGTTCAGCTTTATCAATTTGTAAGATTATACTGCTCTCCGCATTTTGAAGAGTTTTCACAGAACTCGAAGAAAGAAAAACCAGACCCAATTAATATATTGATAACGATTATGCCACAGCTCTGTGATAAGTATTGCTATGTTAGATTGCTCATGGTTTGTCTTTATTAAACAAATGTTAACTGATATTTACTAACAAATTCAAGGCAGAAAGCTATCTAAGAGAACAGAAAACCGAAAGATATATTTGCAATAAAAGACCAATAAGCAAACACAAAAAATACTTTTAAAAAAACCCTTCACATTCTTTTTCTTTTCTTAGGTTCCCGGCAGTAGAATTAATTAGACTGTCATCTCAAGGAGGAACACCAAAAAGCAACTCTTAGGTCCAAAAGGGGTAATTTCCTTGAACTTTAGAAGTGAGCTTTACATAGCAATGAACATTTGTATACCTTTAACTTAAGAGTTGTTATAGGCATAAAAACGGTGGGAAAAGCATTCTCACCAAGACTCTAGCCCTTTCTGATCTAATCAAGGTGCGAAGAGGGAATGTAATGTGTTTGGTAAAGGGAATAAAGTCCTTCTTTTCTGACATGCAAGAAAAAGTTGGAGAAGTAGTGCCTCCTTTAGCAGACATTAGAAATGCAGCCATGGGCCATTTCTGTTGGCGCTTTAGCTGGCGGCTCCTCCTGCCCGCTAAAGCAGGAGCTGCAACTCCTGGTAGAAGACAAGTGGCACATGCTCCAAGAGGAATGGTCCATGGCTCATGTCTACTTCAGGAATGGGCTCTGATGATGAGAAGGTTGGAATTCAGAGAAGGATGACAGTGCTTCATCAGCAAGAAGCAAACACGCAAAATAACCACTGACGGACCTGTATGGAGCTGGCTTTCACGTGTTTGATTGTGCCAACAAGACCCTGGGACTCCTATGAGAAACACAGCGTAGCCAGAGAGAGATTGTCCAGAGACTCTGGTCTCCTTGGAAATGTTAAACTGTTTTTGAAATTATTTATGGAATTGAGATCATCTATGAAAATGGAGCAAACTTGGGAGAAGTTTTTGAAAGGAGAGGACTTGTGAGTCTTTCTTGGACAGTGCCTTTCCATGGGGTAGGCGGGGCATTTGCATACATACAAATGCATTTAAGACCTTTTGAAAGAATAGCTGTGGAGTGAGAGTGGGGTTACAGAATGTCACAGTGGCTCTTTTAGAACAAAGCGATTACATCTCTCTATCTTCTTGGATGATATTCTAGTAAAGTCCTGCTCTCAAAGGAAACACACTCTTGGACATCAAATAGACCACTCAGGCCCGGGGAAGTGATGGGTTTGGAGTCAGCTAAAGCATAACTGTAGTACATCTGTCACGGAGAATGCCACACTCGGGAGCACTTTAGACTTAGAGTAAGAACAGACATGTGTCTCAAGAGAAAGGCTTCCCAAATTAAAGCAGTGCATCAGCATTGTGAGATCCATTGAGCAGGTAGAGACAAAACTGTTTCACAGCCTGCTAGGAATAAGAGCCCTGATTAAAGGTCACGCCATGCTTCAGGTTCTGGTTCCTTCTGTTATTCGTCCTTTGCCATTTATCTCATGAACTTGTCCAAATTTATCTTCCTTCCTTCCTCCCTTCCTTCCTTCCCCTTTCTCTCTTTCTTTTTCCATTCCTTTCTCCCTTCCTCTCACCCTTCTTCCCTCCTTTTTTTTTTTTTTTTTTTTTTTTTTTTTTTTTTTGGTTTAAGATGAGCCGTACTCCTAATGAGATGTCACTGGCTCAACAGCCACATTGTTTCCTTCTGTTTGGCCAACACAGAGCCCAAATCTGTGGCCATGGCCTAATTATTAGCATCCTGCTCTAACTAACCGAGTCAACTAGCTGAGAAATTCTCTTCTTTATTTGCAAAGTGTAATCACTAATTAGGTAACTTTGAGAGTTTCTGAAGCAGTTATTTAAGGGAAATTCTAAATCTAAGACAAAAAGCAGGAAGGCAGGGTGATGATTACATATGTCAGTAAGTCACAGATGTAAAACTAAAAAGACAGACCCAGTAGACAGACCTTCTAAAATTTAGAAATAAGTCGCACAAAGAAAAATTCCAGAAAAAAGGCATTTATTTCTAAGCCGAATGTCATTACAAAAAAGGTTATTTTCATATATGTGGACAACATGTAGGTGTAGGATTAAACCATGGCCAAGGATCTCTAAATTAGATATAACCAAGATCCCCTGGTGGCAAATGGTCAAGTATGTGGGGATATGAGTATAATCTTTAGAGAATGATTTGCCTAGAATTTGGTCTAGAAGAATAGACCAAATTACTTTTGAATCTATAAGTCGATGTTCAGTTTCTCAAACAAAAGTATCCAGTAGTAATTAGCCTAGGCAATTCCGTTGCGTGAAAAAGGTTAAGTTCCTCCTGCCATTACGACCCTGAGAGCTTAGTTCAGAGTATGAGTGAAGTGTCTCTCAGAAATGAGTCTTCACTATTCTCTAAAGACCAGGATGTCGTCTGTCAGGCCTGTTCTTTAATATTTGTTGAGGGTCAACAATGTGTTATGCGTTGTACAGAACAGATATCAGGGCCTTGGCTGGCTCACATTGTTAGAAAGATATATATATTTAGAGAGATTAGCTGACCTAAGCAGGATTCAAGAACTCAGCATAATCACAGTCCTGAATTTTAAAGCGTAAGGAATCTGGAAGGTCACTGGCCTCGCCTTTCACTCAGTAGGCTACAATGGGCCCAGAGAAATAAATGAGCCTTGGCCCTGAAGCCTTACTAACCTGGGATCGAGTCCATGCTCTGTCACTATCTGCTATGTACTTTTGGGCAAATTACTATCGCCATGGACTGAATATGTCCCCACAAAATTCATATGTTGAAGTCCTAGTCACCAGTGTGATGGTATTTGGAGGTGGTGCTTTTGAAAGCTAATTAGGTCGTAAGGGTGGAGTCTTCATGATGAGCTTAGGCTGACCAGATGGTCTGTTTTAAACGGGACAGAAAACAATGGTTCTCTCCCGTTTTAAATGTACATATGGTCAGCCTGGTCTCACTGGGCTAAATTCACGGTGTCAGTAGGCTGACGGTATGCACCATTTGAAACGAGACAGTACCATTGTTATCTGTCCCATTTAAAATGATACGTCTGGTCAGTGTAGCTTAAGTGTCTTTATAGGAAGAGACAAGAGAGATGATCTCTCTCTCTACTAGGTGAAAATATAGCAAGACGGTAGCCATTTACAAAGCAGGAAGAGAGCGCTCACCGGAATCCAACCATACCAGCATCCTGACCCTTGTACTTCCAGCTTCTCCAACTGTGCGAAATAAATATTTGTTGTTTAGGTCACCTAGTCTATAATATTTTGTTATGGCAGACCTAGACAGCAGCAGCCTCTCTGAACCTAAGTGTTTCTCATCTGTAAAAATGAGAGGTCCCTGTAGAGCTGCCATGATGATCATTAATATGTGTGAAGAATTTTCACAGTGCCTCATGTCCAGTTCATGTGGTTATTACCATAGATGAGGACATTGGGGCTCAGACAGGTTAAATGACTCATCCAAGATCACAGAGCTGGCTGCTATTCCCTACACCCATACCCGCAATGCCCACAGCCCTAATTGTCCAGAACTTTCCATATGACCCCTTACCAAGCTGTGCTCTCCTTGCTCAGCCTTCCTTTTATCACTTCCTACACCAGAGCCAACCTGGCCTTGACCAACTGGTTCCTCTCTTATCAGGAAAGCAATCTGTTAAACTAACATCTGTGAACGTGCTAATGCACCATGGCTGGTGGGAAAGTGGTGGACTTGAAGTGAGAAGTCCTAGTCTGCAAGTACCTCCTCCTGTGGCCTTAGGAAAGCATTTCTCCTGTGGGGTTCCAGTTTCCATCAGGGGATCATTCAGGGTGCTTCTAGCTTTGGTACCCTCTGTTTTTCTGACTCAAAGTGTCACCCCTCTAGGTTAATAATTTAGGCAGGCCATCAAATCAAAGGCACACATCTCTTCATGTGCCATGAAAAAGACCGAGGAATTCTTTTTTCTATTTTTATTTTTTAAGGTAGGAAGCTCCTTCCAGCAACTTAAAGACTACAATAGAGGAAGAGCTGTAAAGGTGGTCATAGGGAGAGAACCCCAAAGAGTAATATTCCAGTATTTTAGGGTCTGCACATCAGCAAAACAGTTCTCAGTTTGTAGGACCTAGAAACTGCCTAAGCCTTAACCTTTATGAAGAGAATAAAAGGCAAAAACAGAGAACTCACTGAATGGAGATATACGGGGGCTGTCTGGAAAAAATAATGCCACTATTTTTCATATTACATGGCTGGATACTTTATGGACAGCCCTCATATAATGGAAGAGAATTGAGTGTACAGGCCACTCAGATCGGCAGCAATTTCCTAGGGATGATTCCTGCAATTGCTTGGAAAAGTATCTTTATTCAAGTGAGTCTTCCTGAACTCTGAAACACTTCCTGAGGAGAAAAAAGAAAATCCCCAACCCAGATGCATTCTCATGGAACAACAACAACAAAAAACTCAACAGAGTCGATTGTGGTCCAAGATCAAACAGAATAAATTCAGGAAGATTTTTTAAAAAATAGATGGAGTATATTTTCAGTTAAATGTGGAGTTTCCTTTTCTAGAGACACATTTACTTTCACTGCTGCGGTGAGGTCATCGTTTCCGCCGCCCCTCCAGTACTCGCTGAGAGAATGTCACATAGTTCGGGACCATGTGGGACAGTTAGGACTGATGACTGGAAGCTGCTGGGGACCTGATGGGACGGGCACCAAAAGCAGCTTGGATTCCTAGTTTCCCGAGAAAAGACACACGCGCAGTTTCTCTGTACGTAAAGGAAAAAGAGCAACGTTCGGAAAGAACCGCTATTATCACCGAAGTAAAGGCTGACAGTACAGCTTTCCCGAGGAAAACGGTGTGCACAAGAAGTCTGTTGAGCGCAGGTCACTTAGAGAACACTTGCAGAACTCTTATACTACCCCACCTTTCCACACCCTGTATACCGACACGTGTGTTCTGCTTTATTTTAATTCAGAGTTCATAATTCACTTGTCCCTCTCACTATCTGACATTATATTAAATATCTGTGTATTTTCTGCCTCCCTCACTAGAATGTAAGTCCCAAGAGGGCAGAGACTTGGTTTTGTTCACTGCTGTGTTCCTAATGCCTAGTATACTGCCTGGCACATGGTAAAAGCACAATAACGATTAGTTGAATGAAGGAAGGAGTAGTAAAATTTAAGCTCCTAGCCTTTTGGGGCTGAGTTTACAGCACAAGCTGTTCTATGCTCCTACAAGTTACTTGAAAAATCATAGCTTGAGTTCTGGAGCACTCAGAGAAAGTATGACTACTTGGATCTGAAAATGTCCATGTCCTTTAACCAAGGAGTTCTACCACTAAGAGTCAGCCTAAATACAAAGATTTATGTACAACTATGAAAGATGTTCGTGGCAGTTTTACTTACAACAGAGAAAAACTTTACTATTATTATTATTATTAATAATTCAACATGTACAATTTAAAGTGACACAATAGGATAATGGCTAAAAATTATGGTATATCTTTAAGATAGAATATTAACAATCATAAATATGTTTCATAGAGAGTTTTAAATTATATGTGTAAAGGGTTAGGATAAATTGTTTAGGCGAAAACAGTAAAATCGCAGTTGAATATACAGTATGATATTATACCAAATAAAGGAAATGCCAAAGCTTAAATAAATGACTAAGTGTGGTGGTATTATGGAAATATTGCTTTTTTTGCATACTTGGGCATTTTTTTTCTCCGTTCTGATCTTTCCAAATATTCTATAAATGGTTCGGTCATAATTAGATAAATGAAAGGTATAAATTAAAAATGTAAAGATTTTATTTTGTGGCTCATTGAATCATTTAACCTTTTTGTGGTGAATATATGTAAAATTGTTTATCACATATACAGTTAGATGATGCTATGAAGAGAAATAAAAATAATTTTATACATTTTTTGTCAATTACATGTACTTAGTTCAAGAAAAAATGTTTTGAAAATTAAACTGTATGATTTTAATTCACTTTAAAGGTTTCATGTCAAAAATGCATGGGTGAGCATGGCAATTTCTAATAAATTAGAGAAAACAGAAAGTGGTTTTAAGAGATTCCACAGTTTTTCTTCTGTTTTCAGATTTTTTTTTCTATTCTTACTTTAAGATAATAAATTAAGTGAGGTTTCGTGAAGAAAAGTGAGTCTAAAAGAGAAACAAATAGCCTTGGATTTCCTTTGAATCTCATCTGGCACTTCCAGGTTGCAGAGTTCTAATTCTTGTCAAAGTGTGACCTCGCCCTCCTGAGCCCCTGCAGGCAAGACAAAAAACGGAGACTGGATTGTGCTGGAAGCACAAAGCCAGCCAGGGAGGCGCTGTGCACTGCTCAGGAGGCAGGCTTCCTCCGCCACTGGGTGTGACCTGTGGAAGCCACAACTGCTGGTAGACATCGCCCCGTGCTTTTCAAAGTGCGTGTGTTTAAGCCTGGAACACTCTGTTCAAAAATAACACAATTCGATGGTGAAGAGGAGGAACCGTTAACACTGCAGCTGTGGGTGTGAGCGGCCGAGAGCCCCAGCTGGGGGGAACTTCTGCTTTCCTCCTTACCCTGGGGGGGCTGGGGGAGCCTCCGAGGGGATGTGGAAGCCCTTAAACACCGGTCTGGTCTAATCGCCTCCTCACACAGATGAGGGAAACGAGGCCAGATGGGGCAGTGATAGGTCAATGTCACATGTGTTGCTTGATTAAAATAGTTCAGCTGACTTACCTATACAATAATCAACAGGTTTCTAATATGAAGATTAAGAGTATATGTTGGGAAAATACTAAAGAAAGTAACAATGTAACAAAATGACTAAGAGAAGCAAGAACTCAAATTTGACATAAAAATGTATTAATAATCACCCAAACCTATTCTTACTATGCCAAAGGAAATTTTACAACAGAGGTATGGCTTAAGACATAGGATTTTTATTTTTTTTTTCTTCTTTTATTTGGAAAAAGTCTTGAAGATATAAAAAACTATAGAATTAATACAAAAACTGCCATGAACACATGTTAATCTTTTGTCTTCTTTGAGATATATATATATATATATATATATATATATATATATATATATATATGATCATAAATGTAAGAAAGCAAGCTACAAAGTCCAGAACCTTTAAACCAGGAGAATCTTCACAAAAAATGAATTATGTTGTACTGTGAGGTCCTAATGTTAGATAATAAAGAATATACGAGGGCTGTCTGGAAAAACTCAGCCATAAATGCCTCTATTTTTCATATTACATGTTTAGTTACTTTCCAGACAGCCCTTGTATATCATGTGTGTGTGTGTGTGTGTGTGTGTGTGTGTATATACACACACACACACACACACACACACACAAATTATATATATTTTTATATGTATTTAAAGAAAAGAAACAACACATTAGATACAATCGAAGTCCTCCCTCTAAGTTTTTTTTTTTATATTTCTTGTTAGACCATTCTTCTCCCTCTCCCATTCCGAGAAGCAAACTCACAGATTTAATGTGGAACCCTTTGTCTAATGAATACATTTGTTTGCTTGTTTTACTCCTAGGATAGATTTTTATTATCAAAATATTAATGAAAATTAAGTGGATCTTAACATAGTTGTTAACATGCCTGCTTTGAGACACTAAAAAGATTTATTTGCTGAGAGAGGCAATTTTAGCAACTTCAAAATTTTAAACTAGATTCCTAAAAACAAAGGCCTCAGGTATCTTGAAATTACTACAAACTCTACTGCGGTTTAGTATTTTATTCCTTGGGTCCTTGTGCAGAGCCTGACTGACTCAAATTTATTGTTCAACTCCTTGAGTTTTGGTTACTTGGTTAAACAGGTAGAGAAAACAGGAAAGGCTGTTAAAATTGAAGCCAAAACCCCCAGATATGATAGCAGAGGTAACAACCGCTGTCCCAAAATCAAAGGAAATAGACAAAAAGACAGCAGAGATTGGTCATATGCGTGTATAATATTGGATAGAGGAAATGTTAAATTGCATTAGGAAGGCAGAGATGTACATATTTTAGAAAGAGTCCCATCGAAAATGACTGAAAATTTTTAAAAATCTCTAATGCTTTGAAGCTCTGGCAGTCACATAGTCCAGTGTTGTATTCTGGCTCTGTCACTTACTAGTTGGATGAACTTCACCTCTCTGTATTCAGGCCCTTTCAGTAAAATGGGAATAATAATAGTATTCACTGCATAGTGATGTTAGGAAAGTGAGATACTCCATGGAAAGTGTAAGGCACAGTGCCTTAACTATGTGGAAAGAGTTCATCACCTGGGATGTGGCGAGGGCACACACTCTGGAACTTTGTTCTGTCATTTGGATCCTCTACAGCCCTTTACCAGCTGTGTGGGCCTGGGGACAATGGCAGCACAGGGGTTTGGGGGCTGCTGTGAGCATTCCCTGGATATGGAAGGTGCTTAGTGCCATGCTCTCAGAGCATGCTCATTTAGCATTAGCTGTTATAAATATTCCAGGTAAATAATGCCTTTGTATTCCTAAAGCACATCCTATCTTTAAAATGCAGGCACAAGCTCACAATTTCCTCATAGCAAGAAGTCAAGGGAAGCTAGAAGAAGGATCTCATTGCATTGATTAGTTTATCTAGGAGTGATTTGTCTGGGTTCGGGACTATGCAATCATTGCTGTACACACGGACAGCCCTGTTCAGTCACAGTTCTTCAGGATTCTAAGGCACCCCAAAGATGGGCTCTTTTTCCTTGAAAAGGGATGGCTAACCTCGCTCTGAAACTCTTACTGATAAAACCATTGAGAAAGGAGATGGTCTTGAAAACAGAGCAACGAATTGCCTAACAAGTGCTTAATAGTTCCAAAGCACTTTTCCATGTGACATCAACTCCTCCAACCCTCACAGGCACCCTGTGAGAAAGGAGGACGTTCCCATGTGTCAGGGGAGGAATGGGGGCACAGGGATTCTAAGTGACTGGCCCAAAGTTCCTCTATTAGTAAGAGGAGAATCCAGCTTTTTCCTGCTTCAAGTTCAGAATGGTTATTACCCACGCATGGCCCCATGGAATGTTCTTGGATGGGATGTACTTGTATTGTGAAGATTATTTCATTTTCCAACTTTTGTTTCAGTTGGCTTAGCTCTAAATCTCATACTCTTACCAATTATGTCACATATGCAGTGTGTGTGCGCATGTGTGTGCGTGTGTGTGCGTGCGTGCATGTGCGTGCACGTGTGCATGTGTGTGTGCGTGCGTGTGTGCGTGTGTACGTGTGTGTGTGTGCGTGCGTGCGTGTGTGTATGTGTGTGTGTGTGTGTGCGCGCGTGCCTGTATTGAATGCACACACCACACACACCCATGCATACACGTGTTGAGGGACAACTGAATTTTTTAAATATTTTATTTAACTTGAAGTTCACTTTTCAAGATGAAAATCTTAGCTTGAGGCTGAAGACTGATGTGATTCAGCCAAATTTTGAGTCTGCAAAATCACTTTTTTGGACTGAAGCTTGGGAATTGATTTCAGTCCCAACAGAGGGGAAATAAAAAGTGTTCCCACTTTAAATAAACCATGCTTTTCTTTCTGAAAACATAATGTAATTTCTTTTATAAAAGAAGAGAGAAAGAACTTTTGTGGCCATCTCCAGCTGTCAAACCTGCCTCCCATGATTTTGCCCTGCAGCAGAAAGGAAGGGACATCAGGTGACAGACCCCAAATTTCAACTAGTCACACAAATTACAGACCTTCTTATCTAGACGTCCTCTTGACCTCCTGCCTTTTCCCTACAATGAAGAATGAGACACAGTTTAAATCAAAATGACTCTCATGGGCAATTTTACAAAGCCTAGAAAGCCCCGTCTCCCCCCTCTCCCGCCCCCTACTGCCCCCGACCTCCCCAGCTTCCCCTGCTGGGCCAGCCTGTTCCCTTTCTCCCTATGAGCAGGAGCTAATAATTAAAAAGACCTTTCCCACCTCAGACAATCATGCTCTGCCTGCCAAGGGCTCTGTTTGCTTGGAAGAAAGAATTTGACAAAGTAAATATTTACCAAAACAACTATAATCAGGTGCCAAGTCCCTCTGCTAAGGGACCCCAGAGAAATATTTACAAGACAACAAAGGACTTCTCGGGGTGGCACCACACAGCCCACTGGTGGAGCCTGGTCTGTTACGGCTTTATCACGAGGCCAAGCATGTTGCAGGCTTTCTCTTCGCTTTTTCACTTCCCTGCTAGGACACTTGTCACAGAGTACATGCATAATTACATTGACTATCGAAGAGTCACTTCAGAAACATGCCAATTGAGACCACAGGAAAGTCTTTAAATATTACTGCTTCTAGCCGTAGGGAAAAAGCTTTGTGAAGTCCACAGAGAGGAAACTAAAGGCAGAGTTAATTAGCACTCAGAAAATGTCATTGTTTAAAAAAAAAAAAATTAAGCTTTTAATTTTTTTAAGCTTGTCGCTTAAAATCTAGTCATCTTTGTATTACCTGTAGATCTGTTATCTGTGGGATAACAGATAAAACTGTGGGATCTGAGAGCTCAAACATGGTGAGAATTAAAACAGGTGCCCCAGCTTGTTCCCATTATGCACATTAGCCCATGGCCTTCACACAGCCTGTTAAACAGCTGAATTTGAAACAATGATGGTGCAAGCCAAACGCTAGCCTGAAGGCTTGTCTGTCTTGGGATTTAGCCATTTACATTGATTTTTTTTTTTACCCACATTTTTTATGAAACACAAATATTTGCCATGGCAACTGGGGTGTCACATGACATGCTGCTACATAAACAGCTTGGAAATCTCGCAAGAGGAAACAGCCCACCACTGCTGCAAATACAGTGAAAACATCTTGAGGAAGATTTGGGCGTTAAAGATGAAGGTCTGGGAAGAACAGGTTAACAAACTCCTATGTAGACACAGTAGGATTAATTTCTTCTGTGTCACTCTTCAGTTTCTCTCTTTCTTTTTTTTTTTTTTCTTTTTTCTTTTGTTAATGAGAGCAGCTGTAAACATGACCACACAGGGTAAGCCCAGAAAAAGACACTGCCAGCTGTCTCTTCTCTATGGTGAAAAGTTTCAATTATCACAAGTCTGTCTGTGGTTCATAAACATAAGAAAGCAAGCTACAGAAGTCCAGCACCTTTAAACCAGGAGAATCTCCATGAAGATGAACATATTATACCGTGAGGTCCTAATGTTAGAGAATACAATATTCCTTCCCCTCTCTTGTTAAGGTATCTGTGCAAAATTAGAGAGCTTGCTGTTTTTATCTTCTACTTAAAAACAAATGAAATAACAGCAAACCCTCACAATAACATACCCTGTGCAACACAAATTTGGATATAGAGCAATAGCTATTGTATTCTGGACTCCTGAAGTCTTGACCAGCTGTCGATATAGGTTGATTCAATCATTTAGTTAATTTCACAATAATCTGACAGGATTGATTTTTTTTTTTAGGCCCCACTGATAATGTCATAGTAGAGTTTACTTGTATAACAATCCCCCCTTGTAAAATCAAATGCATCCTATCAACAGCTGAAATAGTATTTATTTCTATGTGAAAGGTACAATTCTATAGCATGTATTACCAAAAATCTCACTGAGAGTATTACAAATAAGCACAAGTTTCTCCCATTAGCTAGGAATATGAATACCTTTGATCCTTGTGTCTTGGAAGCAATCTTCACTTCTGGAATCGGCTGTGGTTTCTGAGTTGTAGCAAAAGGGGCTGTGGATGGAGGTAATGCACAGTTACCTCTTCCAGAAAGAGAGGCTGTCATTGGGTTAGTAGTAATGGGTTTGGACCTTGAAAGTCAAATGTCTCTGTCACCCATTGACTGTTGACTACGAGTCTTTCCTCTATCAATTCAATAAAACAGTTGTGATCATTAACTTCAGAAGAAAAGCGAAAAGTGTAGGAGGACAATGCCACAAGAATGTAAGGTCAGCGTGCCTTCTACAAACTGCCTAAGTGAAAAGGCCAATTGTAAAAGCAGACAAATGAAAGAATAGTATTTGTCTTATAAAATGTTTCACTCTAAGATTTCTTTAAAAAGTCATACTCCCAAGTTCATTTAAAAAGTAAATTAATATAACTATATATGATGGACTATTCTTGTGTCGTCATGAAAAAAGATGATTCTAAAGGATTTAAATGGCTTGGGGAAATAATCAAATTGAAAAACAGTTAAATATTATTTTTGAAATTAATTTAACCTGGAAGCAACAACTTTTGGAGAACACAGCAAGCAGGCCCACGTGCTAGACAATTCTTGGGAGAGAAATCACATCCCTTCTGCTGTCTGGCAGCACACCAACTGCCCTTTATAAACAGCACAAGTGTGACACTCTCAAGGGAGAAAAATCCTTCATTACTCTTTCCAAGAAAGAGAATAAACAATTTATTTAACTATTTAATTGTGTCAAAGAAGTGAGGCTTCTTTCAACTCACTTCTTTAGTCCACTCCTTTTCCGTCAGTTCTATAGCAACAAATCTTAGAATGGACAGCTATCCATCTAATGCAGCACATCAGTATACAATTTAGAATCCCACCTGAAGGACTCAGTTCTCTCACGTTGCCTCAAGTGGACTGCAAGCAGTATCTGCAGCCATCTCTTAAAAAGCAGTGGGAAGTCCTGAGTTTTATCACTAAAAATCACCTCCCCAAAGGAGATTTGTTTGTTCCATTTGACCAACTTACCACCTCTCTGGTTCCCTTGGCTCCCTGTCACCCTCCCTGACTATGAGACTGCCCACCACCTCTGAACCTGGGCAGGTAGCAATAGTGTATGAAGACTCCATTTTAAGCCTACAAGGTTTTGCCTTGACCTCTGTGCTCCTCTGCCCTGTGGTCTGCTTGACTTAGCTCTCCAAAAGCCAGTCCACACCCTGTACCCAGACTTTGAATCCACAGATTCACCCGCAAAGCCTGTTATTCCTGTATCTGCAGGCTCAGTACACATTTTAATTTCCAGATGCCTGCAGCCAAGTGAGATTTATGGTTAAATTCCCATGTTGAAACTAAGAACAGCAGACAGTTTTCAAGTGGACATAATTTTTTAAAAGGATTTTAGTAAAATTTTAATTAAATTTGGTAGAATAAAGATTTCAAAGATTTGTAATTTCACATTGGATAATCCACAGTTTATTTCTAAAAATGGTATCTCTAAAAACAATATTTTAAAAGTTTTTCTTAGAAAAACTAAGTTACCAACAGAAATTCTATCACTAAGTTATAACTTCATATATAGCCTTGGATTTTATGGGACACATGTATTTGAAGAATGTGTCTGCATGTTCAACAAAACTGTATTCCTAAAATGCTGCCAATTTTGCTATCCAGTTTCCTTTCTGGAAAAACCTGTATGATAAATTTTGCCAGAGTTAATGTCAGGCGGAAGAAACTTGTCTTTTTGGACAAACTTGTTGCTTCTGTGGCATTATTGATACGTGTTTGTCAAGTAGCCATCCCCTTTTCCTCCTTGCTAATTTTAGAACCTTGTTTTGTTTTTTTTTTTCAGGGTGGGTAACAATATGCCAAGCTTTTAGGCATATTGTTAGCAAAAAAATTTTTTTAAAGGACACATAGTTAAATTTTAATTTTAGATAAACAACAAATAACATTTTGGTATAAGTATGCCCTGAATATTAAATATATTTAATACCCAACAAAGAACAGAGTTTTCATGAAAGGCTTAGAGCAAGCATAACTTAACTTATATAGTACTAAAAGTAAGTATGTCCTAAATCCTAACCCTGACCCTATTATTGGACATTTTCCAGTCTTTCTTGTAGCTAACAGTGGCCATGTGACCAGTACGTTGTAAGGGGAAGTCTATCCAGGAGCTTCTGGACAGAGACTGGCACCGCTATTTTCTCCTCTTCCTGCCTGGAATGTATACACTAAGACCCAGATGTGCGGGAGACAGCTTAGAGCTAAGAGGTGGCAAGCATGAAGACGAAATCAAACAGGCTGAAGAGTGTGAAGCCATTACAACCCTGTTGGTCAGCACCTCTAGCCCTAGACTGCCTACTTCCTGATGTCTTACGTGTGAGACAAATGAACCTCATTGTTTGAGCCCCTGGTAGATAGGGTTGCTGATATTGGCAGCCACATGCAGTCTTGACTAATACCCCTCCCTTGCTTCATTCTTTATTCTTACTGCATGTGCTAAGACCTCAAAGGCCGTGTTCAATAGGGGTGGCAGGACTGGTCACCCTTGAACTGTCTGCTGTTAATAGAGAAATAGAATGCTTCTAAAGTTTCTCTACTAAGAATATTGTTTACTCTGGGGTTTTGGTTGAAAACAATAATCAGGTTCAGAAAATTCTCTTCTACGTCTCCTTTGCCTAGAGGATTTCTCCCCCCTTATCATTAATTTTGAATTGTATTGAATAATTTTTTTTTCAATTTGACAAATATTGAGATGATCATAGGCTTTTTCTTTTTTAATCTGTTAATATGGTGAATTACATTGTTAGATTTTTCTAATAATGAATCTTCCTTACATTCTTCCTTGATCATGATGAATTAAAAAAATGCTGCTTTTATTTAGAGTCTTTGTCTCTGTGTTCCTGAGATTTATCTCTCTATATTTTTTCTTGCACTGTCCTCATCCAGTTTTGGTATCAAAGTCACAATAGTTTCATAAAACCAATTGGTAAGATTTTCTTTTTCTTTCTTTCTATGAAATAGTATAAAATAAGAATTATCTGATTCTTTAAAGTTGGTAAAACTTGCCTATAAAAGGCCTGAAGCCTTTTTAATCCTCTGGTATATTTTTGTGTGTGTGCATGTGTGCACATGCCCATGTGTTTAAGACAGAGAGTTTTGACTACCAATTCAAATTATCTAATGGAATTGTTTTCTTTTATGTTTCCTCCTTTTTTTAAAGTTAATTTTGGCAATTTAGATTTTTTTTAGGAAAATTTTCCCTTCATTAAAAAAATACATTGTCATAAAGTTACCATACTATGAATTTAAAAATATTTTATATATCTGTAGTATCTATCTTTTTAATTTAAATATTATTTGTGCCTTCTTTTTTAAATTTCAGCTTTGTTAAAGTACAATTGACAAAACTGTAAGGTATTTTAAGTGTACATTGTGATTTGATATATGTATATATTGTGAAAGATTTCCCCCATCTAGTTAATTAACACATCCATCACCTCATATTTTTATCTTTTTTCTTATTAGTGAAGACATTTTAAGTTCTCCTCTCTTAGCAAATGTCAATTATACAATACAGTGTTATCAACTATAAACTATGGTCACCGTATTCTACATGAGATCATCAGACATTATTCACCTTATAGCTGAAAGTTTGTACCCTTTTCCCAACTTTTTACCTCGTTTCCCCACCCATTTAGGTCCCTGGCAACCACTTTTCTGCTCTGTGTTTCTATGAGTTTGACTTCTATTTTATTCCTTTAGATTCCACATATAAGTGATACCATGCACTATATGTCTTTCTCTGCCTGGCTTATTTCAATCATACCCTCCTGTTTTAGCCATGTAGCTGCAAATGGCAAGATTTTCTTTCTTTAAGACTGAATATACCATTACATATGTTAATATTTATATCCATATCTCTATATATCACATTTTCTTTATCCATTCATCTGTCAGCAAACACTTAAGTTATGTTCATACCTTGGCTAATGTGAATAATGCTGCAATGAACATGGGGCACAGATCGCTCAAGATAATGAATTTGTTTCCTTTGGGTATATACACAGAAATGGGGTTGCTGGATCATATATTAGTTCTATTTTTAATCTGTTGAGGAACCTCCATACTGTTTTCCCGAGTGGCTTTACCCGTTTACATTCCTACCAACAGTGTACAATGATTCCCTTTTCATCACATCCTTGCTGGCATTTGTTACTTCTTGTCTTTTTGATGACAGCCATTCTAACAGGTATGAGGTGTTATCCCACAGTGGTTTTGATTCACTTTTCCCTGATGATTAATGATTTTGAGTACCTTTCATGTCCCTGTTGGCCAGTTGTTTGTATTCTTTGAAAAAATGTCTATTCAAGTTCTTTGCCAATTTTTAATTGGGATATTTAATTTTTTTGCTATTGAGCTATATGAGTTTCTAATATATTTTGTATATTAACTCTTTATCAGATGTGGTTTGTATATATTTCATTCCATTCCATAGGTTGGCTTTTTATTTTGTTGATGGTTTCCTGTGCCTGACGCATTTCAGTTTGATGTAGGCTTACTTGTTTGTTTTTTCTTTTGTTGCCTTTGCTTTTGGTATCAAATCTTAAAAAAAAAAAAAAATCATTGGCAAGACCAATGTCAAAAAATCATTGCCAAGACCTTACTCCTTATGCTTTCTTCTAGGAGTTTTATAATTTTAGGTCCTGTGTTCAAATCTTTAATCAATTTTGAGTTGATTTTTGTGTGTGGTATCAGATAGGAGTCCAGTTTCATTGTTTTAAAAGTGGCTGTCCCGTTTTCCCAACACCATTTATTGAAGAGGTTAGTCTTTCCTCATTGCATATTCTTGGACACTTTGTTGAAAATTATTTGACCATAAAAACATGGGTTTATTTCTGGGCTCTCCATTATGTTCTATTGATCTTCAGTCTGTTTCGTGCCAATTCCATAGTGTTTTGATTACTATAGCTTTGTAATATAGTTTGGAATCAGGGAATGTGATGCCTCAAATTTTGTTCTTCTCTGCCAAGATGGCTTTTACTATTTGGGGTCTCTTGTGGATCCATCCAAATGTTAGGATTTTTTGGTTCTGTTTCTGTGGGGGGAAAATTCTATTGAAATTTTAACAGAGAATATACTGAGTCTGTAGATGTCTTTGGGCAATGTAGCCATTTTAGCAGTATTAAGTCTTCCAACATGGAATATCCCTTCATTTATTTGTGTCTTCTTCAATATCTTTCCTGTTTTGTAGTTTTCAACATACAGATCTTTCACCTCCTTAGTTAAACTTATTCCTAAGTATTTTACACTGTTTGATGTTATTGTAAATGGAGTTGTTTTCTTAATTTCTCTTTCTGATAGTTTGTTGTTAACTATATAAAAATGCAATTAATTTTTGTATATTGATTTTGTATACTGCAACTTTACTGAATTCATTTATTAGTTCTAATAAATGAATGTTTTTTGGTGGCGTCTTTAAGGTTTTCTGTGTATAATATCATGTCATCAACAGAGACCATTTTACTTCTTCTTTTCTGATTTAAATGCCTGTTATGTCTTTTTCTTACCTAATTACTCTGGCTAGGATTGCTAGGCTTTATTCACTTTTATGCTGAATAATAGTAACAAGAATGGGTTATCCTTGTCTTGTTCTTGATTTTAGAAGAAAAGTTTTTAGCTTTTCACCATTGAGTATAATGAATTGAGTATCAATGAATTTGCTTCATTGATATTTCTTCTTGTTTTTCTAGTGTCTATTTCATGTATTTTAACTCTGATCTTTTGTTAGTTTCTTCCTTCTAACTTTGGGCTTCATTTGTTCTTTTCCTACTTCTTTGGGATGTAATGTTAAATTGTTTATTTGAGATCTTTCTTTTTTCTTAATGTGGGTGTTTATTGCTATAACATTATCTCTTGGAACTGCTTTTGCTGCATCCCGTAAGTTTTAGTATTCTGTGTTTTCATTTTTATTAGTCTCAAGATATTTTTTGAATTTTCCCTTTGATTTCTATTTTGACTTCTGTTCATGGGTTGTTTTTTTGTTTTGTTTTGTTTTGTTTTTTTGTGGGGGGAGCATGTTGTTTAATCTGCACACATTTGTGAATTTTCCAGCTTTCTCCTTGTAATTTATTTCTAGTTTCATACCACCATGGTCAGAAAAGAAGCTTGGTATAATTTCAATTATCTTAAATTTATTAAAATGTGTCTTAATTTGTATTTCTCTAGTGACTGGTGATGTTAAGCATTCATGTGTCTATTACCATCCACATTTTCTTTTTCTTTTTCTTTTTTTTTTTTGGTAAAATGTCTGTTTAAATTTTTTGTCCATTTGTTATTGGGTTGCTTGTTTTCTTACTGTGTTTTGAGAGTTCTTTATATTTTCTGGATAAAAATTCTATATTAAGTATGTGTTTTAAAATACTAACTTCCAGCCTGCAGAGCTTTTCTTTCCCTTTTCTTAACACTGGCTTTCAAAGAGTAGAAGTTTTAAATTTTAATGAAGTTCAATATGTTTTTTTTCCCTCTTATGGATTACGCTTTTGGTGCGATATCTAAGAAAGTTTTGCCTAACCTAAGGAAAGAATGATTTCCCCCAACCTTTTCTTTCTTCTAAAAGGTTTATAGTTTCAGGCTTTCCATTTAGTTCTATGATCCATTTTCAGTAGGTTTTTGTATATAGTACAAGGTATGGACCAAGATTCTATATAGTATATCTATCTTCAATTGTTCCAGCAGCATTGATTGAAAAGGCTATCCTTTCTCCATTTATTGCCTTTGTACTTTTGCCAAAAATCAATTGACTACATTTGACAAAAACCAGCATCCACTTATGATATAAACTCTCAGCAAGGTGGGAATAGAAGGAAAGTAACTCAATGTAATAAAGGCCATATATGAGAAACCCACAGCTAACATCATACTCAACAGTGAAAAGCTAAAAATGTTTTCCTTAAGATCAGGAACAAGACAAGGATGTCCACTTTCACCACTTTTAGTCAATATAGTATTTGAAGTCCTAGCCACAGCAATCAGCGGCAAAGTTGAAACAAGTCTAACCTTGATACTAAAGCCCAAGAAAAGCATTACAGGAAAGGAAAAATTTAGGCCATCTTCACACATGATAAAAATGGTAAACAAAATATTGGCAAATGAAATCCAGCAATACTTAACCAGGATGATATGTCACAGCTAACTGACTTATTCCTCAAATTCATAGGGAATAAATAGTGGTATCAGAGGAACTAGCTACAACAGGTTTAAATGAGAACCAGAGTCTCATAACATAATACCCAAAATGTCAAAGTTTCTACTGAAAATCACTCACCATACCAAGAACCAGGAAGATCTCAAACCGAAGGAAAAAAAGACAATGAATAGATACCAACACTAAGATGGCAGAGGTCTTAGAATTATCTGATAAAATTTTAAAGCAGTCATCAAAATGCTTCCACAAGCAATTACAAACACACTTGAAACAAATGAAAAATATAAAATCTCAGCAAAAAATATAAAATAGAAAGTTTCCACAAAGAAATAAACATATAAATACGAACCTAATTGAAATTTTGGAACCCTAAAATACAATCACCTAAATATAAAATTCATTGCATGAGCTCAATAACAGAATGAAGGGGACAGAGGAATCAGTGAACTACAAGACAGAAAAAACATTAACCAATCTGAACAAGAGAGAAAATAGGCTGGAAAAAAAAGTGGACAGAACCTCAAAGACCTGTGGGACTATATAACAAAAGAGCTAACATTTGTATTATTGTAGTGCCAGAAGGAGAAGGGATAGAGGGCAAAGCTGAAAAAACTACTCAATATAATAATAGCTGAAAGCTCTTCAAACTTGGCAAAAGACAAACCTATAAATTCAAAAAGCTGAGCCAAACTGAAACAGGTAAGACCAAATAAATCCACACAAGACATACTTAATCTCTGAAAACTGAAGACACAGAAAAAATATCTTAAAAGCAAGCAAGAGAAAAACAGCATCTTACAAGCCACAGGGGGAAACAATTCAAATATCAGTTGATTTCTCATTGGAACACATGGAGGCCAAAAGGAAGTGGCACAACTTTTTAAGTACTCAAAGAAAAGAACTGTCAACCCAGGCTCCTATATCTAGTGAAAATATCCTTTGGAATAAAAGGGTATTAGGACATTCTACGACAAAGAAATAGGAAGATAATGTGTCACTAGTATATTGACCCTAAAAGAATGACTAAAGAAAATTCTCTAAATAAAAAGGAAGTAATAAAGAATCTTACAATGTCAGGAAGGAGAATAAGCAAAAATATGGGTACAAACAATACACTTCCCTTTTCCTCTTGAGTTTTCTAAATTATACTTGATGGTTGGGAAAAAATTATAACATTTTCTGATGTGGATCTAAATGTATGCCGAGGAAATAAACATGCAATTACTGTAAGACCTAACGATTACACTTCTGGGCATTTATCCTAGAGAAACATAAACATATATTCACACAATAACCTGTACACAAATGTTTATAGCAGCTTTATTCATAGTAGCCAAAGACTGGAAATGGCCCATATGTCCTTCAATGGGTGAATGGTTTAACAACTGTGGTATAGTCATACAATGGAATACTAGTCAGCAATAAAAAGGAACAAACTACTGATATAAGCAACAACCTGGATGACTCTCCAGGGAATTATGCTGGGTGCAAAAATCCAATCCCAGGAGGTTACACAATGTATAATTTAATTTATCTCACATACTTGAAAGGATAAAATTATAGAAATGGAGAAATATATTGGTTGCCAGGGATTAAAGGAGTGGGAGGTGGGAGGAAAATGGGTGTGGCTATAAAAGAACAACATGAGGGATCCTTATGGTGAAGGAAATGTTTTATATATTGGCTGTACCAATACTCTGGTTGTGATATTGTAGTAGAGGTTTGCAATGTCTTATTTTTGGGGAAAATTGAGTAGAGAGTGCAAAGAACCTCTCTATTTCTTACAACTGCATGTGAATCTACTATGATCTCAAATTCAAAAGTTTAATTTAAAAAAAGATATCACGAGGCATATGAAATGCCAAGCCTCAGAGTAGGAAAAATTGTTTTCAATTCATATAACTGGTAAAAGATTAGTATCCAGGATATAGAGCTAATTCCTATAAATAACTAAGAAAAAGAAAGACAACTCATTTTTTAAATGAACAGGTTAAAGTCCTAATCCATTTACAAAAGAAGATACTCAAAACCAATATATATATATATCAGAAAAACCACTCAACTTTATTGGTCATCAGGGAAATAGAAATTAAATCCACAAAGAGATACTACAACAGACTTCTCAGGATGACTAAAATTAAAAAACAAACCTGAGATATCAAGTGATTACAAAGATATATACTATCTGTGATTCTCATATACTGCTAGCAGGAAAATAAATCAGTATAACCACCTTGGAAAACTGGCAATACCTACTAAACCTAAGCATATGCATACTGTAGAATTCAGCCGTTTTAATGTTTGATGTGTAGCCAACAGCAATGCGTACATATGTACATTAAGAGACATGTACGAGAATGTTCCTAATAGTATGATTACTAATAGTTCTACAGTATACACCACTGAAATTCCCACCAATACTAGAATGGATACAAAATTGGATACACTCGTACATACTTATCCTCAATGCCTCCCCTTCCTCACTCCTATCCATCAGCCAGTCCTCATCACTTCACCTCCGAAATAGAACCTGAATTTGTTCACTCCTCTTCCTATCTACTGATACCATCCTCCTCAAATCCACCATCATTTCTCACCTGATTAACCTCAATATTCTTTTAACTAGTCTTTTTGCTTCCAGTAATACTCCCCTCCGATTCATTATCTGTAAAGCAGTCAGAATGGTCTCATTAAAACATAAATCAGATCACCTCATCCTCCTGTTTAAACCTTTCAGTGGGTTCTATTATAAATAGGAGGAATTCCAACTCCTCCTCATGGTTGAAAAGGCTTCCATGCTGGTTCTAGTATAGTTTGAGATGTTTAAAAAGAATGATTCTAAGATACATTGAGTGGTTTGAACAAATTAAGAGCTTATTTTTCTCTTATACAAGAGTCAAAAAAAAAAAAATAGTCCTAGGTCATCAGAGCAGCTCAACCAGACTCCACATAAAAGTCCATCTCTGGCTCCAAAATGCTTGCCCATCACATCTGCATCCCAGCTAGCCAGAGAGAGGACAGAAAAGGGGGAGACCATGTCCATCCCTCTTAAGGGCAAAGCCAAGAAGTTTCCCTTTCCACTTCTACTTACAGTCTCACTGTCCAGAACATGATCACACAGCATGCCTAGCTGAAGGGAAGCCTGGGAAATGTAGTCTTTAGCTAAGCTGACATGCACCAACCCATGACTCTATTACTGTAGAAGTAGGGAAGGATGAATACTGAGGACAACTTACAGTCTCTGCTCTACCCTACATCATGTCATCCCTCTTTACCTCTCCTGCCTCATTTCCTCCCTCTCTCCCTTGCTTTTGGCCCTCCACCCACACTAGCCTTCTTGCTCATTCCCTCCTTAGTCCTTAAGGCTTTTATGCCTGTGCTTGCCTATATCTAGAATGCTCTTTCTAGATCTTTACATGATTGTCTCCTTCTTATCATCTGAATCTAAATTCAAGCCTCATGTATCTTCTGAGAAGCATTCAATGACCTTTACCTTACAAGCAAAGTAACCACCTACTTATCACGCTCTAACCTATGCTATTTTATTTTATTTCTAGTGTTTATCACTAGCTTAAATTATCATGTACTTACCTGGTTACTATTTGTATCTCTCACTAGAATGTTAAGTACCATGAGAGCAGAAATTTTGTCCAACCTATTCTCTGCTGGGTCCCTAGCACCTAAAGCTACCTCAGATAAAGCAAACATTCAACAAACATTTGTTGAACAGATGAACTAACTTAACCAAAACTCTGGTTTTTTGTAACTGAGAAACTTGAGGCCCAAGGAAAGCAAATGGCTTGCAACTAGGTAGCAGATTCCCAGGGCAATGCTTTTCTTGAACGCCTTATTTCATCCAGCCTCCTCTGTGAAGTCTTCTATTATTCCACCCTTCAGCAGTCATTCCTCTGAACTTCTATGACACTAGACTTTGACATCCATTTGGTTTTTATTCTATGCTACTTTGTACTGCCATCTATCTTTACTATGTATGTCTCGTTTCCCCAACCAAGCTGTAAACGCCTTGAAAATCCCAACCTTCTAATGCACAGAAAACACTGGCTCTCAGTAAATATTCCACAAAGACACTAAAGTGACTTAATTCGCTGAAGTGAAACTTGGAACCATGACCATTTTTCTTTTCTCCTTTTATTGAAGACAAGTGTCGGATACGAGAAGACTAGATTTGGGTGGGAGGTGATCTCTGTGTATCCACAGCTAAGCATACGGTCAGGACTCTCTTACCGGCCGATGGAATCTTATGTGCTTCATCAAAATTATGCAGAGGGGCCGCTCTGGGTGTAATGGGTGGATTCTGAAAGGCAATCCTCGCTGTTGGTGGAATCAATCCTCGTTCTATCATACTTAAAATCCCTTAAAAAGAAGGTTAGAAGAATACAAGTTTAACTCCAAGCATTTCCCCAAAGTCTGTGCTCTATAAATTTCACAAATACAACTTATTCTATTTCTCGTATTATCTGTGAGAGTACATCTAGTGCCTTAATCCTTTGCATGGAAAAATAGCTACAGTACCTGTTCATTTGAGCCTAATGTGCTAACCCAAGAAAAAAATGGCATTCCCAATAGCAGTAATATGAAATAAACTTGTACTAATGTATTTTCATTTCAAGGTAGAAATATAATTTCAAGGCACAGTAAAATTTCTTTATGCTTACAACATTTTTAATTATTGATAATACTGTTATTTCTTTTAAAATTCAGAGAAATCAGGTACACAGTCTTAACAACTGAGGAGATCTTTTGTTTTGAAAGAAGGAAAGTCTGTGTGCTTGAAACCATGCCCCTGTTCTTATAACGAGTCATATTTTATAAAAGTTATTTTTAGACATTTCTCATATCACCAGAAGATGTGAATGCCTAAATAGGTTATTTTAGTGTAACTGGGCAACATGGTTAGTATTAATGCAACTAATTTACAATTCCTGGAACTCATACTGTGTCAGCATGGCTCGTGCCAATGCTTTTTAAGGACAAGAGACATCATCAAATAAACAAATGAATACATCAATGAATAAATGAATAATTGAACAAAGCCTGCTCTCAGGGGCAAAACTTCCATTAAGGCGGCTCTACTGTATTAAAGCCAGAAACCCAGAAATTCAGGGGGTACTTGACATAAACATAGGGTAGGACTTTAGCTTCTTGCTCCTCTCATATATAATAATAATAGGAAAATAAGTAAAGAACTCTGAGTCTCAGTGAAATTCTACTAAAGGCTTGTCCAACCTGTGGCCAGTGAGCTGCATGTGGCCCAGAACAGCTTTGAATGCAGCCCAACACAAATTCATAACTTCCTTAAAAGATTACAAATATTATGCATGGAACTTTTTTTTTCATAAGTACATCTTTATTTACGTTGATAACTAAATGAGTACTTTAGAATTTTATGTTATAGGTGCAAAGTGTTGTCTCAATGTCTTTTTTTTAAATTTATTTTTATTGTTAAACATATTGGGATGACACCTGTTAGCAAGGATTACATAGGTTTCAGGCATACAATTCTACAGTGCATTGTCAACGTTTTTTTTTAGCTCATCAGCTATCGATAGTGTTAGTGTGTTTTATGTGTGGTCCAAGGCAGTTCTTCCAGGGAAGCCAAAAGGTTGGACAGAGCCCTGTTCTGCTGTGTCCCAAGCTTGACTAAGTTGAAGTTGGCACACTTTCTAGGAGGTACAAATATTGCTTCCATTTGCCATATGACCTCTGATGACTATATTCCAGTGTTATTAATGGTGATAAAATCTAGTGTTATAGGAATTCAGGAGCATGACCACTGAGGGAGAGCTAAAGAAAACTTTGCCCATAAAACAATTCTAAAGAGAAATCTGCAGCTTACTTATGGCAGCATCATCTGGAGGAAGAGTTTCTTATTAAAAATGGAGATTCCTGGGCCCCACCCAAGACCTGGCCAAATTTCTGAGGTCAGGGCCTGAGAATCTGCATGATGTGCTCTGAAGTTTGAGATCCACTAGATTTGAGGCCCAGTAATTTACATTTTAAATAAGCACTCCAGGTCCATCTTTTTTACTCTTAAAACTTAAGAAATTGCTGCAGATCTAGAGTACCACTCTTCAAGTCCTTTTTGAAATTAGTACTTCAGGTTTTAATTTCTTATAACACTAGATTTAAGTGCTTAAAATATTAAGACTAATTCTTTGTTCTCACAAATATTTTCCACCTATAAACATCAAATCACACTTCTAAGAACTATGCCTGTTTTTCATATGTGAAAAACAGCTCCTTCTCATTCAGTATACTTTTATTACTAGAGTGAGTTTCATTCTCTGAAAATCACAAAGAATATAAACATGATTTTAGCCCTTGCTTTAATGCAGTTGAAGCAATCTACTTACTTTCAGACAAACACACATATGTATGTACATTTACCATTGGAAAGAAAATATTAAGGCTTTGGAATAAGCAAAAGGGACTAGTAGATACATTTTCATTGAAATGCTGGAACCTCTGGAAGTCATCTGACCCTAAAATCATCTCTGTTTTTGGTTAGTTTGTTTTTATAATTCTGTAGAGATTTATGTTTGTTTATAGAAAACTGAAAGCAATGCAAATAATTTTTGTTTTACACATGTCAATAAATTTTGTCACGTGGAGTGACAATTCTTCCTCCAACACCCCAGAGCCAGCTTTGCATCCATTGGCAAATTCATTTCAGTGTTCTTCATGTATATATGTGTCCATTATTTGGATTTTCCTTTGAATCAACTATAGCGTCTTACTGGTTCCCTTACTTAATTTATGAGTTAAGTAATGTCTTTAACATGTACTCAATTTATATTTGTAGAAAAGTTATGGTTTTACTCTAAAAATGTCTATATCCTCCCACAATGGTGGAGGTCCCATCAAGATAAGCAAGAGATTCACCTGAAATTGACAGAAATGATGCACTTCACAGGGAGCCAAGCCAGGTCTGTAGTTTCTTGGCTCCCACAGTTGAATTCAAAGTGGAAACAGAACTTTGTTGACTCTGTTTTCTTAATTTTAATACCACTCCCTATTAACCCTGTGTTTTGTTTTTCTTTTTGGTTCATTTATGGCTCATATGTTATTCCCTGTTGGTAGCTACAATGACCAGGAATTTGGGGATCTCTGTACATGGATTAATGTTTTATAGAGATCTACTCCCTGTTGAGTAAGAGACAATGGAGAATATATTTTGTTAGCATTTTATTTGTCTTTTTGTGTATTTTAGCTCACATCAATTAGGAACTTCATGCCCACAAGGAAGGAGAATAACTCTTTGATATCTGAACCATTAAGTTTTTGTGTTTCTGTGTTTATTTTTCATCTATGGCTGAAATTGTAGAATAGAAGCTATAAGCTATCTTTGTATCTATATGTCTATGCATCTATAATTCAGAGAGGCCTTTATTTCTTACTCTGAGTGAATGCAGAATGTTTCCCTAGCTCCAAATGGTATTAATAAATTAGATTGTAAAGTCTCTTAAATTAAAGGAACTCTGTTCTGATTGAGTTATAGAGAAAAAAAAGTACTTACAAGTGCTGTCTGGCAAGTATCCAGTCATGTAATATGAAAAATAGAGACATTTATGGCTGGATTTTTTCCAGACAGTCCTCGTATAGCAATGGAATATTTTAGGAATATTGAGATATTCCTAAAATCCCCAGAAAATAAGGATATTGAACTCTTAATACTTTAAATGTGCCCCCTCACTTTCCAAATTCAGAAATTCTCATTGAGTCTCCTTGCTTTTAATGGTCATGTAATTATGTGCGTAGCTTCAGGAAGACTCTGTTCTCCTTTTACTAAGATTTAATTGGAAAAATCACTTAAGCAACCAAGACCTGGAATTTCATATTTAAGAACGGTGCTTATTAATCAGCTATGGGTCACTTTTAAAGAATTAAGGTTGACTTTATGGTGCTACTGCTTATAAAGCCCTCCCGGGAAAACTGGCCAGGTACATATTTACAGGATTTCCATCCTTCCAGGTGGTAAGGAAGGTCATTTCCTGGCAGGCCTAAGAATCTTAGTGTACTTCTTTAATATGAAGAAGAGAAGAATTTACCCAAATGTATAGGTCCTGCAGTTGAAATCTGGTAAAGAGATTTTAATGGAGAAGAGATTAAATAAATCTGTACATAAATATGTAATTACACATTGTGATAATCTATAAAGGAAAACTATAGATGCTTGAGAAAGTGACTTTTGCAAGCAGAGGTAAAGCCTCATAGGAAACTGCGCTTGGCCTGATAAGGAACAGAGAGAAGGCCTATGGCCTGAGCAGAGACAAACCAAAGGAAGATGAAGGCCAGATCACGTACGCCTTGGTCATAGATAGAGTTTAGACTTTATTTTAGATCAGAAAGCAACTTGCCAGGGGTCACAAAGAGCTTGAACTGAAAATTTGGTTTGTGCACTGTGAGACTTACATTCTTACTCATTTTTGAAAGCTTTATTTTTGGATTTAGCAAGAAAAATCAAGAAAAAGTAGGAAACTTTGACCTGCATTTTCTAAAATCATTCTTTCATCTGGATATTAGTCATCTTTTACCTCCTGCTGGAGTTGTGTAGACCTAAGGTGAGGCTGAAATGATATGTAAGCACATCAGGAACATGTAAAAAATCTAGACACTGTGTCTACATTTCTGTGGCTTCCCCGATGTTCAAATTAACTTGCACAATACCAGACCTATGGTAAGTATTCAATAAATATATGCCGAATGATTACAAATATTATGGTGAGCCACGTGTTCTCTGGTAGATAATTGAGGGACAAAAATCTTTTTTTGTGGACTAAGCTGCCATGTTTTTAGATTTACCATTGTTTTGCAGCCATTTTTTATTGTGTCTATTGCTAGAGTAAGCATTGATTGATTCATTTGTTCACTATTTCATTCATCCTAATTGATCCTGGAAGAATATAAGATGGTTCTAAAGCAAGAAATAGAAACTCTGCTGATGTTATTCAGTATTCCTAGGGAGTAAATATTATATAAACTAAAAGCACATGTCACAAAGATTTCTGAACAACGGTGGTTTATAACTAGGAGAGCAATAGTTACAGTTGTGGGAAGCTTAACAAGCTAAGGGACTTATAAAGATACTGGGTTCTCTTGAGTGTTGCTATTTATTCTTCTACCACCACGTCAACATGGAGGATATAGGATTCAACCTATAAGATTGAAGACTTTAAATCTCCAGGTGCCAGAAGAACCCTTGGCAACCAACTTTAGGTCCAAAATCCTCGAGACAACCGATAGAAAGTGAGATAGAAACAATTAAAAGTCATTTCACTTGGTTATATTTGAGATATGAAAGGAGATTTACTTTAGCATTCTTTAACACTTCAGCTAATAAAATTAAGTAGCAGGGAGAAATAAGGAGATTACATTTATGACACTCAGTCCTTAGTCATTCATTCATTTACTTATTCATTTGCTTACTCATTCAACTAACATTTAGTATCTACTAAATGCTAGGTATGGTTCTAGGCACTGGGCATACTGCAATAAGGATGATATAATCTTTTGATTAAAAACTAGAAATCTACTGGTTTCACAAAAACTAGAATTTACACTAAAACATGCGTAGTTTAAATGCTAATTACATTAATTCTGGCTTCATATTTCTGCATAATAGTATGCTGAAATAAAGTTTTTAAATGCTACCAGGATAGCATCAGAAACTATGTGCTCAGAACTTGAACATTTCTAATAATATCACTTAAATACAATACTTCCAATATGTAATAATATCAACATTTAAATCAAGATTAAATCTGTAGAATAATGGTTTTCAGAGGTGGAAGGAACTCTAGTGATCGTCTGGTCCAACATTCTCATTTACAGAGTAGGGAACTCAGGAAATAGAGTGAGGGTTCAACTCATCTGAGGTCACGTAGGAGAGTTCGTGTCTGAGCCAGAATTCAAACTCAGGCCCCCTGTCCCACCTCAATGTTCTTTCCCTTACATTTCTAGAAACATAATAAAATGGTTATGGGATCACTAACCTTTATTGACATCTGCTTGTAAGACTGGTATGGGGGTGAAAAAGGGATCTGTGCGATGAGAAGCTGGCAGAATCGTCAGGTTGGTTACGGTGGACCCTTTTATTAACTTCTGAACCTTCACCTAGATGATCAAAAGTTTGTTTTCAGCAGACATTTTTGCTTTCAAAATGAACAGTTTTTTTTGTAAACAATAAATAAGATTATGAATAGTTTCATTAAGTTTTAATAAAGTAGCAATAGCAGCTCCAATTTTATTGCTCATGAGTACCCTGTGCTATTGTCTACTGTCAGGAGTTTGTGTAATTTAAAATAGTTAATTAAATCCAATTAACGTGATTTTCACTATGTAAAGTCAGGATAGTAGTTAATAAAGGAACATTAAGATTTTGTTCAATTTTAATGACTACAATATAAAAGTGCTAAATCTTGGCAGAAGAGGTTTTGAATACAGCAAAGTTTTGTACAGGCCAGTTTCCCAGGAAATACATTTTAACTTCTTGAGTATTAAAAAACAAAACAAAACTTGAGAGAATTTAAAGAAAAGCATGCTGTATTTTTCCCTGTGTAAGACACCCCCATGTATAAGACAACCCCTACTTTTCTAACCAACAGTAAGAAACCCTCTCAACCAGTTAGTTCCCTGTGTAAGACAACCCTTAATTTTTGGTCTAACAATTTTAGACAAAAGTATCATCTTATATGATAAAGATGACCTCTGAGTAGATTTGCAGATATCGCAAAAATGGTTAAAGACATGTCTAGATCAGTTACAATAGGTGTTTATTTTTCCTAAAGTCATAAAATCTTTTTATTATAGTTATGAAATAGAAATTGTTTCTTTTTGAATGGTTTGTAGATTCTAAATATAATATGTATTGCATATAAATCACATATAATTATATAGCCCAACTATAATATTTTACCTTTATTACAGGAGGTTATGAATTACCTGGGCCCTCTCAGCAGGGAAGATACAACTGTTTGGTATTTCTAGACTTATTTAAATTTTCAAGTCATTTTTCGAACCTTAATTAATTTGCATAGCTTCTAAAGGAACTAGGTAATGGTTTGCTATTTAACTAATAAAGAACCAAGACAGAAATGTTAGTAGATTTGTTTCAGGTCATACAGTATACTAACTTGGTTAGTATACTCATTCAACTAATGTTGGTTGATCCTGGAAGAATATAAGATGGTTCTAAAGCAAGAAATAGACACACGTAAAAGTATATTATATACACACTAGATATACACACTTAAAATTATTTAATTTTAAGATTGATCTTATTTTACATTAGTAGAATTTGCCATTGGGATCAGTTGTACTGCACTTTCTTGTTCATCAAGGTCATAGTGACCTTAAGGGAAAATAAAGGGAAAGTTTCATCAAGACTTGGGGGGCAGAAAAATCACTTTACAAAATAAACTATCTATTGATTGAGAAATGTCTGTGTGAACAAAGTTGTTAGGGCCCTGCTATCAGGATGTGTATGAGGAAAACTCTAAGAAGTTACCATCCCATGAACACTGAATACTTCAGTGATGTTTGGTGAGGACAGTTTAAAATGACTAGAAATAGGATTTTTGACAGGAAAGAGAAAGTGAGTTGGAAGAAAGGGAAGTGCTGTTAGGACCTTGCCTTGACGAGACCGAGGAGTTCATATGCATACACGGTGCTATCATGGAACTTGGGTCTTGCTGATTCACTTTGGTCTCTTTTTCATCTTCAGCTCTGCTCCCCACCTCACCTCCTAAGCTCCTAAGATCTCCTAACCAGGGAGACTGAGATAATCACCCAATGGACTGTACTCCAGACAGGGCACATATATAGCTGAGGATGTTCAATATCAAAAATGGCAGGCTTTCCACTTGTCTGATTGATATCAGGGTCAGGAAGGCAAAGGTAAATCGGAGGAAGAAAGAAAGATTCAACTTAAATAAAATTGTCAAGCGTGGTGAAGATGTGAAATATAGGTTTGGCAGTTTCAGGGCACACAGCATAATTTATCTGGATTTTCTGAAAGCCTTTGACAAAGTACACCTGACAAGCTGCTCGCTGCTCTTGAAAGCTAAAGTAGCAGGATCCAATATAAAACACCATGTAAAGTATGACACAAAGGACAGGACAGGAGGCAGATGACATTTGGATTCTGTCAGGCAGTCAGCACATTCATAATGCTGGTTTCTTGAATTCTTTAAATTGCATCAGTCTCAATCTAAAAGACAGACCCAAGGGCTATGCTGAAACGTCAGTGAGGAGGGTGTGTGTGTAGGGGCATGGAGGAGAGAGTTACACTTGAGAGGTGACATCCTGATGAGTTTATAGAAATACATCCTTGCAAACAGTGTCGCTGGATGTGAAACCTGAGCCCACTCCCCTGTCCTGTTTCCAAGGTAGGGATAACGACTTCTGCATACATTTGGTTGGAAGGAGAAGGAATGTAACAACCTTTAGCATTTACTGAGCACTTACTATATCACACTAACTTTAATACGATAAACATTAAATTTCATGAGCAATGGAAAAGCTAAGGGCTATGGGAATGCAGAAGAGGGAGTAATTAACTCTGCCTGATGGTATGGCAGAAGGCTTTGCAATGACTCTCAAACCCTGGCTGCATGTTAGAATCACTCAGGGAGCTTTTTAAAAATACCGTGGCCTGAGCCCCACCCCTGGGCCATTAAATCTGAATAGCTGGGCTGGAGCCTGGGCCTTGGTATTTATATAGAACTCCCTAGGTGATTCTGAAGTGCAGTGAAGGTTGAGATGTACACGGTAAGTGATATTTAAATTGCACCTTAAAAGCAGCTTTGAATTATGTTACCTGGAGAAGAGGATGCAATTACAGGTAGAAAGAATGGTGGTGACAAAGTAAAATAGCTTCCAAACGCATGAAGATTTTGTGGAAGGTTAGGAGCTCTACGTGGC
Organism: Lyroderma lyra; assembly: GCA_004026885.1. Classification (NCBI taxonomy): domain Eukaryota; kingdom Metazoa; phylum Chordata; class Mammalia; order Chiroptera; family Megadermatidae; genus Lyroderma; species Lyroderma lyra. The sequence goes on from PVJL010000119.1 coordinate 313,511, forward strand.
TGAAGTATGCTGCATGTATCGGGACGGTGGGGTGGGAGAAAAGACTGGAAAGATAGGTTGCGATTAATGAAAATTAAAGATACCAGCTTTATGAATGTGCTGGTTCTAACAGAAGTCGAATATCACCTGCTTCTGGCTGCCCCTGTATGTCGTGCTTTATATTTTATGCTGGGACCATGTTTTGGAGTTTATATAATATGGAATATTGTATTATAAAAATCGTATTTTAAATAGAACAATGCCCCTTATGTCTGGTACTTTATTACTGTTTCCAAAACTAATTCAGAACTCTTATCACTTTATGCCCAAGCCTTCTATAATAGCTTAAATTTTTTTAATATTTAAAAAATAACAGTAAAAGCTTAAAGAAGAAAACAGCAATTACATTCCTGTCAGCCAGAATTGATCATTGTTAATATCTTGGTGTATTTGCTTCCAGTGTTTCAAGTAGAAAAACCAATTTTTTATTATTCTGGTAAAAATGATGTGTGTTCATTATAAAGATTCCAAATAATGCAAAAAAACACAAAGATAAAAGTTTAAGAAATCATACCAAATATCATTAAGTGACCTATTATTCCTGACATCTCTGGAATGATTGATAGATTGCTTTATTAAAATAAGATTTATATTATATTATTAAATTTCACTTGATGTGAATTTAATAGAAGGGAAATAGCTGAATTAAACCCAACAAATTATTAGATCGCAAGTAAATATTTCTTTACCACAAGATTCCTGTGAGTTAAAAAAGATTCCTCTGCAAGCGTTGGTCAGTTTGTCCTTTAAGGGCCAGATAGTAAATACTTTAGGCTGTTCCAGTCCATTGTGAAAAGTAGCATAAACAATACATAAACAAATGGGTGAAACGATGTTAAATGAAACTTTACTTATAAAAACAGGTAGTCAGCCCTTAGGCTGTAGTTTGTGGACCCCTGATCCTCAGTTACATAAAGGTGATTATGAAAAACATTTAGATTATTTTGGCCACATGTTTTTATTTTGGAAAACACATTCCAGCTTCAAAAGATGAGAACATTAGAATTCTCTTGCTACTCCCATCTCCTCTTCCTCACCTGCCAATTTTTTATTGCATTATTAATTTTACATTGTCTAGATTTATAATGTTCACATTCCATTTTGAAACCATAATCTTTTATTTTTTTTAGTATTAGTTCTACATGTAAATGGATTTAATGCTCACCAGCAATCCTTTTGTCTTGGCTTCTCTATGCTTGAGTTCTTTATTTTTATTGATTTCTTAATTGCCTTGCCTGGCTTTGGTTACCAACCAGTATTTTCAAGAGTTCATGGATATTTTAATTCTCTGAGCCCATATATTTGAACTACATCTGGGGTCATCCTTTCTTTTCTCAATATTTTGTGGACACTACACCATGTCTCCTATGATGAATATGGTGCAAGCAATGCCTGCCTGATTTTTTACCCCTTTTAGATTGTTTTTCTTTCTGCCTTGATGTCTGAAGTATCCTTTGTCTTTGAAGTTCAGGTGTTTAACTTAAGAAACACCTTCTTTTTTTGCCTCTAATATAAAAATATATTTTTATTGTTAGACTTATTGGGGTGACATTGGTTAGCAAGAATTACATAGGTTGCAGGTGTACAATTCTACAGTGCATCATCTATTAGTTGCATTATGTGTTCAGCACCCAGTGTGACTTCTCTTTCCATCACCATGTATTTTGGTCCCCCTCCCTCCTCTCCCACCCCCTCCCTCTTCTCCCAACCCCACCCCCACTTTCCCCCAAATAACCATTAAAGTATTTATTGTGGCCATGAGTTTGTTTGTTTGTAGGAAACACCTTTTTGCTGAATATTTTAAATCAAATTTTCCTGGATTTCAGTGTTTTGTTTTGTTTTGTTTTCACCTGCAGGTTTAGTTCTTCCAGAAAATTTTCTTACATTATATCAGTTGATACATCTTTTCTTTCGTTTGATTGTTGGCTCATCCTTATCTTTTATATTGTGAGACCTAACTATTCATTCTCTTCTGGTTTATTTTAGAATAGAACCCTATCCAGTTACAGACTACATATGCCACTGTCCCTTGTGGCTAAATGCAAAAGTGTGACCAGATGCAAGCAGAAGTGATAAGTAACCTCTAGGCTGGGCCATCTCCTTAGACTGCTTGCCCTATCTTTATCCTTCCTATAGGCTGAGACAAGCAAGGGTGTGGAGAGGAGCCAGCTTCAACCATTGAAATGGGAAGGTCTGTAACCACAGGCATGAGATGCCAGAGAACTGAGATACAAAGAACCGTATCTTGGACAACTTCATGGAGCAGAGCTGTCCTGCCAGCCTTGGACTTCTCACCTGTGGACTGTTTTGTGAGTGAGAACTAATTATTTAAGGCATTATATTTTTGGATTTCTTTGTTACAGCAGCTTAGCTAGTAACACAGTAATGTGCATGCCTATCAGCCTCCAGTTAATTTCCTCTATCATTTTCCTCTGCATTTACTGTGCTTACAATCTTTTCTCCATGTCAGTATTTCAGTATTCAGCAGTGCTTGTTCTGTTCTTTCTATTTATAGTTTATTTATTAGTTCCACAAAGTATTTTGGTATTGAGTTTATTTCCTAATGTCTGCAAATCCCTTTTTATCTCATTCTGATGTTTTATCACCTCATGGTTGAGCTCTAATTTTACTTAATTTATGCTCCTATCAAGCTGTGCTATAATGTGAAGAAATTGTGAGAAGATTCCTTCTGTTCCTTAAGTTATGTCTCTTTGGAGGTTAGGCTTTGTCTTTTACAGTCCATGAGGCTCCCATGCTGCCTCTTCCCCTCCCTTTCTTCTGTTAGCTGTGGGTGAAATACTGACACTTATATAAAACATTAATACAATGACCGTATCACTTCCTTCTTCTTGTACATACTTAGGAGCTCTACCCAGACATTCTACTTGCTCTGATGTGGCATCTCCTCCCCCACTGCCTGGTACCTGCGTGTTTTCTCTCCCAGCAACACTTGAGAACGGAGTATTCTGAGTTCTCTCCACCTGTCTGTTACCTGATTTTGTAGTGTTTCTGAGAATCACAATATTTTGATAACTTATCAGTAGTTAAGGGAGGAGTTAGGATTTGATCTATGCATTGCTCTATTCTGCTCCAGAATCTTCTCTTGGCAAACTTAAAAAATTGTGCACAACCTGAATGACCATATTCAGGAGGCTTGCCCCGCCCTCTTCCCCTTATTATGAATGGGGAAACTAAAGATTGGGAAGGGAAAAATACTAACAGCTAGGGCGCACATGTAATCTGCCCTTCATCTCAGAGGCAGAACTAAACATGCATGTTACTGTTTCATACCCCAGTACTTTCTACTCTATTTTCCTGCTTCCTGAGTTCTTGAATCTGCTCAGGTCACCATCTCTGCCTCTCTGTCCTGATAGCAAAGCATAACCACTCTGTAGCCTACTTCACTCCTTTCCCAGTTGCCTTTAACTTAGATACAGTAGGAGTCTCACTTTCTCTCAGCCGAAGTTTTACTAGCATTCTTGGGATAGAAGAAAAACTCCATGTAAAGGCATTTGTAGCATCAGGGCAAGAATCCTGGGCTTGAAACACCGGTTTTGAGTCTTAGCTCTGACATTTAATTAGCTATGTGCAGGGGTGGGGGTGGGGCAGTTATTTAACTTCTCTGAGTCTCATTTTTATTTTCTGTAAAATGGGGATATTCTTATCTACAAGGCAGCTGAATTTCATGGAAAGGATTTGTTCCCGGAGGCATTTCATAATTTCCAATTCACATAATTCAAGACAGCCAAAGAATGGCAGGTGTGGCAGACTGCTGGCCGACCTTCAATGTGCTACCCAGCTAGGAACTACCTTTTCCACCATTCCTTGTGGCGTCATGTCTTTGTGACAAGATTCTGACCAGCAGTATAGGAACTGTAGTGGTTCTACTGGTTGGAATACCAACATCATGATGGTGGGAAAATAGCAGCCATGTTAACACAAGAACTGCCTGTCCAGGCAGAGAGAGCAATGAAATGGAAAGTATATAGGTACCGGACATTGTAGATCTGCTGTATCAGCCAACTGTGACATGAGAACAGATTGCCATGTTTGATCTACTATTATTTGTCGTAGTTGTTGAACTCCTATCCTAAATAAGACAGGGTAGTTTTATTTATACGAGTGGTGCCTCCCTGTGGAAACTTCAGCTTGAATATAGCTTAATTTCTCTCAGGCTGCACCACCTTGAAAAAAAAATGAAATTTTGCTTCAGTTTTTAACTTTGGGGGATTTGAATTATGTCAAACTTTATGTATAAAGCAATAACGTATTATTATTATTTTGTATCATGGTATTTCAAACTTACATAATCCAATTTCACATAAGATTCAACATCATTTATCTCCCATAAGGCCATTGTGAGGAATTAATGAATCAATATATCCATTAATTAATGTACAATATAAACTTTTTTCACATCAGAAATTTTTTTTTTACATAAATATTTTATTACAGCATAACATTCATTTCTGAAAAGGCAAAAATCATAAGATTATCAGTCGATATGTTCTCACGAAGTGGACACTGCAGGTAGCCATCATCCAGAATAAGAAGTAGAGCACCGCCAACACCCCAGAGGCCCCTGTCGCATTCCCTCCCAGCCACGACTATAACCAAAGGTAACTCCTACTCTGACTCCTGCTACCATCTATTGTTTTTCTGTATTTGAGCTTTCATAAATGGATTATTACATTATGTACTCTTAGAGTTGGTTTTTTTCTTTTAAAATTGGTGTGGGACTTACCCATATTGTCATGTACTGCAGAAATATGTTTACATTACAAACTTTCGAGAATTGATTTCGATTCATAACCATACATATAGCTGTAACCAGTATGACTCAAGCCTCCAATCATTCACTTTTTTTGCATTGCTTATAGTGTTCCTTCCAGAATGTTCTCTCTTTCTTTGTCTCTCAGCTCTGGCTACTAAATTCCTGTCACCTTTTAACCACCTTTTAACCTCCTCTGGAAAGTCATCTCTGACCTCTGTCTCCTTTAACTTCCTCTAGCTTTTTTTGTACTTACATTACTACATTTACAACATATATTATAAGCATTTGTATAGTATCCTGAAGGTATTATATAATTCAGAACTCTTCTAATTCTGTCTTATTATCTCATCAGAAGAAGGAAGAGAGCCAAAGAATGTTCTTAAAAATACAACCATTTAATGTTTTTTGGGAAGGGGTAATTAATATAGATATATTAATAGCAAGTATTTTTCTTTTTGAAAAAGGTAATCTAATCATAAGACTAAATAATGGCCTAGTTACCCCTGTGGTAATGGTAGAGTAGCTTACAATAGACTAATCCTCCTGAAAGTAACTATTATAAATTCTGGACAAAATATTTTATAAAAAATAACTATTTAAAGGTACTGAGATCAAATGAAAACAGGCAGAGGATAGAAGGGAGTTGATCTTGGAAAAGGGAACTGCAACAGTTGAGATTTATGGGTGTGTGACTTCTGCCCTGGAAGCACTTCTCAGTCCATGCGATGCAGAATAGCTATAATTCAAGAAGAAAGGCACAATTTTACTGGCTAGAGAAGTAAGAGAGTGGAGTTTAGGGCTGTCACAAAAGCTAAACATGAAGGGGAGTCACAGAAAGGAGGAAGCTGCAAGGCAAGGATCCAAAATACGCAAATAAATGCCACACAAACACTTGACTGACCTTTGAACTACACATGAATGGGACAGATTCTAAGGAGCCCAGCAAAGATGCAACAGTTAACAATGTGAAAAAACTGAGCAGAGATTTCAGCTTCTACCCACCAAGGATAGAGTTTGTAATTTGAATCTAGCCAAATTAATTACCTCAAACAAGAATCAACACATTAGGGAGCAAAGTAACCGAATTCAGTCTCTACAACACATCATTCATAATGTCCATAGCAATAAAAAGTTGCTATATACAAAAGCAAAAACAAAACAGGACAAAAAAATACCCAAGAAAATATCCACACAAGAGAAACAGTCCTTAATAAAAACAGGTGTTGGAGGTCATGGACAGGTTTATGGCATAAATTCTGGTGAGGGTTTTATGGGTGTATTCTTATCTCTAAACTCATCAACTTATGCACATTAACTATATACAGCTTTCTGTATGTCAATCATACCTTAATAAAAAAGTTTTTAAAAAAATAAAGAAACAGACATCAAGATGATCCAAAGGGTAAAATTAGCAGATAAAGACTTTAAAACTATTATATATATTTGAAAGTCCTTAAAGGAAAATATGATTCTAATGAATTAACAGATGGAAAATCTTGGTAGAGAAATGAAAACTATTTGAAATGAAAAAGAACCAAATGGAAAATTTAGAACTGAAAAGTAAAATATCTGAAATGAAAAGTGCATTACATAGTCCTGAAAGCAGATTGGAGATGGCAGTAGAAAGGGTAGTAAATGTGAAGAGAGATCAACAGACATTATCTAATCCGAAGCACAAAAAGAAAAAATACTTTTAAAAGAATATATCCTCAGTCATCTACGGGACAATATCATGTGGTATCATTTGTATGTAACTGAAGTCCCAGTAAGGGAGTGGGGAGAAATGTAGAGGAAAACATTTAAAGAAATAATGAGTACAGTGTTCCTCAATTTTCTGGAAAACATAAACTTCCAGATCCTAAATGCTCAATAAATCCTCAGCAGGGTAAACACAAAGAAAACCACACATGGACACAATATAATCAAACCTGTGGAAGCCAAAGACTAAAAGAAAAACTTGAAAACAGTGAGAAAAAGAAGGACACATTCTATATAGGGACTCAATCACCAAAGCCCCCAGTCACCCAGATGATGGCTAACTTGTCATCAGAAACAATGGAACTTTAAAGCACTGAATAACAGCAGCAACAACAAAAACCCTGTCAACTCCAGATTCTAAAGACTTTTTTGTTTCGACAAAAGACAATGTGTTGTCAGCAGGCAGTGTGCCAATAATTACATTAAATGGAAATGTACTAAACACTCTAATTAAAAAGCATGGATTATCAGACTGAATTTTAAAAACAAAATAAAATGACTCTATGCTATCTCTAAGAGATTAATTTTAATTTTAAAGACACAAGTTGAAGTACCAACAAAAAGAACTGATCTGCCATATAAGTCGTAAGGAAAGGAAAGAAGGAGTACCTATACTAATGTCAGAAAAAGTAGACTTTAAGGCAAGGAGTATTATCAAAGAGAAAGAGAAATAAAAGGGTTAATTAGTCAAGAAAACATTAAAACCTTAAACATTATGTGCCTCTGATAACATTACCCCAAAATACATGAAACAAAAATGATCAGAACTAAAGAAAGAAAGAGACAAATCTTCAATCAGAGTTGAAGATTTTAAAATTTCCCCCTTATTAATTTGTAGAACAAATAAATTTTAAAAATCAGTAAGGACAGAAGATCTGAACATCACCACCAGCCGCTTTGACTTAATTGATAGTTATAGAACACTAAAACCAACTGTAGGATATACATTCTTCTAAATGTACATGGAACATTTGCCAAAATTAATTATATTCTGGACCATAAAATAAGTCTCAACTTCAAACATTTTAAATCTGACAGAATATGTTCTCTGACCCTAATGATATTAAATTAGAATTTAATAAGAATGAGGAAAGTAAAACTATCCCCAAATATTTGGAAATTGAACAACACACTTTTAAATAACTCACTAGTCAAAGCAAAAATCACTAGGGGAATTTTGAAGTGAATAATAATGAAAATGCAACATGTCAGAATTTGTGTGAGGCAGCTAAACATTGCTTAGAGGGAAATTTACCACCCTAAATACTTACTTTAGAAAAGAAGAAAGGTCAGTGAGCTAAGATTCAACCATAAACAGCCGTTAAAAGAAAAAAAAAACGGAGAGTAAAACTCAAAATAAGTAGGAGGAAGAGAATAAAAAGAGGAGAAATCAATGAAATAGAAAACAA